>JAQMYJ010000015.1:6085028-6097763 GCA_030014305.1 Clarias laeviceps
TTTTGTACATAATTATGCAGACATGATAAACATATATAACAAAATTGGTACAGCATATAATATGGTGCCTAAGACGTTTGCACAGTACTATACTACACTGTATACAGAGTAACTTCTAGAACACCACACTCTGTTTAGTATCAAAGACAAATATGTGGCTAGAAAAGTTTAACAAACGTAATGAATAACAGTTTCTCTGCATTTAATTAATGAAGCAAAAATTTGCCCTCACACTATGAAAGTTAAAAATCTTGGTTTCCCACATTTCACTCCTTCCTTACTTACTGAGGTCTACAAAGAGCTGATGCTGGAGAATCTTTCCATAAATATTAAATAACCACCTCATCACAGAAAACTTATCTATGTCAGTTACATTGATTGCATGTTTTTCTGTTAAATAACGGTGCATTTTATAAATTCATTTATTACTAGTTGTCAGCATTTATATTAAAATGAGTGCATTAATATTAACCTGTAATTTCAATCATAATGACAGAGCTGCTGTTATAGAGGATAGAATTAATCTTCACCTAAGCATTGGAAATCCATCAAGCGATGCGTTATCAGTCTGATTGTTTAAACATGCTTTATGTTAAGGCATGTTGTTTACTTTTAATTTTCTGAGCATCTATAAAAACTTGATTTTATAGGCAGAAGAGAGACAAGAGCAAGAGAGGCAAAACAAGCAGACGCGTGAGGCCTTGAACATGGCAGAGATTCTGCAGATGGTGACCTCTGACCTTTTGACTGAGTGCCCAGAAGCTGCAGTGAAGGAAGGCATGGGTTCACCTGAGGCTCCCCAAGTGCTACTAGACCGCTGGAAGGGAATGAGCTCTGAGCAGCTCGGAGCCGTCTACAGGCAGAGAGCAGAACAGTGTCATGAACAAGAGGTATGTGAAGATCTTTCTGTGCACTTTAAATCCTTTTAGTGAATCAGTGGATGTCCAATGCTTGCTTGTGCATCCTACAGAGGCAAAGGCAGCAGGAGAAGCAGAACAACCTGGAGTGGGGTTGGCAGCAGCTGAAGCAGGCAAGGCAGCACGAGGAGGAGGAGAGAAGAGTGAGGGAACTGGAGAGAGAGAGGAGAACACGACTGGACCAGTACAACCAGCAGCTGGCCAGAGAGCAGCAGGCACAGTAGGACTGAAGTTTATCTTCTCTTAGTATACTGCGCCTGTAATGTGCATACATGAACCAGTGAGAAAAAGGTACTGATGATGAAGACGATCAGGCCGGTGATTATTATACTGGTGATGCTGAATGTTGAGTGGTTGGAACAGACGAGAGGGGAAATGAGGATGCTGCTGAGGTTGCAGTTTGGAATTTGAGTAAAAATTTGGATATGGATTCGGCTGAAAAACTAAAAAAAAAAAAAAGTCATGAAGTCATAATATTTTATTAGCTATTAAGAAAATTATATTTAGTTCAATTTGGAATATTTACTTTCAAATTATGGTTCAAAATATTATAAATGTGAAAATTTGACACTGTTTTGTCCATTATTCTTTAAGCATGCCTCAAAAAATCATTGTAATTATTACTAATTAACATGTGTTCTGTCTGTTGCAGCCAGGAGTACCTCAATAATGAACTTTACACCAACCGGCCCACTGTGCGCTACTTCAGCCAGTTCAACACCACCACTCGCTAAAGGTCTTACCATCATCAGCTCAACTCAGGCTGTTGGAGTTTTACGGAACTATAGAACTATAGAGCACCTTTTCATGGAACAATACATTTCTAGAACCAACAGGAACTGAAAATCACATGTGTAAACTGTAACATTTTGTATTATACACTGCTTGGACAAAAAAAGTCACTACCTGAATTTAAATAAGCAAATATGTCATATCCTTCCCTTAAGTTTCACCTGGCAACCAGTTATTTGACCCTAACTTATGCAGTGAGAAACTCTCATTTAATTTCTTAAACAACCATGAGAGAATGTCACGAAGTGGCAAATGGAGGAGAAGAAGGCAGGACCCAAGTGCACACTGTCAGATGTAAGAATAGGGATAAGTTCTCTTTCCCTCATAAGCTGGAGATCCTAGTTGGAACGGTTCTTTGTTGAAATGGTGGGAGCTAAAGAGAAGTACTCTACAGTAAGCAGAACTCAGTTTCGTGATAGAAGAGAGAAAAGCTAGATCAGAAACTCCTTAAATGTTACCACGCTCTAAAACCTGAAAGGGGAGGTGAACATGAGCTCGTTTTGCAGAGCGCAGATTTGTGATCAAAGAGAGAGAGACGAAGATCAGAGTCAGTATCTATGTAAATGTCTGCGCTGTAATATCCAGAAGCAGAGATGAATGTGAACTCCTTTGTAGAGCGGAGATTCATGATCAAAGAAAGATAGGCGTATATCAGAGTCAGTATTTCTGAGACTGACTCTGCGCTGTAGAATCCGGAAGTGGAGGCAAATGTAAACTCCTTTTGTATGGGAGCTGCTATGGAAATGTGGTTTCTTATAAAGAAATTACAAAACCAAAGAGGTGCAGGAAATCACATCTGGAAGTGGGGGTTGGACAGTCAAAAACAGCCCTCAGCTTAGATGGGCCCATCTAAGCTGAGGATGTTGGATGGTGAAATAAAGGAGGTGTGAGTACCTGTGAAATTGGCATTTTTCAGCTTTGGTAGTCTTTGTACCTAACACCAGGTGCACATAGTTCTTGTGTCCTTCAAAGGAACGTGAAAAAAATCAAATGTCCAGATCAGTTGTCCAAAAATGAATATGTTTAGAAAATCCCTGAAGACATCATTAATAAGGGCCTGAAATACTGGCGGAGTGTTGGTCAGACCGAAAGGACCACGGATATTTGTTGTGATATCTGTAGTGCCCAGTGTCCTTCTATACTTCTGGATAGCTGGTTCCTGTCCCACTTGAGGCACAAACAGGCATTGAGGTGTAACTGGTGAGGTTCATGAGCTTTATTCCAGAGGGTAATTCCTGTGACAGTAATTCTTCCTTGAGGGACTCAGAAAGTGCAGGTGTAAAACACAATGCCATAATCACAGGCTGAACAAAATCCCTGACAAAGTGCTTTTCCTCCAGCTTCATGACTGGTGAATAAGCTGCCAAAAACTCTGCATGGCCTTAGTAAATTCATCAAAACTGTTGTAGCAGGGCTGATGGCCATCCCAAACTTCCGTTCCCCACTCTCCCAATAAGGAGGGTAATGATGTAAGCCACTTTTAAATGTTCAGTGGAAAAGGTTGAGACCTGCATTTCTGGAATCGGAGAACACAGAAGAAGGAATGGCAGGTGCCTGGCTTAACCTTATATGTCTGTGGTGGGGGAACACAAGGCTATCAGAGGCTATCATATCAGAGTTGCAACAGAAACTACAAGAGCGACAGCTTGGGGCTTCTGCATTTGAGTCGTAGGTTAGTGAGAGACTCAGCAGCAGATGCCAGTGTTTGGAGATGAATCCGATGCGAACCAAGAAGTGTACACTGATTCCCCAAAACCATCTTCAAATGGCTGAGGTCTGCTTAGTCCATTCTTGTCTGGTTTATTTTGTCATAAATAAGAGAATGATGTTGGAGTGGCCAGGACCCAACCACAGACTTCTAAAGGTCATCCATATAGGGATACATTTTCTTTCCCACATAAACTGGAGATCCTAGTTGGTAAAGGTTTTATGTTGAAATAATGGGAGCCAAAAAGATACAATCTGTGAGCAGAGTGCAGTTTCATGATCAAAGAGAGTAATGCTAGATCAGAGACAATATCTCCATAAATGTTTCCGTGCTACAAAATCCGGTAACAGAGGTGACATGAGCTCCTTTTGTAGAGCACAGATTCATGATCAAAGAAAGAGAGGGAGCATAACGAATGGACTGTGGAGCTTCGGAAAAAGGTCATGTTCTCTGATAAAAGTGATGGATGCAACAGGGTAAAAAGAATGGCGGATGAAATGATGTACCCATCATGCCTGGTACCTACCGTAAAAGCCTGCGGAGGCAGTTTTATGTTCTGAGGTACTTCTGTTTTTCAAGTCTAGGTTCAGCACTTTTATGTGCACAAAAATGAGAACAGTTGACGAATATGCTGAATATACTGAATGACCTGGTTTTCCCATCAAAGGATTTTTTTCTTCCCTTATGACACGGCCATATTCCAAGATGACAAAGTCAGGATTCATCAGGCTCAAATTGTGAGAGGGTGGTTTAGAGACCTTGAGACATCATTTTCACACATGGTTTGGCCACCACAGAGTCCAGGCCTTCATCCTATTGAGAATCTTTGAGATGTGCTGGAGAAGGTTTTACACAGCAGTTCGAATCTTCCATCATTGATACAAGATATGGAAGAGAAATTAATGTGACTCTGGACAGAAAATAAATATTGGACAGAAATAAATGTTGTGACACTGCATAAGCTTATCAAAATGATGCGATGGTGAATGCGTGATGTAATCAAAGAATAAGTCGGTCCAACGAAACATGAGAAAGAGTTTATACCATTTTATTTAGATATTTATTTTGACTAGGCAGTGTATAATCAGTTTTGTACTGGAGCCTACAACAATGAAAGTGGACCTAACATTAAACCTTTCCGGTTATACTGAACTTTAAGCTTCATAACACATAGTATGAATGAAAATCAATTCCCGCTATATTTATCTAATACCCAAATCAGGATGGGTTCCCTGTTGAGTCTGAAGGTTTCCTCCTTTTGTCATCTCAGGGAGTTTTTCCTTGCCACAGTTGGACCAGGCTTGCTCATCAGAGGCAAAATGATAATTATAATTTATCTATATTTCCTCACATTTTTAAAAATTATTTCTATTTGTTTGGTTCTGTAAAGGAGTATTTGCATCAATGACCACTGTTTAAAAAAGGCTATATAAATAAAAGAGAATTGAATTGAAATATAATCAAAGTGTAATACTCACTGTGTGAAGAATCACTGTTAAATTTTAGACATTGTGAACTGCTTTTACCACCATGTTGTTCACCATGTGATATCTAAAGGGTTTTCACTGGGATTTCGTTATTTAAGGATCAAAATAATCTTTACAGGAGACAAAAATTGAAATGATGACAAGAAATGTAGCATGTTCCATGATTTTTTTTTTATTCTTGAAGCATTTACATACAGTGGCTGATTCATGATTCACATACAGTATTGTTTTCTATTACAAGCCCACTCCAGTCACTGGCCCAGTTCTCTATTCAGCACACGGACTTGACTGTTCATTAGTCAGCTACAAGTACGGTCCTCTCATTCAGATCCAATCGATTTAACATTTTGATTGCATTAGATCATAAACAAACGTAGGATATAGATGATATGAGAAATACTTCGAATCAAGCAATGTCTAGTCTTGGAGCTAGAACTGAGCCTAGAGTAGATTTCAAATAATCAGAAACTACATTAGATTTATAAGTAAAATGCCACAATAGTATGACATATTATATGACCACAGGCGATGTCGCAGCTACTTCCTTCTGAAAAGCAAAAACAGCTGTATAGTGGATATCTGCAAGCAGAAATTTTCTCAGACATTAACAGAGCGCGGACGTCTAGCAGCAGTTCGGTTGCACATCGACGCAATTCACATCACTTATCCCTCCTGTATGAAAATAAACATCTCGGAGAATTCTTTTCTTTTTTTTTTTGTCCTGAGTGTGTCTGTATAGCAACAACGTAGAGTCCAGGATACTGCATCACACACTTCCCCGTAGAGCACACTTCACCGCAACGGACTTTCAGTGGCGCTTCCAACCAGCTTAAGTCAGCACATTGTAAATTCTCCCCGCGCGGGTGGATGTGCGTGTGCAAGATACAAACGAGACGGGTATCTCTTCTTCCTCATAGTGCTTGCACAGGAATTGCTTTGCAACAGATACACACAATACTGCAACTCGTAAGCAAACAGAACAGGAAATGAATTCTCTGAGGAAACCGGTTTTGTTCAGGTGAGCGGCTAGCGAAGATTTATTTAGCTTTTTCTTAAAAAAAAAAAAAAGAACAAAAAAAAAAAAGTTCTGATTGGATTTTATCGCAGTGAAACAACAGCTTGTTTGGACTTTCCAATTCAAAGTTTATAAAAAAAAAAAACTAATCTCTACTTATCTAAAACAGTTATCTCACAACTACCTAGACAAAGGGTCAAAAATTCAGAAGTAAAACATTAACAACCCCAAAACCCATGGTAATCAACAAGATACGGTTACAAATAGATGCCGTAGCAAAACAATCATTTGGGACTTATTTACATTCAAACAAAATTCGAGAGTTTTTTTTCCTTTTAAGCCTCATCTGAATTTCTCCAGAAAAACAAAAAAAAACCTTTGTTTTTAACAGGCATCTCATGTTGTTCTCGATCACTTTTCTTCACATAACACTGCGTATCCAAACTTCAAGACGGCACACATATCACAAATCGAACCAGGAACAAATGCTATTTGGTATACAGGTAAGGAATCGGAATCCCAACCCGAACAACGCATACATTCTCTGCGTAAGACACAAACTGGGTTAATTACACATGATTGTTTAAACCAAGTTGAAATTAGTGTATGTGGGTATGTACAGTACCTCAATACAACCTCATACCCGATTACACCTCGGAAGTGTATTCATATGGCTTTATACCAACAGGACTGCAAGAGAGGATTTGTCAGTATACATCATTTAATACACTATGCAGACTACAATACAAAGCGAGACACACACACACACACACACACATATAGGAGGAGAGCTACATACAAATGAATGAGAACATTCGAGCTGAAAATGGAGTTCAAACGATCAGGGTTCAGGGTTCTGGAACGACAGCTCTCTAATACTGGACATGGCTAACTGCTAGATGTGACTACATACAGCCTGATATAAAGCACCTCATATCAGCAGATCATTGCATCGGATATATTTCTAAGTGCCGGCAGCTTGGCTATGGAGTTCTGGATGCGTATTTTATAGAAAGATGCAAAAAGAAGAAAGTCACCCCAAAATAAGATAAAACTGAAAATAACGTTATTCACAAAATTGTCCAAAATGAAAAAAAAAAAAACAAATGCATAGAGCTCAAACAATGAGGCAAGACGATAAAACAGTGAACCACATGTCAATTTTTTAAATAGATATAATAATGAACTACATCAGTGCAATCCATATGCAACGTGTCATACAGTACATACAGTATCCTTGCATGATGCACTTGCCAGGATTGTAAGGCCCTCAAACTCCCTGTATTTCTCATCCTCTGCTACTCACACTGTCCTGTATTTGGCATTAACCATGCGGCATCTATACGTATATGTCCTTGTCACGTTAAATTGTCACTTTTAAAAAACAATGTCATAATTAAAGGAAAATTCCACCCTGAAACACAAAAAAAATGAGTTTGTATTTCAAAGTCTGTCATGTATTTTTAATGATTTGGACTGTCTTTGGACTGTGGGAGAAAACCAGTGTACCCGGAGGAAACCCACCAAGCATGGAAGGAACATGCAAACTCCATGCACACAGACCCGAGGAGGGAATCGAACCCAGATTCTGAAGAATTTTGCAAGTCCACAGTGCTAACCACTAAGCCACAAAAAAAAAAAAAAAAAAAAAAAATTGTCCTCTTTATTACGTATCCTGAACAGGGACATGGAAAGCCTGGAGCCTTGGGGACTCTGGGCACTAGATGGGATACACCCTAGACAAAGAGCCAGTACATTGCAGGGTACAGCCACACACACATACTGACTCACTCACACACTACGGGCAGTTTGGGAATGAACTTGCATGCCTTTGGACTGTGGGAGGAAGCCGGAATACCCGGAGGAAACCCAACAAGGAAGTACATGAAAACTCCATACAGAAATCAATCCCTCGACCCTGGAGGTGCGAGGCCACAGTGGTCCCACCATTTCCTAATGAAGTATAGCATCACGTTAAAGACGGTTTGGTGCGGCAGAGTTGCGGCAGAGGATCAGCTCGGATAGATAGTATTGGACAAGCTTGATGGTGTTGGTGTTATTTGAATGAAACATTATCATTATGACAGATAATCTGTCTGGGCAGAGTGAGAGAGCTGGACAGAATACCGGACTAAAGCGGCGCATTCAGATTACACAAGGCAATGGGCGTAATGTAGTGAACTGTTACTCTCGATGAAACTAAAAACATCTTGTTGCATTTTTATCACCAAAAAAAAAAAAAAAAAAACGGATCTTGGATTCCAAAAATTTTTAATGTAAACTGTTTACGGTGGATTTTTCCTTTAATAAAGTCTGTTGTGTATAATAGGTCATTGTATCTGGCAGGAAACTTGAATTCTTGTTGGTCTACTCTGAAAGTATGTACTGTATTACAAGAGAACAGAGATATATCTGTAAACAGTTTGCAAAAATGGCAGTCCCTACACATAAGGCTGATCTAATCTATTTGAAATAATTTATCACTTCTGGCTGAAGTGGTCTGATTATGTCTAAAGTCAGTCCCAGCATTGTATCCCATGTTTTCGTTACTTGGCATTTGCTATAGTGTACACACTGACGTTGCATTGTGTGAAATATTGATTGTTTGGTCAGTCATTCAAATACGAGTTGCAGGTCCAGGATCGATTCTTCTGCTAACACCGCGCCGCTAGTCGAGGACGGCAGCAGAGTTGGGCAGGCCGTGGTTGGTGACGCCGGGTTTGAGGGACGAGCCGTCATGCCTCTCGATCTCCAGCCCGTCTCTGACTCCACTGTACTGACTGGCTAGAGACTCGTCCATGGTCACCTTGGTGTGAGCGCTGTGACTGCCGTAATCGTCCAAACCGTCGTCGCTACACAGCTTGCTGTCCTCGCACAGAGACGGCTGACTAGCCGTACGCTTCTCCTCGTTGTCACTTGGTAATGAGAAGGAAAAAGAGGGATTTTTAAAGTAAAGTTGAATGCAATTTTTTTTTTTTACCAAAAAAAACCTAAGAAATGATATCATTATGATCAGATTTAAAAAGTTAATAAGAAAATTTAAGAACAATAAAAGGGAGATTTATATTATTGTGAAAGTAATAGAATAACTGCATTTGTAAAATGGTACTTATGAAAATAGTACTGACAACATACACTGCCTGGATAAAAAAAAAGAAAAGAAAAAAAGAAAGAAATCACACTCTTAATATTTTGTGCACTCACCATTAGCTTTGATTACAGCAAATGCTTTCTCATGCTCCCAGAACCACTCTTGTACAAATTGAGTTCTGAAATATGATGCATGATGAGTGCATCCCTTCATGCGCTTCCCTTCTTACCCTGACACACCCATCACTCTGGAATATGGTCAGTCTGAACTCACCAGACCACTTGATCTTTTTTTCTATTGCTCCAAAGTCTGATCTTTATGCTCCCTAACAAATGAAGCCATTTTTCTGATCTGAAGTTTTCTTACGGCCACACAGCTGTTTAGTTTCAGTCCTGTGAGTTCTCATCGCACTGTGCACTCATTGCACTATTAAACTTTTCTTAAGCGCTTTAATGTTGATTTTTCTTTAACAATGCAACTTCATCAAGTGGTTGGTTTTTTTTTGTTCCTGACCTCATTTCTTGCACTATCCATCCAGGTTCTAATAATGTCTTGCACAGTTCTTCAATAAAAATTTCATTAATTTCCTTAGTTGTTTTCTTTGCTTCATGCAGGCCAATAATTTCACCCTTCTGAAGCATGACTTTTATTTTTTTCCCAGTGCGCAGTGTATCACACAACGCAATATATTTTAAAATATTTTAATTATGTAAATATTCATCTTTCTGTTCCACCTGCAACCACATCTGATTAGGTGTTTATATTAATACTGCTCGGTGTGTTCTGCTTAGGAATAGCGTGGCTTTGGGTAGCGTTCAGCTCATCAACAGTAACACTCATGCACATGCATTATAAAAAGACTGCAAATCATACCTCTCTAGTGATCTGGAAAGCATTCAAGGAAAGCATCAGGAAAAAGGGAGAGTGTGAGCAAAGCAAAGAAATAGGGCTGCAATTCAGTCAAGCTTTATGTTTCAGAAAAACAATGGAGAATAGGTCACGGTCGCACACCTGTACTCCCCAAACGTCTCGTCCTTCATCGGTCGAGACTCCGAGTCCACCTGGCCCTCCTCCTTGTCTTTCACTGAGATGGAAAGCAAAACGTTCACATCAGTCAATGCTTTCCTAACAGACCCATGTCCACGTTGGTGTTTGATCACCGAGGCAGCTGTCCTACCTGAGTACTTTCCACCTTTGTTGCGTTTGACAAAGCAGAGAATGAGCAGAAGCAGCAACAACAGGATGAGGGCACTGATGAGCCCGATAAACCAGCCTTCAGTAGCAAAGCTGCTCTGCTTCTCCATCACTCCTACACATACACACATATATTTTTGTCATAATGGCTGTGATGGAAATGTAAAACAATTTAATTTCAAAATATTTTTCAAAACTTACAGGCATGCATTAAGAAAACTGATTTTTTGAAAATTTGCATGTTCACCTCCCCAGACTTCATGCATACCATGTTTTTTTTTTGTTGTTTTTTGTTTTTTATGAAGCAATTTCTAACTGTTTATTACTTTTGCACACTAATTTATTTAGCTTTCCATTGCATACTCACTTTTAAAACATGCACATGTATTATGCACACTTAATTAGTCATGCATATTTACTTTTAAATACTAATTTGTTTAGTATGCATAGATTTTTTAAACTATGCATGCTTATTTTGCATGCTCCTGCATAATTAATATGCATGATTATAATTCATATATACAGTACTACTATACTGAGAATATACTGTATACTCATATTTCTGTACTTGAATTTGCATTTCATTAGTAGACGATTTCCATTAATGCAATTATAGTTTCAGCATATTTTCTTTATATAGACACATTTATTATCCTTCCAGTGTCTTCAGAGCAGGAATTCAGGCTTTTATATTTTTTTTTGTATTTTCAGGATATATATATATATATATTTTTTTTGTGTGTGTGTGTGTGTGTGTGTGTGTGTGTTTTCCAAGTGCCGCGCATGACTCAGACTATAACTGTCAAGTTTTCTCACGATGTGTGAGAATCCTGACTGTGTAAAGAGTGTGTATCCTCTGACTGCTGTTGAGCATCACTGACTTTGTTGTCACACTACCAAAAACAAGCCTCGTCATTTCTAGCTTAATATAAAACCCAGCAGGAGGAAGTCTGTGCCTTTGTACCTCTGTGTGTTTGTGTCTGTCTTGAGTTACCTGCTCCTCCTGTTTGTATGTCAGTTTCCCAGAAGGTGCTGTTGTTGAAGACGAAGCGCAAACTGTAATGAGATCCAGGCTGGAGGCCCTGCAGGGAGTAAAAGGACTGAGACGTGTTCACTTTCTCTGACTGCATCCATCTTCCATGGCCTGAGAAAAACAGCACAAATATAAACGAACACTGAAGTCGTCCATGCTGGGTTCTGAGAGCCTACAGTGGTACATCATGGTACCAACAGTGTACTGTACTGTACTGTACACCGATCAGCCATGGCATTACAATTAAAGTGTGCTGTGGTGTCTGGCACCAGGATGTTGGCAGCAGATCCTTTGGGTGCTGTGGGTTGCAGGGTGGGGTCTCTGTCAATCAGACTTGTTTGTTCGGCGCATTCCATGGGTGCTCAAATGGACTTGGATCTGAGAAGTTTTGGGCTCTTTGCTTACTGTCCCTATGCATAACAGGCTGTGGTGCATTGGGTGTTCTGGTACCTTTCTATCAAGCTCATCATTGACTTCAATCTCCTTTGGTGATTTGTGTTGGTAATTTGTGGGATTGGTGGGGACGGGATGGTCTTTAATCCCTTCAGGCGTGGGTGTGCCTTTGGTGTCCATGATCCCTTCACCTTGTAAATGGGGTATTGCAAAAGTATTCATAACCCTTGAACTTTTCCACATTTTGTCAAAAAGAAAAAAGAAAAGCCATACAGTAAGAAGTCCCATTTGCAGTTCCATATGGCTTGTCGCAGCTGCAAACAGGACTTCTTATGGCTTGCTTTCAACAATTGATTTCGTCTTGCCACTCTTCCATAAAGACCAGATTTGTGAAGTAGATCCTGTGGACAGATTCTCAGCTGCTCCAGAGTTACCATGGGCCTCCTGGCTGCTTCTCTAATTAATGCTCTCCTTGCCCGGCCTGTCAGTTTAGGTGGATGGCCATGTCTTGATAGGTTTGCAGTTGTACCATACACTCTTTCTATTTTTGGATGATGGATTGAACAGTGCACTCCGTGGGTTAGAGATATTTTTTTATATAACCTAACTCTGCTTTAAACCGCTTCTTGACCATGTCTGGAGTGTTACTTGAGCTTCATGGTGTTGTTTGTTCAGTAATTTTCTTTAATGAACCTGTGAGGGCTTCAATGAACTGTTGTATTTATACTGAGATTAAATTACACACAAGTGGACTCTATTTAATGGTTTTTGGTTACTTATGAAGGCAATTCCACTGGATTTTAGATGGGCGTATCAGTAAAGAGGGCTGAATATAAAAGCATGCCACATTTTTCAGATTATTATTTGTGAAAACCATTTTCCTTCCACTTCACAACGATGTGCCACTTTGTGTTGGTCTATCACAATAAATACATTTACATTTGTGGTTGTAACGTGACACAATGTGGAAAAGTTCAAGTGGTAAAAATACCTTTGCAAGGCTCTGTACTTTATGTCTTTCTGTGATGTTGTCAGGAACTAACCCGAGGTGACGAGAAGACGTAGCTTAGCGGTTAGCCCTTGTAGCGTGAATGGTAAACCCAAA
>JAQMYJ010000015.1:6097863-6117584 GCA_030014305.1 Clarias laeviceps
TTTTTATACTTCCGGGTTCGCGACCGCATTACTTCCGGGTCCTCGTGCCGGTCGCGGATTGAGTGTGCATGACAGATGTGGGGTTAATGCTATGGCTGATTGGTGTATGAGCAAAAAGTATATGAGACACTTACTGTACCACATGATAGTCTAATGTAACGGCCAAACAATACATTACGTGACATACATAAATCAACAGACAAGCAGACCCTTCCTATTCCAGTACGTCATTTAAAATAAATGAGCAAAACACAATCGCTCAATTCCCTTTTTTTTTTTTTTTTTTTAGCGCTAAGGGTGTAGCTCTTACCGTTCTTCTTCAGGTAGTGAATATGGAACCCTATGTTCCTTTGTCTCTCAGGAGACACCCAGCTCAGATTAACGGCTGTCTCTCCAACAGACAAACTAATGTCACGGGGTGGAGCTGTTTCAACACAAAAACAAACACAAGTTACACTTTTTTCTATAAGTCATCTGTTATCACTCCACTGAATTCCACATGCACCGAAATCACCGAAAACACATATTCACAATTCACTTGATCTCCACAGTCCTCATTACTCCTCATGTATGCTGCTTCATTACCATTTCACTTTCATGCTTGAAAGAAAAAGCGCTTTTTAATATCATTAGTTGCCTCTTTAGGTCTCTCTAATCGAGTTTGGTCTTGCACTCTGCTTGCGCTGAACATGCGTGAAATATCATCACTGTGACCCAAATAAAATGATTAATATTACGTCCTCAAATCAGGAAAAAAAAGGAGCAAGAAAGAAGAAAACAGCAGACATGGAGAACTATCCAGAAACAAAAAAGTATCAGAAAATGAATATTTAAACTAAATAAAATACATAATTCAGGTAGCCAGAAACTCAGCATGGGACAATTTGGTGAAATAAAATAGTAAAACATTGAGGAGTGGTAGGCCATGGTCCCTTTCTTGATTTGACTGTAGAGAAAACATTGGAAACAAAAGACACCAGGTGGGGTCGAGAGGGCATAATATTGTACAACCCCACCCTGAGTTTTTTGTTCAGAGGAGAGAACATGCCTTCATTACTGGGAACAAGACACTCAGAGTGGGGTCGAGATGGCATAATATTGTACCTCCATCAAGTGTGGTCGCCCCGACTTTGGTGATTGGCAGGCCTTGTCCGGCTGCAGTGCGCCCCCGCAGGTGAAAACGGTAATGGCTGCGACGGTCCAGATCTTTAATGCTTAGCTGATGCACTGTGGGATCATCAATCGACTCCACCTGCATGGGGCTGTCCATGTTGTCTACTGCATAGAGAAAACGCCGCAAGCTGAATGGGTGAATTACTATGAACCACAACATGTTTCTTTATACTGTCTGTCTACAGAACATAACATCTGTGTGATAGCTAGTGAGTCATTACAAAGGTGCTAGATTCAGTATTTACTACCCATATCTCACCTCCTGATATAGAGACAAACGCAAACTACAATTTTTGGCAACAGTTAAAAGCGGTAAAGTCAATTCCCTGAAGGGGACAGGGGTCACTGTAGAGGTCACTTACATATTACACCAAGTTTATCCAGATGAACTTTGATTTGATCGGTTAAACAACTTTTAAACACACCAGACAAATTTGTTACTTTTCTACCTGATCTTTCACTGACTCATCGTCTATACCGCTATACCTTGTATACAGGTTCGAGGGGCCTGGAGCCTATCCTAGGGGACTGGACATGGTGCTTATCCATGACTGAGCACATACACACACATACATACACACTACCGGCAATTTGGGGAATGCCAATTAACTGGGAATCGACCCCAGCCGCACCTAGGCGGGAATCAAACCCGGACCCTGTCGATGCAAGGGGACAGTGCTAAGCCACAGTGCTGCCTCTTTTCTACCTGATGCTTGTGAAAAAAAAAATCTTTAATATATTCTTTCATGGATTTTTTTGTGTACTGTATGTGTGTTAGCACTGGCCTCTCTGTCATTAGCCCCAGGCGTTACTTATGGATCTGGATCCTTATTTCCCTGTTGCCTAGTAACAGCACAACTATAATAACTTTAACCCCTTAAGACATATGTTTATTCATGTTAAAGCATACATTGAAACTAAAAGAGTACAGCATGTAAATCTGGACCACCAACCATCATGTCCTTGAAGATGATACGAGGCTTACTAGACTAGACTAACATTTTTAAGCTATGTATTTGTATGGCAAGTTTTAGCTTTTCTCTGATAAAAAACTAAACTCAGGAACCAAAATCATAGCAACAGTTGTAAGTGGACGTACGCTCTTGGTATTGTAATACGTATCCAGTTAGAATTCCATTTTCTTGAGCAGGTGGAGTCCAGTGGAGTGTCATTTCCGTCTCAGAAGGACTGGACAATGTCAAGGATGTTGGAGGACCAGGAACTGTAGGAAAAGAATTGCACCATATTAACTCAGTCTTTCCTTTTGGTAACGTTTGGCTGAACAGGGTGGGGTTTATAACGAGAAAATCATAAGAGCATAAGGGTTCCTATAAAAGGACCTCTGTTTCTCTCACCTCCTTCAGGCATGTGGAAGGTCGAAGCTTCTGACTTGGGTCCATCTCCTTTGCTGTTGAAGACGCTAACAGCGACGGAATATGAGGAATACGGCCGCAGGCCACCCAGATCCTTTTTCTGCTCTTTAGGTTCTGTTGTCACTACAACCTCATTCACTGGTTCGCAATCCTCGGGGTTGGACGGTTGATGATGGTGTGAATGTTTTCCACAGGAGCCACAGTATCCCAGGTGGATCTTAAGGAGAGAACGGCGACAAATTTATATCACACTGCTCCTTTTTGTCTGTGTAATTAAATGGTTCAAATCTACTTAGAGCTTCAACATTCTGAACATGTTTTAACAATCTGCCTGTGGGCTGCACATTTCCCACCGGACACAATGCAGATCCTTAGATGTGAATCTGGAGATTCAAGACCCCGAGAGATGGTGGTGCCAGTGCTAAAAACTTTTATCTTTGTATTCATTGAGAGCCTTCAGGCAGATGGGTCTTTAAAACCTGCAAAGTATTTTTTTTATTTTTCTTTGCAAAGGGATACAATACAGTACCTTGTAGCCCATCAGATGTCCTCTCACTGTGTCGCTCTCCACTTCGGGCCATGTTACCCTGATGGCAGTGCTGTTGAGTAGAAGCACTCCTACATTCAGAGGAGATTCCAAGGGCTCTGAAGAACACACATACACATTTCTTTTTCATTTGAACCTTCATTTGGAGAATTTGAAGTACATGAAATAAGAGAAAGATTTTCTCTTTTATCCAGAAGAGTTTAAATGCACCACTTTTGTGTCATGTTAAGTTGTGTTGTGGTTAAAGGTGCAGTATGTAGTGATTTAAAAACGTTTCTATCCCTATGCAAGCTTTTTTTTAGGAATTTAGTGCTTTTTACCTCAAGGTGGGCGTGGCTATACATGTCAATCAACAGAGCCAATCAACACAATTACCGCGTATACAGATCATGCAGAAGACACAGAAATGAAGGTAATGCACCTGCAAGCCACCAAAATCCTCAAGAAACAAAAGCAAAAGTATGGCTTTCTCCAAGCACAGCATGGCTTACGCCAAAAAAAAGAAAAGTAGACTATGAAAACTGAACCTTCCAAGATGTATGTTTATTCTTCCCAAGGGTTTAAAACCAGTTTGTCTCATATGTTCCGTAACTGTGGCGCTAATAAAAAGCAGTAATGCGAAGCGCCACTATGAGATAAAACACGGGTCGTTAGAGCAAACATATCCACAGTAGTCTAAGGTGATGGCGTGTAAAATACCTTGAGCCTTATGTGCTAAAATGCCCCGACTGGCACGGGTTGGTCAACACCTGAGTGGCTGAGTTAGGAAGTACTTTTTCATTTCAACTGTTTTTAGCAAATGCTTCAATTATTACAAACTGCTCCTTCAAGCTGTTAAAAACATGTTAGAAATTATTGTGTATATTTTGTGGCAGGCCCAGACAGGGACATTTATCTAGATCTGGAGTTTGGCAACAAACGTGTCATAATTGTACAAATGGGATAAAGCTGTAGCCAACTTATTAACAGGAAACTCACCATCCTCTCCAGAGTAGCCAATTGTAGATATGGGTTCTGGACCCTCTCCCAGTTCATTAACAGCCTGCACCTTGATGTCAAATGCACTGAAATTACCCACATCCATGACAACAACGGGTGGCGATTCGGTAAAATTTGAATGCCAAGATGGCCCACTGCCAACAACCTTCCTCCACATCACTTTGTATTGGAACTTTGGGCCATTAAAGCTCCTTCTATCCATCTCCTGTAAGAACACATGGGTATGAGTTCCATCCAACTATCAAACAGCATTACCATCTCGAAAAAAGTTAAACAAACAAGCTTAGTACATTTTCCTAGTTCCTACCTTCCACGTGATGACAAGTGTGCCTGGGTCGAGGGACTCACTGCGCACTCCTTCAGGGTTACTACTCGGTCCTGACAAACAAAACCAAATCATTATTACAATACTGAGACCAATAATCCAGACTTCTCTGAAGTATACTAGAAGTTTTAGGTACTCAAATTCATTCTTTACACAGAAGCAGAAGAAAAACTTTCAACATTTCGGTCTAGGCTAACGAAATGCTTCTCTTACGAGCTGCAGGAGTGGAGTATGCTGCTGAGGGCTGGCTGGGGTTACTCTTGCCGATCCTATTGATGGCGATGACCCGGAAGCGGTATGACAAGAAAGGTTTCAGTGGAAGCGTGGTGCGACGAGTGTCTCCAGCTACCCGCATGAGCTCCTCCCACTCCTCCGTATCAGTGCCAGTCTCTTCAGCTTCCACCACATACTCTACCAGGGTACACCACCAACAGAGGAACATCAGGAAACATGCTGGGCATACAGTATGCTGTACAGTTTAAACTCTTCCAATCCCATTGTCTTTGTAAGAAAGCCAGATTCCATTTATATCTGCTAAAGAGGTGGCGATTTCTGAATAACTGCAGACATACAGTATGTGGACACCTGACAATCACATCAGTGAAATTCAGTGACAAGAGCAAAAAGTACTGCTTTAGCATACAAAGGCATTCTTGACCAGTCTGTGCTTCAAACTTTGTGAAAAACACTCACATATGATTGTGATGTTCAGAATGTCCACATATGTTAAGCCATCTGTTGTAACATCAATAACTTACATAGTTTTCGGTTGGTTGGTTGGTTAGTTGGTTTAAGCATCTCATGGATCAAAATCTGAATATCATAAAGATTTTTTTAATCTTCCCTGCTCAGCTACATGTATGTCATGTGTCTATGTAAACTAGGAGAAGTGACCAGACTCAAACTAATATTTTATTATATACTCATGTAACTTTTACTCATAAAATAACTTTTGTAAAACTTTTTCGAAGTAACTAGATATAGCAGATCTTAAATGTACCTGTTATTGAGATGAGAGAGTTTGAAGAGAAATGGACAGGAAAGTACAGTATGTATGTATAGGATCTTGGGTGCTCACAGCACCCAAAGGATCCTCTGCTTACATCCTGGTGCCAGGCACCACAGGACACCCCTAGTGGTCTTGTGGAGTCTTGCCCTGAGGGGTCAGAGCTACCCAGGTGGGACATGGAGGAACTACACAATACTGGGCTTGATGTTTTGTATTGTAATAATATTCCTGATCGGTGTACAGTATATTACAATGTACTGTACTGTTGGTACCATGATGTGGCACTGTGGTCTCTTAGAACCTAGCATGAACGACTTCTGCGCATTTATACTTTGTGTTGTGCTGTTTGTCTACTGGTGTATTTTAGATTCATCTCTGGGAAAACAAAATGACACATTCAGCTGTAATTAGAATAAAATGTGAGGAGTATCATTAAGCCTGGAAAAAATATTTCCCAGAGCTTTTCATTAATAGAAATGACAAAAAAATAGAACTTAATGCTGAATTGTTGGCTTTTCCCTGTGAAAATGTGTATCATAATGCATGTAGCTCAATATACTGTAGTGTGCTATGCGCTACATATCCTCAATTATATACCTAAAATAGGGCTTTTATGGTTATCCCCAGGAACCCACAGCAGAGTTACTGAGTGCGTTCCAGGTTCGGTGATCTGCAGCATGGACGGGGGCTCTGGTCGATCTGAAAGCGACAGAGAGGAAACATACAGTAGATAGAAGGGAAACTGTAGAAGTCACATACAGTACATACCAGTGTAAATCTATAGTCTATTGTAGAAAAATTATTTTCTCCATAAATTTATTTTTAATGTCTTACCAACAACTGTGAGGCTGCCGGTTGCTTCAGCTATGTCCAAACTTGTTATGACCTCACAACCATAAACACCTTCGTCTTCATCCTGGACGTCATTTATTATAAGCTCTGTCTCATCAATTATGTACCTGAAAAAACAGTAATAATAATAATACAGGGAACCATTGAATCAAAAAAGTCTTCAGTCATTCAAATAACTACAGACTATTATTATTATTATTATTATTATTATTATTATTATTATTATTATAGAAATCCAGCATCCTACTTGTCCACATCATAGGACTCATCAAGCTTCTTGTTTGCTTTTCTCCACAGGATCTGAGGTGTTCCCAGATTGCTGTCTATCTGGTACTGACAGGTGAACATGGCCCTCTTTCCCTTCTGAATATACAGAGCCTCGGGTGGGTTCACAATCACTGTCCGGTCTGATAAAGGAAAAACGAAAGAGTTGCTACCCTATGCAAACCCAAGCAGCCCACATCAGCACCAACTCTAATTAAAGATATTGTCAGTATTTGGTGCTTGTCCAGAAGAAGGCAGTGGGGAAAATGTAAAAAAAATAAATAAAAAAAAAGTGTGCATATGTTTCTGCCAGATACTCACTGAGGACTTCCAGCTCGGCAGTGATGGTGAGTTTGTCTTCACCCACTGAGCAGGTGTAGATGCCTGTATCGTTTTGGAATATATTGCTAATCTCTAGAGTACCATTGATTAGCTGATTCACCCTGGAGTTGGACATCAACTTGGAGTCCCAGGTTTCACCCTCCCTGAGAACACACAAACACACACTCACTCAATCACGCGCTCACTCGACTGCATACACTTCTAATTAACAAAAAAATATCTGACATTTGAAACAATTTTCTGCCTTAACTTGCTGTGAATCTGAGTCTGTGAGTATGCAGAAAGTCACTCATTACTCAAAAAAAAATTATTTTGCTTTTTATTCTGTTCCCTTAATTTAACTGTCACATCTAATTATGGAGTGAGAAATTTCCCCTCGACACTTTTCTTACTGAAAATGGACTCTTTCAGCAATAAAGGATTCGCCTTAAAGACACACTACTACTGTATGTCGTTGGAGAAAACACCAGTTATTCCTCTTATTAAAAGTATTTTATATGAATTTTTTTCATTATTTTAGCCTGTTAATTTTTCTATAAGAGGTGATCAAGTCAAACCGAGACTTTTGATAGTGCAGAATAAGAAGAAAACACAGAAATGGGAGTTAAAATCTTTATTTCTCTATATAATCCCATGTTACACTAATGCAGCTATCACAACCTTTCACTAGTGCTTCGATACAATAAAGGTACAAAGTTTTCTCAGTACACCGGAGCCGTGATCCTACAGCCTGACTCACGGCTGAAAGGCTGGCCTCCCAGGAACCCCTTCAAATGGCAAAACATGAATAAATCACTTAGCGAAAGAGATGAAGACTGTAAGGGGGATGTGGCAGTAACATCCAACAGAGTTCCTGTAATATGCAAGCTGTGTTGTAAATGATCCTGTGATCTCTTCCACAAATTGGAAACAAGTTATCCATTGATTTTCAAGAATCAGGTATTCCACCCGCTGAATGTTCATGAGAACTACTGCAGTGGACTCTGAGCCATCTTGGCCAGGATTGTTAATCAGAGACTTACGGCTTTCTTTAAAATGTTTACAATGGCACCATATAAAATGTTTAACTGTGGCTAAGAGCCTCAGATTCTAAGAGTTTAAGATTATGCCGTCATTAGCAAGAAGTCCCAGTTTGACTTGAACACTATCGGGAATTATTTATAATCTAGATATAGATCTGGCTATGTGTTAGAAAATATATTCAATATAAAAAATATTCAGCTAAACATATTGTAGGTTAGGAAATAATATTAGCAATAAACATTTAGAAAAGATTGTTATTACTCACGTAGTTTTGCTTTAATCATGCAAGTGATTAATAATGAATCGTCTACACATTTACAAGAAAAAACATTTCCCATGATAACCGCTGAAAGTGACCTGACACACTGTCATATCGCCAATCTATAATGTTGGCGCAATGATTAAGCACATTAGCCCTATAATTGCGCCTCACCATGTGATTTTCGGACGAGGCGAACCAAAGGTCAGGCACTGCAACTTGGCCGTCATTCCCTCTGTCACTCTGTACAACAATGAATCCTCTGTCAGGATCTGTGGAGGAAGCACTGAAACAACAACACACTCCCGTTCCATTACTCACAAAATTATACAAAAAAAAAAAAAAAAACAGGATTAATGTCTGAAGAAACTGAAGTGCCCTCACCAGTGACGAAGACATGGGTGTTGATAAGGATTGTTCCGTGTTTGTTAGAAGCCTTGCACTGGTACACTGCAGTGTCAATGATCTTCACATCCTTCAGTATGAGAGTTCCTCCTTTCTCAGTACGCCGAGGGTCCGGGTCTATATCTACACCAAGGGGTAAAATGTTAGAGCAGTTTCTGAGATTATAACAGACATGCTAGGATTTACTAGAGATTTGCCTCTTTAGATCTAAATTGGTCCCAAAAAAAAGCTATAATGCAGGTACATTTTTTAAATCAATTTGTGAGCTTTGTCACTTTGAAAGCATCGTGGAGAATGTCAAGTGCGCTTATGAGATCCCACAATACACTGCTTGGGATTAGTTTCCAAACAGTGCACCCAAGAGAGTGCAGAGCAATGCATAACTTTCCTGTTTATAGAGAGCGCAGCACACATTATGTTCCCCAAAAATGATTTGAACCCCCATTTCTTCTCTTTATTTCCATATTAACAACTATAATAAATTATTCCAGTGTTCCAAGAGAAGAAAAAAAAGCTATTTCAAACATCAAACACATTTTATTTTAGAATGATGTGAAAACTGCATGCATTAACAAAGAAAACATGTGCAAAATGTTCTGTTCTGTATCAGTTGCCAATATGTCTAGATTTCTAAATAAAACAAAATAAATCTAAACACACTCTAAAAACAGCAAAAAATGCAGTTATCCCGATTTGCTGTCAAACTGTTAGTATACATTATGTATAGTCCCAAACTGCATGCTCTTGTTTTCAGTTGATTTTTTAATGATTAATTGCATGCATCTGTGTCAGGTAAACACAGTGCAGGTACCTGAGAGAGCGTTTCCATTCATACTCCAGGTGACGTCTGGGGTTGGGATCCCATCTGCCTGACATTCCAATCTGACTGTCTCTCCCGGAGCGTACAGTTCACTCTCCGGTTCCTTTATCCAGTACGGAGCAGCTATAGAGTATCACAAACATACAGTATGTCTACAGTATACGGAAATACACAACGCTGAATATTACACCTTAGAGTCACGCGAGCAAAAATCTGCACCTTCCAAAACCAGTACATAGGGAATGTCTCTACTGTCAATGTAGTGCACATCGTTACATACACTAACTACACTGTACTATATAAACTGTTATAACAATTCTCCAACACTTTTTCCTTGATTAAATTTGTGGCCATTGTGCCATTGTGACAAAACTATCCATTGTGGAGTTATAGTTTTTTGAAGAATTGCACAAAATTCATACTTATACTGCATAACTCAAACAATTTTGACATAATATTTTGGCATTTTAACACCCTTGTGACTCAAAGAAAATATGCACAAAATTTTCTCTTATCAGTTGGAAATACTTCTTGCTTTAAAAAAATATTTTTTAATAAAAACAACTTTTGTCTCAAAACTGCAAAAATGGAGTTATTTCAGTTTGCGGTCAAACTGGTAATATTCACTATCCATCTGTCTAGGAACCTCTGTAGTCCAACTAGGGGGCATTATTATATTTATTCCCATTTGCACCTCCGGTCAACATTAACACAGTACGGCTAGTTCGGAAACGCCAATCAGCATGTCTTTGGACTGTTGGAGAAAACCGGAGCACCTGGAAAACACCCACCAAGCACAGGGAGAACATGCAAACTCCATGCGCGTGGACCCAATGCAGGAATCGAACCCGGGACAAGGAGGTGCAAGACGACAGTCCTAACCACTAAGCCATCCTGCAGTCAAAATATAATCCGCATGCTCTTGTTCTCAGTTGATTTTGGTTATTGTGCAACTGCTCTTCCATGACTTTTATCTCACACAAAAAAAAAAAACCAGACAAAAAAAAATTGCGAGTGCTTGACTTTTGTCCTGACTCGATGACAATTAATAATAAATCTTCATTTTCTGCTTATGTTTTCAGCAAGGTGCAAAGGACTGATTTAATAGGAAACATCCAGTCTTATTTATGTGAAAAAATGCCCTCCCATTACTGTGAAAGTTATTAGCAAGCTAATAAATATTCATGAACATTAGGCAGTCTATTTTATGAATATTTATGACTAGCTGCTGGTCTCAGGGGCAGACAATGGTCTTTATACTGCATACTGTACAGGCGTAAAATGTAGAGATGTGTTTCATACACACATAGACCCCAAAAATCCCTGAAAATCATTACATTTTGGAACTAGAATCTATAGATCTAACACTAGTCTGTTTAAAGCCCGACAGAGATTTACCTTCCACAGAGACGGTATAAGTGTGTGTGACGGTGCCCTGGGAGTTGCTGGCTGTGCACTGGTACTCCCCATCATCCCGCTCGTAGATGTTGGTGAAACGCAGCAGCCGATCGAAGTTCTCTCTGGATGTACGAGACTCGGACAGCACTCCGTCCTTCCTCACCCACTGGATGGATGGAGTGGGCCTGAGGACATGACAGAAGGGGTGTGGTCAGTATGAATGCAGCACCTTTTATTTTTTTTTTTTAAGTAAATCATGAACCCACTCACATGCCCTGGACGATACACTCCAGTTCGAGGGGTTCGCCTCTCAGGACCAAATAGGAGCTGTGAGAGCCTGTAGGTCTCATCATCTGTGGCCGTCTGTTTCGAAGGGTGTTAGCTACAGGCAAAGGGAAAGTGACAAAAATATAAGAACGTATACATTATCAGACAAAAACACAAGCTTTGAAGAAGCTACACAAGAGCTTGGAAATGCCAGACAGTTCAACAAGATGAAGTTGCATTAGATGTATCTTCATTCTACAGTGTTAAATTTACACCAGGGTATGTGTTCACTCCTCCCTTCCCTCCTGCCCAGCTATGTGTGGCTCTTCTAGAAGAGGTCAGTAAGCATTTTATCCTGTCTCAGGGCCATAATGGATCTGGAGCTTATCTTTAGGTATGAGGTAGGAATACTGCTGGACAGTAATGCCAGTTCATCACAGACTTTTACTATTGAAGTCTGGAAACAGTAATCGTTAACTAATTAATCACCGTGCATATCCTGGACAGGGTCAAGGTGGATCCAAATCCTAATCCTGAGAATGCAGTGCATAAGATAGGAACACACCCTGCATGGGGCACCAATCCATATCACAGCATGATTGATCACAGCACTGTTGACAGTGCAATAGTTATTTGGTATCTCAGTGGTTAAGGCATTGGGCTACTGATGAGGTTCAAACCCCACACCATCACGTTTTTACTGTTGAGCCCTTAAGCAAGGTCCTTAACCCTCAACTCATCAGCTCAGATGTCTAACGAAATAAAAATCTACTGTATGTTGTTCTGGATAAAGGTGTCTGCCGAACTCTGTAAATATATACAGTGGAACCTCAGTTCATAAATGCCCCAAGTACGAACAAATCGATTCACAACCATAGAATTTGTCCCTGTTCATGAACTCCTTCACAGGACGCGACCCAGAACCCGCCATCCCAAACTGGCGCTATCAGCTAGACAAAGGCATGAGTGAGTCGACCAGCATCGGTTTTGCTCAGTCAACGGTCGCAGATCGCACACATGAGGAGAATTTTGTGCAATAGGGAGTGACATCCAAGCCTTTCTCTTTAGCGTTGTACGATCAAATCGGGCTACGAACAAAATTTACGAAAAAAATTATTTTAGTGAATCTAAAAATTACCATCGTGAATCTGTATATATATAAATAGTTAGCATGGTTTAGGAAGGTAGGAAAACCTTTTTTTAATTTCAGGATACAGTCTTTCAAACAGCTCCATTCTAATTACTTCCAAGATTAGATGATTGCAATTAACCTGGATTGTATTGTATCCAGAAACTTCTCTGCAGACTCTACCAACTAATCTAGTTACACAACATCTCTAATATCTAAAAGAACATTTTTGCAAATATAATGAGAATATAATGTGAACTCCACGGTGAGTGTTAACTTCAAGTTAGTATACTAGTTGTGAAGAAATTATTTAAATTACACATGCATGGAACCTGATGGTTCCTACTGTTTAAATATAATAAATTAAACAGGATCGAACACCCAGCCCTGGAGCTCTGAGGCACCAACGTTGTTAAAACTAACACTATAAATTTGAAACAATAAAGAAATCGAGCAGCAAGGCTCCACTTACATGGTGTGACCTTCAGGCTAATGGGTTCTTTGGCTACAATAATGCGAGCTCCCAGAAACTGCACGTTGCAGGTGTAATCATTTCTGCTGTCCTCAATGGTCGCATGAGAGAAGTAGAGGTTTCCATCACGGCCCTGAGTCACACGCTCGCTCTGCTGGATGTGCCGAAGCCCTGCAGAACAAAAAGAAACAAGGATGTAGTTTACAGAAAGAAGATGTGTAGGTGTTAGATACTGTATAGGGGGTATAGGTTTCTCCGGTCTGAGCACACACTCAGGAACACTCACTCTTATCCATCCAGTGAATCAAAGGGGTCGCAGAAGTTTGTGGAGGGTTGCACTGTAAAATGACAGGATTTCCTTCTTCTACCTTCTTCTCACCTTCTTTCTTCTCCCGCTGTATTGTGGGAGTATCTGACGAGGGAAATAAAACAGGCATTTAAAGGCCAGGGGCAGAGGAATGTTTTGCAATATAAAAGTGAATTGCCTAAAGGGAAATCATTATTTGAACTCTTTTTTTAAATAATAATAATAATAATAATAATAATTATTATTATTATTATTATTATTATTATTATTATTATTATTATTATATGATTACAATAGTTTCATAAAATTATATTATATATTATGTTATTATTTAGTAATAATATTCAATATAAATGTAATATATTTAAATAATATATTAATATAGATGTTTTTTTGTCATGCCTTGCATTGCTACATATTTATAATGCTCTTTGAGCAGTGATAATTAAAACTATATATATTCTTTTCCCTGTTCTTCTTATGTAGTTTCTTTAATTATTATTCTTATTATTTCTATTATTAGTAGTAGTAGTAGTATATGATTACAATATATAATAATATTTTAGATTTATTATAATAATTAGATATTATAAATATAATATATTGGAGTTTTTCATGTCATATCTTGCAATGTTACATATTTAAAATACTGTATGAGCAGTGTTAAAGAAAAAAAATATTGGGGGGATTTTTTTAGTTTTTAATTAATTTATTTTTGTTATTATTATGTATGTTATTCTTATTTCTTTTTTTATATTAATGTATTATTATTATTATTATTATTATTATTATTAGATACTTTTATATAAGTATTATATGATGTTAATCATTTTCAGAATGTTAGTGGTAATATAAATATTACATAATTTATTAATATAGTTTTTTTTCATGTCAAGTTTTGCAGTGATACATATTTACTGTATAATGCTGTATGAGCAGTATTAATTTTAAAAAATTGTGTACAAAGAAAAGAAAGAAATTGGAAAGAGAGCTCTGAATCTTCAACTGCATGGAAGGAATATGATCAGAAAACCATAATGAGAATGAGAATGGAGATCATTTAAACACTTAGTGAAGTTGCATCATAAAAAAAGTTATAGTAGAAATCACATCTGTGTTTAATAATAAAAGTAAGTGCGTTTCCACACACTTACTGTACACAAACATGTTTAATCTATTCATTCTACTTCTATTAGCTCATACCTATACATTGCCTGCCTACATGCCATTTAAAGCACCCACTATGAACATGTGATGTAACAGCCACATGCTGAACATTATCATAGATTGATCATTCCTAATCATGGAATAAAGCAGTTATTTAAGGCCGAAAGCTGCACCTGCTGCATATGGCCTACATAATGATCTCGTTAGACTGTGAGCTATTGTTAGCTGTGTGCATGCTGTGCGCTCGCACTTCCTGCACATATTAATCCCACGAAGACTCATCACCAGTGAAACGCTTCCACCATATCGACGCAACCTGGTTGCCCAGGGAACTGTTGTCACAGAAACAAGGGGTGAGGTCAAAATGGGGCAGGATAAGAGCAGGTAGAGAGACGTAGCACGGCTACAAAAGTGTCGCTGAGATGTGAGCAAACGCTGAACAACATTTACTTTAAAGCAGGATTGAAGATTACTGATGTAGTTTAAAATGTCTAAAAATAAAGGCTACAATTGTTATGTAACTAGTTTTTACATAACAAGTGACTTCACCACATCAAAGCTTTTGTGAGTCTTGGGTTTATGAAACTGGGTAATATTTTATAGTGCAGTTTTAGTATTTTGGATAATGTCTTGGTTATCTTCTCTCATAGCAGGCATTGTTAATGAGGCAATAAGCTACAAACAATGCAACGGCGGATGGAAATGAAATAATCAGTACAGTACAAGGCATGCAGTAAGGACTGTGACACACCCTCTGTGATGACATGGGCCTCGTTGGAGACAGCTGTGCCCAGATCGTTGGAGGCCAGGCAGCTGTAGTTGCCGTGGAACTGGTGAATGGCTGCATCTTTAACCGTAAAACTCCCAGAATCAAAAGACGTGGTGACACCAGGGATGCTAGATGGGTCAAACGCCAATCCATCTTTAACCCATCGAAATCTGCAGGAGATTGTGGATGAATAAACAGTGGGTTAGTATTAAAAAATTGTCCATAATAAGGTTTTAGTTACATAGTAATATGGTAGCAAATTTCTTTCAGTGAAATTTTCTTTTTTTTATATTTACATGTTACCTGCTTCAGGTAAAGTCAGCTTTCAGAGCGGGTGTTATAGGAAATTAATCAACACCTTTTAACCAATCAGAATAAAGCAATTAACAATAATGTGATATATTTCTGCAATAAAACTGTGTGTCTGATTTTTTTTTTTTATTACTGTATCTACAATATAAGCGACTATAACATCATCACGCTGACACACCTATCGTTTAACTGGTATTACCGAAAATGTACAGCAAACTGTCAGAAATGAGGAAATAGGTGGGTCATGGAAGGCAATTATATCCGGAAGGAAGGGAATGGGAGATGTGTTGCTATGGATACTGACGTGGGAGAGGGCTTCCCAGTCGCCTCACACTTGAGCGTGATGTCATCAGAGTTGAAGGCAATGATGGATTCAGGTTGGGCAGTAATTTGTGGGGGCGTCTTTACTAAAGACAGAGAGACATTGAGTTACAATGTGTGTGAAAGACAGAGAGAGAGACAGAGAGAGAGAGAGAGAGAGAGAGAGAGAGAGAGAGAGTGAGTTAATCAAACCCATTTCCATCTGTAGTAAATAGAGCTTGGATAATATGGTAGTAATGGAGACAATTAAGTCTAAGTGTGATGCTTTAGATGCAGCGGTAAAGAAAATGTTCCTATTTTTCATTTTGATCAGCAGATCAAAACAAAAAAGCACCAAAGAGTATGCAGTCCAACCCTCAGTCCAACCACAATCATTTGACCACCTGATCCATGTGACTCCCTGCTGCTCTGAAGCCACAACCGTCTCTCACACAAGTACAAGCACAAACTCCAGTCATCTCATACACTACAACTGATTTGCAAAGACACATTTCGTTCCTGAGAAATGGGAATGTTTCCAACAATTGGAGCATCACTTGGGTCTCTAGTGAGCTTGCTGAAGGAGCACAAAAGTAATGCATTTAGATTAGGTGAACACGATATGTTGGGGAAGTGTGTGACATTTCATGCATGAGTGGCTCACAAAGGAACGGCGCTGAAAAGCTAGTGGTGTGGATGGAGAGAAAATACAGAGAGGTGCATAAAAATAAATAAATAAATAAATAAATAAAAAGGCAAAAGAGACTCCTGGGATATGCTTAAAGCCAATAAATAAGCAGTGTACAAGAGAGGATAAATGTCATGTTATAGGAGAGAGTGGTGTTGTGAATGTATGTGAAGTTGTTATAGTAAGCAGTTTCTACGCTAGGATATTGTATTTTTATTTGGCTCCAAAAGTGATTACGTAAAATCCTAAAAGAAAAAAGGATAATATAAGGAATAATAAATCGAAGGAAAGATGAGCAGTATACGTATGATGGCTGAGGGGCAGAGACTCAGACGGCAAAGGAAGGCAGATGGTGGGATGGATGCCTTAATAAAACCATGACTACAGATGGAGGGAATAAGGCCCATTATCTTGTCATTCATCACACATCCTCTGCTTTTATTCACATCAAACATTTCCTTTATCTTTTTGTATATGGTCTACACAAAACCAGCAAGCATTAACATGAACACAAGAGTATGTTGCAGGCACTTACGTTCTTTAATGTGGTCTGTCCAGGGAGGCAGCAGGGGTAAAGGAAAGAGTCTATTACTGTAGGTTTACACACACACACACACAAGCCAGATACACTCTGATACATGAACACAAAGACATATTTAGTACGATATATTGCTTTTTGTGCATCAGTGGCTCTTTTTCCCCATCGGTATGGACACTGTATGGACAAAACTATTTGGCCAAACCTGAATCCAAATGCATACAGTACACTTCAATATGGAGTCGGTCCCCCTTTTGCAGCTATAACAGCTTCCACTCTTCTTGGAAGGCTTTTCACAAGCTTTTGAAGTGTTTCTATGGAAATTCAAGCCTATTCAAATAATAATTAACAGGTTCGGCCAAATACTTTTGTCCATATAGGTTATTTTAAGAATCAGCTTTACTTACATACAAATACTGTATATAATTAAAATTATATATTATAAAGTCTTTTTAGACAGTTTTTTAGACTTTAGTCACATATTTGTTTGTGTTATTTTTTTCATTAATAATTCTCAGTGCTCAAGTATCATAATAAGCATCATATTACTACTGACATCTATCATAATTCAGCAATGATGGAAATTATACATAGTCATGGCCTTGCTTTAAAATTAAGCTTGTTATGTTGTCACACTTTTTTTTTTTTTTTTTGATTATCACACCAGTCACTGTTAACAATAATTATTAATAGTCCTTTTAGTATTTTTCGCTAAGTACCTCAAGGTACTCTTTTTTTTTTTTTGGAACTGCAATGTCTCATTGCATATATCGCTTTATTCTGTATACAGGGTCGCAGGGGGCCTGGAGCACACATAAGGCAGGGTACACTCTGGACAGGGTGCCAATCCACTGCAGGGCACACACACACATACACTCACTACAGGAAATTTGAGAACACCAATTAGCCTAAACTTAATGTTTTTGGACTGTGGGAGGAAACCGGAGTACTCGGAGGAAGCCCACCAAACACGGGGAGAACATTCAAACTCCATGCACACAGAGACGGAAGCTGAGCCTGGCTGGGAATCAAATCTGGACCCTGGAGGCACAAGGTGGCAGTGCTAACCACTAAGCCACCATCCCACCGAAAAGCAAGGTAATCGATATTTTTTATGACAAAAGAAAATACTTTATTGTCTCTTGTTCAAGAGAAATATTATATGCTTGTCCTGTAGGAACATTTCATACAACTAAACTTGGTGCTTAAAAATATTAATGTTGTGCCTTAAAGCTCAACCTTGTTATCAAGGTCTCAGAGCTAGAAAGTGTGTGTGTGTGTGTTTGTGTTTTGCTCCAGCTGAAACCTCTATTTCAGTCCTCTTCCAAATGTGCTGTTTCAGTGTTTATGTAAATGAACTCCTGCTGAGCGACGCCCCTTGATATAACAGCATAGCTGAGCAGCATGGTGGGGGGGCGGGGCATCTTCTTATATGTGGTCACATTAGGTTAAAAAAAAATATTTTTTTTTTTACCCAGGCCAATACAAAAAGTGAGGGAGGAAAAACAGGAAATGATTTTTGTGAGGTTGTTTGTATTACACTCACACTAAAAAAAAGTACATTTTGTATAATAGGTCGCCTTTAATATTAATTAATCACCAAATTTTGTCAGCCTCTTTAAAAAATCTCTGGCCTTTAAAGAGCGCATGTGCAAATTTAACTGCTGTTGTTAGCACTCTGTATGGTTTTCATTCTGCATAGCCTTAATCTGACATATTTGGTGTCAAATAGCCAATGTTAGTAACCGTGATGTACATCGTTTCCCATCCTCTAGCCTCTACATCCTCTACTCTAAATTACATAATAGCCTATGATATAACAGCAGACCTGAGCAACAAGCTGGGCGAGTGTATCTTCTTATATGAGGTCACATTCAGGTAAAAAATCTAATTAGTTTATTTAAACCCAAGCCAATACAAAAATTAGGGAAAATAAGTAAAAAAAATTTTTTTGATCAGTAAAAATACGTCCCCTTTATTAATTAATCAGCAAATTTCAAAAACATTATGACCTTTAAAGAGTGCATAGTTAACTGCAGATGTTAGCACTCTGTATTGTTTCCATTCTGCATTGATGAGACTGTCATCTAGGATCTACATCATCTATTCCAAATTACAGAAAGATCCTATTTCAGGAGAAATATATTAATAACACTTAATTGAATATGTTTACTGGCAAGCTGCAACTACTAGCTAGTTCTCCTGAGTCGCACATACTGTATGCCAACACATGATTCATCTAAACACACGATCCAAATGTGCACTGAATTAATCACTTAGGAAATCTTTTTCTGTTTTTCAATTACGAGTACAGGAGCTTTAAATAAACTTAAATTTAAAAAAAAAGGGAGAAAAAGGAAATACAGATCTATGTTGATGTAGTAGGAAATAAGTCGAGGGTTATTAACTATCATTACTGCAGCTTTGGGAGAGAAAGTCTTTCATCGTTTGGTATAAGTAGTGATAAAAGTAATAATTAATGGCAACCCATGTGTAATGATGTAATGTAAAGGTTTTACATTTTCTTTTCAAATCATACGATCCAGTGCTTATTTCACATGAAATTTGTAACATTCCAAGAAATCTGAAACAAACATGATACAAAAAGCTCCTACATACAGTAAATACGTACAAAACGTTCTGTTTAATCTGATTTAAACAATTGTAATAATTTATTTGTCTTGTTTATCTGTTTTTATTGCCCATTCTTTATATTTAATTATGTACGATTCAGAAGGAGCAGAACGAAGATCAGAACCTCATCCCGCTGTAGCTGATGAAGATACAGCAGCTGAGTGAGATATAAATGTGCCAGATAAGCAAGGCTGTATTATTAGCTCCAAAAGCTGGATTTCCATATAATAGTCTTGGAAATTGGAATAGATTTTATATACACTGAGAATGAGACTTCCGAAAGCAATTGAACCCAGTCACCCTGTGTGCCAGATAAAAAAAATAATAATAATCTAATGGTTATTGATTG
>JAQMYJ010000015.1:6127538-6144895 GCA_030014305.1 Clarias laeviceps
CAGAGAAACAGCTGTCAACACCAGTCGAGGCCAGAACCGTCTTCATGGTAGAGTGAAACCGTCCCCAGACACCAGACACATCCCAAAGAGACACACGAGGCATCCATGTGACGAGATCTCCAATCAGAAGCGGGGCACCAGGATGAGTCAGGCAGGTCCAGAGGGCAAAGGGACAGATGCCACTTATCAATCCTTTTTATGTAAAGTTCAAGCTGAGGAAAACACTTATTATCAATTAATCTTTTTTATGCTTTATTCATTCTGCTATCTTCAATCAGGAATTTTACAGCTTTCCCTCCCTCCTCTTTTCAACCAGGGGTTTCTGCTCATTCAGCCATTTTGCCCAGCAGGAGGTTTTCTCCACAGGGCTGCAACTGGATTTCTTGATTGAGGGAATTTGACAGCCAAATTGCTTGGAAATTTAATCATATTAAAGGGTCTAAACATGCTTTTGTTGGCACTGACCGGTCATATCAAGTATGTAGCATATACAAAGAGCTACAGCCACAACATTATTTTCCCTGGTAATGATCTGTGCATACTGTTCTCAAATATCACGACTGAGAAAGGCGGTTTATATTTTAACACAGTTTTACTTTATAGATTCTTGATGCACTGAGGTCATAGCTAAAACAGTGAAATGTATAGCCTCGTAATTGAATCTCCACCCAAATAGACTATCCTCGGGTGCTCATCACAAGCCAAAGTCGGAGATTAGAGCCGGGTATAGATAAGCTGTCTACACTGGCTTTGCCTTCTAACCATATGTGTAATGGAGACTGAGACAGTGAACAGGGATTTAGGGTTCCACGGATTTGCTATAAAATTGTTCCTGATAGCATCTTAGCTGCCTCATTAGCCAGGTCAGAGGACAAGTAGAAGCTTTCGCCCACCAGCCATGTGACTCCACGGACCACCCTGAGCTCTACACCATGTCGAACGTGATATAATAAACCATGGAATTGGAATCTGTTGCCTAGGTAGGAAAAAAAGAGGTTCGCACTCGTCGGACAGCATCGAGCGTCTGCCAACACGACACATATTTAATTATCTTTGCACAATGATGCATGGGAATGGAAAATAAGTTGCGCAGTTAACAATTAAAATTAGAATTATAGACGCACTACCTAATTTGTAACGCCTCTGTACCGCCATTGACATCTACATTGAGCATCCTTCCCCGGTTTGAACATGACAAAATCATACAATAAGAGCAGCTAGGATAAGGAAATTACATGCACAGGGAGCATGGACTGACACCAAGAGACACGCCAGGCTTTCCGAGCTGCATCTTAATGACCTGTTGTCAGAGCGACAGCAACAGGAGACGCCCATGTGGATTCCCCCGTCACTCGCTCCTTATCAAGCAGCACCATCGAATCGCAATCATTTTTTTTTCATAATTACCTCATTTTCCGAAACTGCTCATCCAAGCACCCGTTTAAATCACTCTGTTCTTTGACATTAAGCAAGCTCTGAACTCTAAACACGTCTTCCTATTACAGCAAGTAAACAACATCAAAATGGCCTCAGAGTTTAACCCAGAGGCAAGAACGTTCAAATCTTGGAGAGTGTGGACACGCATACTGTAGGCGTTGTCCTGCCATGCCTGCTCTTTAATCATTTATTATCTCCAGCTGTGAAGATGTGAATCACAGAGGAGAAGGCGAATAAATGAGTATGTGCATGCCCTTAACCCTCCATCGGGACGTCCCTGAGGGACTGTCTGTCTGTCTGTCTGTCTGTCTGGAAAAGAAAGAAAGAAAGATGGACCAGAATGAGGAGACAGAAAGAGAAATTCAAATGAGTGAGAGAGAAGTGAATGAGGAGATGAGGAAGAGGAAAGGGAATTGATTAAACTGGGAGAAGAAGAACAGAAGAGACGGACCTGCCAATGTGAAGGTGAGCTTGTAATTCATAAAGAACCCCTACAGAGTAAATTATTTATAGCCTCTCTTTTCCATGTCAGTGCAGTTTGCCCCGAATTCACCAGGATTCATAATTCATTTTGCCGCCTTCATCGTACACTGCCAGTCTGGCCGCCATCTCTCTGTCACGTTCTCTCTGTCTGGGTGTCTTCTGCACAGCCTCATCTGCATGCGACAAGCCTGTGACACCACCAAGGTAAACCCAGTGATAATGAGAGGCACAAGGGGCACAATGCATCCATGTGAAATGATAATGTGCACTCCCATAATGCACTGCTGGAGCAGCGTACTGGATTACTTCAGGTCTATAAACATTTCGTTTATCTCACAGAGTGGAGCCATTTTGAGCAAAAGAGCAATTATTGCGGCTGATAAAAAGTCAATATCGCATTACTGTGGCTGCCTTTTAAGTGTGTGTATGTGTGTGTGTATGTGAAGTGTGTATGTGTGTTTTACTGTAATATGGCACACTGTCCAATACAGTCAGTAAGCGAGTGAGTGGCTATATTTATTTGTATTATCTATCAGATGATCGCTGCTCTTTACTCTTGATCTCCTGCTCAGCTGCCCTTTACTCTCCCGCTCTCCACTCCATTTGTCTCCATCCGGCTTTTGGAAGTCATCAATGTGCCAAGACTGCTGACAACAGACATGTTTTTTTTTTTTCTTGCACGATTGACTGGACGTCCCAGCACTCGGTCTGTCCGTGTCTTCCTAAAGGCCTGTAATGTGGGCAGACAGCTCTGGAGCGCACAGAGCATCTTAAAACCACCTGGGAGATGACCTGCACTTACACACTCACACACTTACGAATAAGAAAAACCATGCACACATAGACACACAAAGACATGAAAGAGTTTCAGGCATCATCCCTCCGACTCGAAACCTTCTCTCATATGTTACCTTACATCGTCCTCATTCTCGTCCTCATCCTCAACTCATCCACAACCTTTAAACTCGTTTAATATAATAATAATAATAATAAATATCATTCCCAAAATTAAAGGTTATGATGAAAATGGCTAAAACCTGATAAAACATAAAATTCCCAAAAGGGGTTTTTGCTCACTCTCTTTGTCCAGGTTGCCATGACAACAGGGTCTCCACCGGCCCCGCACATACAGATTTAGTTATTCATACACACACAGACACACGTGTCACATGGCAGATACATGGTCAGATACACAGCCAGAAACCATGCATAGCGCCAGTTCGTGCGCCTGAAACGTATTAATTCATTAGTTTGCAAACTTATATACACACCTGTCTGTCAGTCAGCCTGTCCTGTCTGTCTGTCCTGTCTTGTCTTCCTCTCGGCTAAGAGAACCCATCAACTTTTATTTATTTATTTATTTACTGAGATTTTAGCCTCAGGCTTTAATAAACGATGTAGCGAATAAAAGAAATGGTAAATAATTGAAGGCTCTGACTCATTAAAACGAGAGCGTAGAGGGAATAGATGCTCCCAGTGGAGGCTTGTAGGAGAGACAAGAAGAAAGAAAAGATCTGTAAGAAATTTGTGTATGATTCAGACATGAAAAATAAGACGCACATCACACCAGAGGAATAATCCATACACAGATCGCAGAGAGAACCAGAGCCAAGCATTACAAGGAGTTGATCTTACGTTTCCGTATGACTCAAACGATCTTCTGATTATTGTTCTGATCTTCCGGCAAATTATTTAAGTCTCTGTGAGAGGGACTGGCATATGGTTCTGCTGAGAACATCAAAGTGAAATTTCAGGGATTGCTAAAACTTTAAACAAAAATAACTAGGCACACTGAGTAGAGAAAGAGCAAACCAGAATGTATTGAAACGCAAACGGAATTAAAATTGCAGCTCAACGGTTCAACATGCATTTGTAGACATATTAAATCACCTGCCGAATCGGTCAACACGTGAGTTAATAGGTGCTCTGAAAATGGTGCAGTTCTAAATAATTGCTTTTCTGCAATTCTCTGAACACATGATGTTCCAAAATAGGCGCACACATAAGGGAATAACCTGATAATAAAATGCCGTAGGATATCTATTGTGTGCATGTGTAAGTCTCGTGCTTGGTGACTGTAAACCTCCTTCTCCAGAATTCTCCAGAGTTTTCCAGGCATATGCCTTTCATTCATTCACACCTCGTCTCTGGGTGTCTCCAGAGCTCATGTAACCTCTGCAGTCGTGCGCAAATGCTGGTCTACCTGCATGGTTTTTTTCCCCCTCATGCATTTACATATGCACATACAGTACGAGGCGGGGAGTTTAGCTCGAGGGCCGGAGGTATAAAGCATCATGCAGCGGACACTAAGAATGTGTAGAGTGGCATCCAAGCAGGGTGATGTCAGGCGCCACAGGGACTTCAAAGGTAAGAACTGAATGCGGTTGTTTGATCACTGCTTCAAGGACAGCCGCAAGAGGACTGCACTAGCTCCCGCGGTACTCGAGCCAGCTCTCGTGATCCTGCCGCTAACGAGAAAAAAAGGCCACTGTGCTTCATGTTTAGGGCCCCGTTCAGACTCCCATCTGCGGCCGCACCCAAGGAGAGCTGGGAGTTGGCCAACACAGCGAGAGGTGCCGCTTTAAGGAGCATGCTGGAGTCGCTGCCCACGCGGGCCCACTCTGCCCGCCACCTTTACTCGCCAGCCTTGTGCCATTTTGCCAGCTGGACACTGGTGCCATCCATGACAAATATCGTGCATGCAGTTTCAGTTCACCAAACAGCGATACACAGTAATTTCCAAAGGAATTTTACACTTGCCTGCGCAGACCTACTCAAGGCTTTCCTCTAACCTGGACGTACCCAGGCCTCATGATGGTGGTGGTATCCAAGAGATTTCCTGTCAGATCCTTATATTAATACAGTATATGCCTTAGTATACTATCACCATGCAAATGCATGCATTCACATCTATACTGTATTCTTTCAATCAGCACTATTAGTTAATTAAAGGCAACCCTACTTTTGTAAAAATATACATTAAGCACACACTTTAATTACCCCGTTATTTAAATGTAAAAGTGTCCCCCGGGGCTGGCAACTCGTCCTCTGAGGATCATCCGACCCACAGACAACAGATAGCTAAAGCAGAATTTAAACGACAGGTTTCTGCTTACCTTGTTCCTACAGCCGGCGTTTGCTCTGCTGACTAAAGGGCCGATCAACCCCCCGAGGGCGATGACTGGCCACACAAGATCCTGCCGACTCAGCCATTCTGTTGTGGCAAAATTCATGGTCTTTTCAGGAAACATTTTTTTAAACTTAAAATCACTGGGCACACTTTGAGTAGAGAAAGCCAAACCAAAATGAGAACAAATAGGATTAAAATTACAAACCCAAATATCAGTCTCAAGACGTTTCGATGCCCCAAGAAGTCTATCTCCAATGACGGAAACTGCCAAGCACTTTTGTAAGTCGCTTTAGATAAGACTGTTTGCCAAATGTCTAAATGTAAATGTAAGTCCAAAAGCCAAAAGAGTTAGTTCTCTTTCCCAGCGTGGGTTTATATATCTAAAAACCACCATGTTGCTCCTCCTTGTTTCTTTGTCTGATCTACTTTTAATTAATAATTCATAAGTTATACAATTTGTATGTTATATACAAGCTCACTTTATTCCCACCCTTCTTCTTTCAGTCTCATAAATATTCACATGTGGGTTGTCTTTCTCGAGCTAGCCAACGTCATTTGCTAAGGCCTACTTCATTTCTTCTTTTTGATGAGTGATTTGGTAAGTTCTTCTTTTTGACCAGATTCTCTGCGCCATTCCATCAGATGACTTCATGTCACTCCAATCTTTCTTCTAACCTCCTAACACAATGTATAAGTTCTCTAGGCATCTGATTTCCCACTTATTGGCCTGTGGTGTGTCTTCTATGCTCTATAATTTACAGGCGTACTGTACATATACCCAAGTCTACTAATCAATTTTTTTTGCTCTTAAACTGATTATGTGATTACCAGTTCTGATTCTATTATGTGTTAACTATCATGTGTATAGTATATTGAATATTTAACTGTCATTTATCATTAAAATCTATTATGCCCCCCTATCATATGCTATTTCAATACCTGGGTTAATCTCTCCTCCCAGCAGTGTTTGACTGATGGTACATAGTTAGTAACCTAGTAACCCAGTGTAAGGATCTCTCCAGTGACGGAAACTTAAGCACTTTTGTAAGTTGCTCTGGATACAGTAAGAGCGTCTGCAAAATGCCTAAATGTAAATGTAAATTTAATGAGAACTCTTCTACTTCTATAGCTCTGGCGGACAGTTCTACTTATTTCTATTGTTAGCCCTATCAGCCTTAATCCCACCACTAAATTTGATAAATAATTATTTTCATGCTTGTCCCTGTTTGTTTGTTCTAAAATGTATACATGCAATCTCTGACCAAAGAGGAAGTTAGTTTGACCATCCGTGCTAGAACTTACTCTGCTTAAGGGAAGTTAGTCTTATGATATTTCATTAGACTTAGAAAAAAACTTGTTTACTGGAGGCATCCATCCTTAATAGGATCACTTTTTTTCTGTTGCAATTACAATATATCTGATTAAAATTTCCTTTTTGGTTAGCATTAAATGTTAAATGATATTAAGTGTTTATCCTATTTGTCTTACTTATTCAATTCTATGCACTAGATTATTATTATTATTATTATTATTATTATTATTATTATTGTGGATAGAGTTTGACCACTCTCGTGAATGTGCATAGAGTTTGCAGGTTCTCCCGTGTTTCCTCCGGTTTCCTTTCAAAGACATTCAGATTAGGATGGCATTCCCAGTGTGATGTTGACCGGAGGTCCTACCACGGTTGTGAAAATGGGAATTAATACAGTGGTCACCATTGGCCTCCCAAGTTGGACTACAGAGGTTCCTATATGGATGGACTAATGATAAATGATATATAATTGGTTTTGATTAAAGTACTTTTGCTATATGATATATAATTGAAGCCCACAGAAAACAATGAGCTTTTTCTTTTTTTTTTTTTTACAAAGGGTTTTTTTCGTCACCAATACAACTCTGTCTTAGTGAGTTCAAATATAATCTTATAGAATGAAATAGTTGCAATTCTCTCTCTCAAAAAAAAAAAAGAGAAAAGAAATAAAAACCTGTTATAACCTGACAGCACGGTGTGGTCTCAGTGTGTACATCAGCAGATTTAGGCTATATGTCTCTCTTCAACTTTGATAATCCCAGCTATTACATATACAGAAATATAAAACCTATATTGTACTATCATTAAATTTCCTATAGCTACAATCTAATGTAAAATATATTATTGTTAAGCATGTTTTATTCTGTCCCTTTTATGCCTACTGATCATATTTCTTTTTGTCCTCCAACATGTGGACAAAGGCAAAACTCAGTGATCAATACTCTTTTACTCTGGGAATGGCCATTCAATACAAATCAGCATAAATTACACTACTATAACTTTTAAGTGTCTTTAAAGGGTACTACGGGAACACTCTGTAAAAGGGGAACTCTCTACTGCATGGCTCTTGTAGGGACGAACCTAAGAATCATCCAGAATGCTAAACTGGTCTGGTTAGTTGTCTACTTGTTGTGACCATGCATACATATATTTCACAGATATTTTTGCTTAAAATACTCACTGCACCTATTGTGCGCAAGACATCCATATCCATGTACATGTCTCATACCTGCAATTGTTATTTATTGTAAATATGCCACTTATGCACTTCTGTTTATATGCTACTCTATATGAATGATGTCATCTTTTTTGCACTTTGCAGAATGACAGTAAAGTTGAATCTAATCTCCCAGAGGTGTTCAAGTCAAACCAGGACTTTTTAGGATGAAATTTCTCACAAATTAATACATAAAACATTTATGGAGTGATCTTTGAATACCGACAGATAAATTGTTTGATGCATATGTCTGTGACTGTCCACACAATCATTCACGGACATTCACAGACTTGCACATAACAGGAACTCAGCTGGGAAATACTGCCACATGACCTCGCTCCAAGCAATTGCACACTGGGATAAGTGCATTATATAGAAAAATAAAGGTAGCTTTTACTCTCATAACAGTGTACTGTCAAAAGTCCTGGTTTGACTTGAACACACTGTAGTGTAATGTAATCAAATATTTATTTATTCTGCAATACCTATTTCTTAGGACACCAGTTATAAGCGCCCACTACTATTTCTTTCAAGCATTTTTTGGTTGAAAGAGCATTCTTTATCTGCTGCTCTGGGATTACACACAACAAACACGTATCCAGTCACCCAGTTACCCAATTTCACATTGCTCAATAAACCCTGAATAAACATAATGTAATAATCACTAAAGATACAAAAAAGCAATTTTTCACCAAATTGTTAATCACGTTCTGTACGTTAGAGGCTCCGTGTCCAAGCATGCCAATTCTACTCCCAGTTGTCTTCGACAGAACACGCTCAGTGCTCCGTCTCCCTGGAATTCTAACACCTCCAGTAGTGATGGGAATTCCAGCTCCTTTCCAGGAGTCTCAGCTCACCATGAAGAATCAATATTTTCCACTGGCAAATAGTTTGCTGTTTTTTTCCCCGTCTCTTTCGTATTCTAGTAGAGTGTTTGCACTTGTTTGTAAAAAAAAAAAAAAAAAAAAATTTAATATGATGCATTGCTTTGTATAAAATCTATTTAAATAAAGTCTGAGTCAGAGTCAAACACATCTGACAAATCATGCAAACGACCAGTTCAAAAAATGCAAACTGGCTTTCAAACTACAAGAGTTTGATCAAAGTGCCGACTTGTTTGCAAGTTACACTGAACTAACAGTTTATAGATTATTACAAACACGGTTCCATGTGCTCCTGCTCCAACACTCACTCCCTTTCTAACCTTTCCAAATTCTTGCCTTGTCTATTAAATACTCACATTTGGAATATCTCATTATTCAGATTGATATCTAGTCCATGTGGTACTCTTAATTAGGCCAGAAATATATTTTAGGTTAAACTTGAGCTAATAACAGCAATTGTATTATGAACCTTTTTCCCAACTTCACTTTTTATCTGACTTTTGTTCTTTGGTCAGTTTTTTTTTTAAGACTTGATATTTTTACTACCAGCAGCCCTCAAGTTGGAAATGTGCTCTTTTCACTGGCACAGAGTGGCGATACAGGATATATAGAGATTTGTGATGCCATTTAGAGACCTGACAGCAGATCTCTCAGTCGTGCCCTGCTGAATGTATTTAAGGACATGCTTCACTTGATTTCATTTATGTGAAGGAAAAAAAACAGTTATTTGAGATAGATCTTTGTTTTAACCCTAGAGGCATGTGTGCATGTTTCTCTATCAGGGTTTCTGAGCTTATCTATAAGCTTAAATTCTACAGAGATAAACAAAGACATTTGCAGTTTTAGTGTATTGTGATACAGCTCATTAAACACAGTCAGCAGTTATTATAATAAAAAAAAAAAATAATAATAATAATAATAATAATAAAAACTATAGCTAATTTTTTTTTTATGATTTAACCTGTTGAAAGCATATAATATTTTAGATTAAGTAGATGAAGATTAAGTAATTAAGTAAAGATTAAGATTAAATAATTTGCATATTGCATCTTAAGTAAAATTTGGTAAACAAACAAACAAATAAATAAATAAATTTTAGTACTATATTTAAAATGTGATTTATATTATTTTATTATAGGAGCCAAAAAATGATATCTGCAAAAAGTACATTTGTGGAAAGTCAAATAATATTGAAGATAAATAATAATTCTAAAAAAATATATTTAAAAAAACATCTCTTACCAAGTGCAATCTTCCCAAAAAAAAAAAAAAAAAAAAAAACAACGCCTGAAAATAATTATAATAATTGAACGTAGATGGACAGATAAAGTGCTTTTGGCCTCACAAACCTTTCAAACTAAATAGTTTTCAAAGTATAACAGACCCGGCTCTTCCATCACGCACTTCAAGGAGCCATTAAGAAATCATTCGCAAAAGCTGCCACACTGCGACAGTGCAGAGGAAGCTAAAAGCCTGTTGAGATACATCAGAGACATCAGAATGTACATTTTGAACACTATAACACATCAGAAAAAAGACTGAGCAAAATGATCCAGTGTTATCTGGTACATGCTAAACACTACATGTTAAAATGTGTGGAAAGAACCCTAAAGAAAATTTCAATAAATACACATCTTGTATCTTATATCATAGTTTAAATGTTTTGAGGACTCAACTGTAGCCTTTGAACTTTTTATTTAATGTCATATTTGTCGGGGTGTATATAATCTGCATGTCTCATATCCATTTCCATTTAATAAACTCTCAATAAGCAGCAAAATGCTAATCACAACGTGCATCAAAAAGTGTCTTTCTCGAAAATGTTACATAAAAACAGTTTTGAGTTTTATTGGAAAACTCATTTGGACAACTGATGGAGAGCTAGGAAGAAAATTAGCTTGGGGCAGTGTGAACTTTCAGTCTGTGACGATGTAGGAAGCGATATCATCTGCTGGTGTTGGTCCATTGTGTTTCATCAAGTCCAAAGTCAACACAGCCCTCTACCAGGAGATTTTTTCCATCTGCTGACATGATTTATGGAGTTGCTGTTTGGTTTTCACTTTGGACTCATTTGTCCATAGGAGAAGCATTGGTTTTAGAAGCAATGTGGTTTGCTCAGATGCAATTTTGCAGACCTCAGTCATGCTTCTGTTTTCTTTTCAAGCAGAAGCGGCTTTCTCCTCCCAACCTTTCCAAATAAACCGTAATTGTTCAGTCTTTTTCTAATTGTGCTGTCCTGGACTTAACATTTGATATGCTGAGTGAGGCCTGCAGGTGAGGTCTGAAATGTAGCTCTTTGTTTTTTTGTATTTCTCTGAGCATTTCACAGTCTGATGTTAGGGTGAAGGTGCTGGGATGTCCACTTCTGGGAAGACTGTGTTGAATGCTTCCTTACTGTAGAACGTTAGAAAAATCTGTCTTACTGTAGAATGTTGAACTTCAAATTATATATATATATATATATATATATATAAACCGTGGCCTCCATGGCCTCATGTCCTTCATGGTGAATATGAGGCTTTGTTATATCTAAGCGTGTAGCTGAAGGTATAAGTGCTCCCCTGGGTTTGGTAATAAGTGGGCTATGCTAAGGAGAGCCCAGCTGCCACTGGGTTGTTTGACATGCTAGGCAAGGTCAGAAATTCCTCAGGGACTAAACCCCTCCCACTCACACACACACTCTCTCATCAACCCTGCCTCACCATTCTAATCTTTCATTATTGCCATGCTGCACCATCAGCTAACACAGCTATTTACAAGCCGTCATATTACAACAGCCTGGGAAAATGACCAAGCTAAGTAGTTTATGTAGTTACTTTGTTCCATTAGACCATCCGGCATTTTCTGAAGCTATCAGTCCCCATCAGTTTGGATAATTCATGATGGTCCAGAAGATAGATTTGTTGTAAAAGTGTTGTGTAAACGCTGGCCTGTGTCCACCATCTCGTTCAGTGTGCAGGGGAAACATTTGCAGGCATAATCTCCGATGAACCTAACCTGAGCTTCTTCTACATGGAAATGGGAGTTTATTGGAAGGACACCGCCTGATTTAGTATGCCACAGAATTTGCATCAGAAAACAGTGTTCTGTCAATAAGAGGATGTCAAAGCAGCAGAGCAATGGTTAAATGAAACAACCGTGATGTGAATTACAAATGAGCGCAGACAACCTTGCCTAATAGGAAGTCTGTGTTTTAGAGTATTTGGAGTTTAAACCAAATTGCTGAATTTATTTGAAGCTTAAACCAAGTGCTGAATTTATTTGAAGCCTTAACCAAGTGCTGAATTCTCAAATCTGATTGGTCAGTTGGAGTTAATTTTACATAGGTTTGTATTAATTCCTTTGTTCTAATAAATTATTGTTTTATTATGTATATAGTAACAACTTGTTCACTGGCATTTGTACGGTGTAATCAAAGGTAGTAAAAAAAAAAAACTAACAGAAAATGTATAATCATGATATGGTTAGGTTCTCTTTAAGGAGATTTAAATCTTTATGTAAGGACTCTTCCATGTCCGCTTTGTAACAGTGAATACGTCTTTAGAATGTTTTTTCACATAATGCTGTATACAAGGTTGCAGGGGGCCTGGAGCCAATCCCAGGAAACTTAAGGAATGAGGTTGGGTACACCCTGGACAAGTTACCAATCCATTGCAGGGCACACACACACACTACAGGCAAAGTGGGAACGCCAATTAGCCTAATCTGCATGTCTTTGGACAGCAGAAGAAAACCGGAGCACCTGGAGGAAACCCACTAAGCACTGGGCACAGAGGCAGTACTTGAACCTGGCCGGGAATCAAACTTGGACCCTGGAGGTACAAGGCGACAGTGCTAACCACTAATCCACCGTGCTGCCTAGAACGGTTTATTAATTTTAAAAAAGAATGAGAAAAGTAGGACCCCCTTGTGGGACCGATTTAACAGTATTTAACTATAAATGGATAAAAGAACAAACTTTAAGGTATGATGGGTGTCAGTGGTATCTCAGTGATGCAAGTGTTGGACTGCTGATTGAAAGGTCCCAGGTTTAAACCCCAGCACCACCAAGTTGCCACTGTTGAGCCCTTGAACAAGGTCCTTAACCTCCAATTGCTCAAATTTATAATGACATAAAAATGTAAGATGCTCTGAATAAAGCTGTGTGCCATAAATGGCCAAGTGGACTTTACTGTTATTGCATGTAATAATAGTAACTCTACTCCATATCATACCACCTCAGTATTGTTTTTCCCCCCGCTAAATCATGTTTCGTTTCTTATTTAATTCAATTTATTGTGAAGAAAAAAAATCTCTCTCTAATAGCTTTGAAAATGCAGGAAGATGTAGCTAACGTTCTATCTAAAATGCTAATTTCTTGAATCCAGATGCTTGCTTTTTCACTAACCTTGTTAAAACTTTTTATTCTAAGTGCTTTTCATGTAATCGACTCAAGCACCTCTGAAGGGAAAGTACAGGAATGTAAAGTAAACTGCTTAGTTAAGCATACGCACCAGGATTGCCTGGACAGGAATACAGTCCTTTCTGAGCTATCGCATGCCTGCATGTTCATTATCAGGGTAGTTAACCACATTGTTGCCTCCTCCTCCTCCACCAGATCTTTCCCTTATGAATAGCCGTAGACATGAGCACAGTCACACACGCATACAAACAAGCCCATCAGTTGAGAGTGATTTGACTACCATTCAAATGGTCTAGTGGGTTGCAGTGAGGGAGCAGACTCATTCGGCACATTGCCAGAATCTATACATATCCCAGAGTGTTAGAGGTTTAAAGCAGGAAAATGTACACTTTCTACACTCTGCTGTTCCCTGATGAAGGTCACTCATCCATATCGCATCTCAACGGTGCGGATGCGAACAAGGTGTCGATACTGACCGGCCTTCTTCTTGTTCCACTCCAATCACCATGGCAACCTTCTGACTCCAGCAGCATGAAGCCCCACCCATATTCCTCCCCCATCCTCCACTCCACATCTCCTTTAGCTCTGCATCTGTCGCTATGTTCTCCCTGGAACATCTCATTTTCTCTTCTATAATATGAATCCAAGCTTGAAATCGTTAAGAAAGAAAGGTTTTAAGCTTGCAAAATATCCACCTTATGTAAAATTTTACTTTTTATAGTGTTATTTCATTGCTGCCATATTTTAACAGGTGCCTACAAAAAACATCACCTGTAGAAGTTACTGCATCTTCCATTAATGCATCCCAATAAGAGCTCCACTTCTTACAAATTACAATACCAGCCAATGTTTTCTGGACATTTCTATATGTTCAATTTCTTATTCAACACTTATCTTAAGAAACAAAACCCTTTATTCATTTCATTAACAATTAATAAACATCCATCAGACTTCCTGAAATCAAGCCAGTTGAGGTTTTCCATTCAGTTACAGTGCACTGAAGCTTTGGCTTTGTTTTACCACACAAGTAATTAAGGCGGGCTAATGGGTCCTGATTAACAGACTTCTAAATGTCCTTGAGAGGTCGGGAAAAAGCATTTCAGAGAGGAGATGCAAGACAGCAAAACATTTTTTAAAAAACAACAGACCAAAAACCCTGTCCAAACACTGTGCAAAAACAGAAGCATACTTTGAGAAACATTGCTGAGCCTAGACTGGACCAAAGGAAACAACCCCAGATCAAAACAGTACTATGCATGATGGGTACTTTCTCTTCTTACCCTGACGTACCCATCACTCTGGTTTAGGGTCAATCTGGACTCATCAGACAACATGAAGTTTTTTTTATTTTTATTTCTACATCTTTTTGGCAAGCAGTGTGTTTTCTAATGTCTCTCTTTTTATCGTACTGTTGAATGCTAAAGTGTTAAGAAAATGTCAGTGTTGATTAAATTTCTATAAGGGCAACCCTTGTTGTACTACATGTACTACATTATAATATCAACCAACAAAAAGTCTTGGATGGTGGATGTGCCACATTTTCAAAGCATGGTAATGGTTGAGATGATGACATTTTCTGGTATTTATTCAGAAGAAGGTTTCCAGTTCCTCTATGTAATGATAAATTTAATGATAAATGAATGAAAATGAAAAATGATAAATAAAGAATTTGTCGATTTACATTTTCATCATTTGTCAGACACTGTAACACACCGACTTACAGAAGGTGGAAGGAGATTTATCTCATTTATACAACTAAGCAGTTGAGGCTTATGGGCTTTGCTCAAGGACCCAGAAGGGGCAGGGATTTGAATTCATGAAATTCTGATCAGTTGTTCAATGTAATGGTGATATTACTATGTCGGGTCCTTCTCAGATGTCCACAGAAGACAGTAATTATTGGCCTTCCTCAGATGAGGTGATATAACAATTGATACAAATTCCATTGTGTATATCAAAGCGTGCAATCATTTAAAAAAAAAAAAAAAAAAAACACCACAGTGCACACTTTCTTTACTCTTGCTTGATGCAGCTGAGAGCTTCACACTGTTCAGAAAAACAAGGAAGGTTCAAAATCAAACCATGTTAACATAAAAAGCTGTAGAATCCCACTTCAGTCTCAGTTGATCTTGCCATTATTAACACCAGCTGGAGTTATGATGCCAAGCTGAATCCAAAGCACCTCACGCACCTCTACAGCTGTCTTAAAGCCCAAGCAATTTATTGAACAAACGGAAGCAGATCGCTCTCAGTGAAAAATCATCTCCGTGGCCGCATGGGGAGCGATGCAACCAACTGCGATACAACCTTGTGTCCTTGTCCTACATCCAAGACGGAAAAAATATATATATTCCTCCTCTATTCCTTTACAATGTTAATGTGAGGACAGTCTGTCCTGTCTGTCTCGGTCCTTCTTTGCACTTTCTTTTTCTGTACGACATCCTAAAGGCAACCCAAGCTTGAGTCAGCACTCTCCATCTCTTTCTTTCTGTCTTGCTTTTTATACTGATGACAGCAGTAGTTGGCCCTGGCAAAGGACACAGACAGAAAGAAACAAAGAGAAGACATTACACTGAAGAGAGAGAGCAACTCTGTTGACCTTTTTATTCCGGATCCATGGAGCTGAACTGCTACAGATCGAGAGCTCAATATTCCGATCTTAGATGCACTATCGTGCATGGACACTCGAGTACACAAGCAGATGGGCCGGATCGAAGGGAAACGACAAAGTCACCACTCCCAAACACAATTATGCATCGAGATGGCATCTGTAACTTCTTCCAGGTCAGACATGATGGGTCGGTGTGTCCTTCACACAGCCAAGCTGCTCTCCCCTAAACGAAATTAGAAAACCTTCTACAAGCTCCTCATTATCAAACTGACCAGATATCAAATTGCTAATATGACCTGGTAATGGATTTCCAATTAGACGTTCATTTGAGGATGATTGCGGGGGGGGGGACAAAATAAAAAAAAATAAAAACCTGCACCATGTGGAGCATCAGCGAAACTGCAGTAGTAGCCGCTTTGCGTGCATTAGAGACTGTAATATTAACTCTATTGTTATAGAAATTTACACTGCACTCCAGCTCCTTTCCACATGAGAGAAAGAGAAGCAGGGCATGCATAATCCCTATAAATAAAGCCGACAGGTGCTTCCACTGCGACTTCCCTGCGGGTGGACACTCACCAACTGAGTGTGAGGCAAAATAAGAGCTCGCAGCCAGAAGAAAGCAGGAAAGAGGACAGAGTTTACAAGAACAAGCCCGATCCTTTCTACGTCTTGTTAGCCTGGAGGGAATCACTCACTCTGTACCCAGCATAAATATTGTGAATGTCCTGTACAATGTTGTTTTCATGCTGAAATGATGCACACGCTAATTAGACTGTCAGCAGCAACGAGGATGAGGACTGTGCTGTTCCGTTCTGTTCTGGAGGCTGCAGGAGGCTCGTGTGTGCGCTCATGATGGGTGTGTGTGACTAAGCACAGCCAGTCATCTTCATTCTTGACATTTAAATAGCAGGAGGCATCAACACTTGCGTTCTCTATGGCAAGCACAATACTCGAACGTGTCTTCATAATATGTAATGCTGTATAGTAGTTTGATTGTCAATTCTATTGATTCTATCAGACTGTGTGAGAAATAAAATTCTAATTAGAATTTAGGTGGTATGCCTTGTTTGAAGAATGATGCAGATCCAGGGTCTGGACTTCATCACTAGTCATCATGGACCAAGACCAAGAAGACCAAGAAGAGGCAGCTTGGAATTTCCCTCACCTTCCAATTGGGCAGTGAGTTCCCTTTTGGTTCTCTGGTGTCTTCTGAACCCTTAGAAACTTCAAATAGTTGCATTAGTGATTCTAACTTGGCCCTATGTGCTAATAAGTGTATTTAAAAATACCACCCAGGCACCATCAAGAGTAAATATACAAATTATTAATTTTGCAGTTATTATATACAACATACTGTATCTTATGCTCAATGCATTTTTATTCGGCTACTATATCATCGCTTTGCAAATTTTGCCTAGCAAAATTGGATCGACATTTCTACTGTATGTCTCTTAATCCAGACACAGGTGTGACCTTAAACGAAGTATGTTTAAATATTGCACTGAAAAAAAAACTCAGACATGGAAACTCCTTAGCATTAGATCATGGGGATGTGCATGAGACCGCACAGGGTTATTATTTCTCTGTACGTGCCCACAATATTATCTACGGAATTTAATTTGTGCTATTCATGCTATATCCCATGAAATATAAATAAACTAGTAATCTAATCTTAAACCACAGCAATCTGGATCGTTGTATTAATAAACAAGGTGTTTATTTCAGCTTCGGATCTAAACACCGACTCTCGGCTGCATGAAAATTAAAACCTCCTGCCTGCATGGATTTTATTGTCCTGGGAATGTCATACACACCAAATCCGCGACCGGCACTAGGACCCGGAAGTAATGCGGTCGCGAACCAGGAAGTATAAAAGAGG
>JAQMYJ010000015.1:6153977-6170925 GCA_030014305.1 Clarias laeviceps
TATATATCAGATAGAAATCACATTCGAAACAATGTATGATGAATTATAATAATAATGATGATGATGATGACGATGATGTTTGAGGTATGGCCTCAGGGGTCAGTGCTTTAAAAAAAAATAAAAAATTAACGCACAAGTAAATGCTACCAGTGTGTGTGTGTGTGTGTGTGTGTGTGTTAGACCTGTATGTGTAGCTCATAACTGTTCATATACAGGCCAGTAAGGGTGAACCCTGTTGCATGCATGCATGCATACATACATTACACATAGTCAATGATCATGAAAATCCTTTTTTTTTCCCTTAACTTAAAAAAATAATAATAATAAATAAACAATCAAAAGTTGATTATTCTTTCAGGCCAGACACGTCAGCTACTTTTGAAACCGTGGGAAGACCTGTTTATTCACTTGAGATGCAAATTCATCATTAGACATTTGCCTTGTAAATATTAACTCAAAGGCCTTCTTCAATATCCACAAGCGTTTACATTTGAAGCGAATATATCGTTTTAATTATTTTAAGTCTATGTGACCTGCTTCTGCATAACATACTGCAGCATTTATTTCCATGCACATAATTCTATTCCCCTTAACAGCTCTCAGTATAAACACCTCCTCCTACCTTGACTCACGTTCTTTCCTTATTTGATATTTTCCCTCTCTTCCTTGCGGTGAGATCTTGTGCTGGTTCCTCTCTAGCAAATTGATGGTGGTCTCTCTGTGCTGATGCTGCAGTGCTAGAAAAAAAATGCACACACGCACACACTCTCACATATACACACTCCCTCTCAGACTCGCTCGTTCTCTCCCTCCCTGCGCCTGATTCGCTGATGGCTGGAGGTGACATCACCCTTTCTCTCCATCTCCCTGCCTCTTCCCTCCCTCAAGCCCGTTTTTTCCCTCCCTCCTTCCTTCCTTCCTTCCTCCCTTCTCCTCTCTGCTTTTGGACCATTCCTTTATTGTCTCCGCTCTATCTTCATTGCCGTGCTCAATACCAGCCTGATCGGGTCGATGAAGGAGAAATCCAATCAAGCTGAGACAAGATAGCATGACGGTTTTGCGTCAGAACATGGGATGCTGGCTTTGCTAATTAGTGCATAATTGTGCCTCATCTGCAGAGCTCCACTGGAAAGGTTTAATGATTATCACTACCTCAGTTTGGCAGGACAATGATGTAGGTTGAGTAAGTAGAGGGAGGACAAGGAGAAGAAGGACTAAGCAATGAGGGACAAGAAACATTTACACCCGTGGAGGAAATGATCAGCGCAGCCTGGGAAAGGAACACCTCCAAAGGAAATATTTTGGTGACTGGGAGTCACATTACTGATGTCCAGGAGGAGAAAAATAAATCAATGGGAGAAAATACTTCCAAGTGTCTGCTTCATCATTTTCCATAAATACCCAAGAAATGCAAGCGTTTTTTTGTTTTTTTTTTCTTGAAGACCAAAGCAGTGACAGTGAAAGTCCATATTAAAGGTCACGCTGCATCTGTGAACCGACGTTTCCCGAGCTGATCTCTTTAAATCATCTCAAAATAATCTCCTGTTCAACCCCAAAGTCTGACCCGAATCCCTCCGCCTCAGAGGGTCGAGTCAGGCCAGACCACATGCTGCGGAAAGCATAAACACACACAACCCAGGATTCTAATCAGAAACTAACCCCAGCTTTCCGTTTGCCCAGTATGAGCTTCGGTAATAGATTTGTACTGCGCGAATCACATGTTGCACCTCATGAAATGAGGTAGAACGCCAGAATCTATGCAAATCACAATTGATTTGAATCAACTATTTGCAAAAGCCAAATCATTCTATAGTGAAGATAAAACGCTTGCAAAAAGCTGGTATTGAATACGGCTTGTTCTGGTTTCAGAAAAGGAAGCAGCTCACCGGTATAAAAATGTGCAGTGAAAAATAATAGAAAACGTCCATTTCCATTAGTTGTGCTGTATTGCAGAGCAGCCATGTTTTTCACTTTCTTATTCATGAGAATCACACAATGGACCTGGCTTTATATGTAACTCATATTGTTTAGCAAGACACTCAGGTACTAGGAACAGAACAATAATGGCATATTATGTGGTTTGAAATAAGGATGTTTATTTGATATATCTGGATATACTACATTCAGCAGACTGCATAGTAACTTCATAGTATTCATCACCACACCCCGCTGATATGCTGCCTGCCCATAAAAATATCACCTTTAGCTTTGATTACAGCCAGTTTATGTGTGAAAATGGTTCCTAATGTTCCCAGAGTCACTCATTTACTCTTATCGTCTATACAGCTTTATCCTGTATGCATGGCTGCGGGGGGCGGGGGGGGGGTATGGGGTTGGGAGAGCTTATCCAAGAAGACTTTGCCATCGCACGGCACACACAAACACACTAAAACAATCATTTACACATTATGGACAATTTAGGAACGCCAATTAACCTCACCTGCATGTCTTTAGACTGTGGGAGGAAACCAGAGAACCTGGAGGAAACCCACCTAGCATGGGGAGAACATGCAAACTCCATTCAGATCATCAACTGGACTTCATTTTATTGCCACAGAACATTGCTGAGCCTAGACCTGACACCAGATCATAACACTGCCTCCAGAGGCTTGAACAGTGGACACTATGCATGATGACGCACCCATCACTCTTTAACAGGATCAGTCTGAATTCAGCAGACCACATGACCTTTTTCAATTGCTTCAACGTCCATTCTTTATGCTCCGTAGCAAACCGATGCCTTTTTTTCTAATCGGCCTAACAAATGGATTTCTTATGGCCAGTTCTTATGAGTTCTTATCGCATTATGTATGTGGAAATGTTCTTACTTTCACTATAAAACATAGCTGCTATTTCTCCCATCAATGTCAATCAGATTCTTGTCTGAAGTTAAAGCTTTCAGGTTTGAATATTGAGTTGGACACTTCTTAACCCGATTGTAGTAATCTCAAATCACAAATCTCAATTCACAGTTGTTTTCTGGGCTTGATGCAGGCCACCAGTTCAATCCTTTTGAAACAGTAACTATTGCCTCCCTTGTCTAAAAAGAACAAAAAAACAATAATAATGGCAATTTTTTTACATCCTGTGGACAGCTTTTCCTTCCTTATAAAACCTGACACTATAGTATATAACCTTAATAAGAGTTTGAAGATGTTTATCTGTCTTCTCCACATGAAATTCCACTTCCTAGTTTAAATCCATTACTACAGTAGAGTTAGTTACATCATCACTGAACATGGTAATTGATTCCTTTAAGGAATATAACGTGTGATCAAATTTTCACTAGTGGAGCAAAAATAAACAGGACATCTTGACAATGTTTTTTAAAAAATCAAAAAAATATTCATTTTCTCTCTTGTTGTACAAAATCAATCTGTGTTTATACAAAAGAATCTGCAAAGCTTTGATTTCATTAGATTAGATTTTGATTTCTCAGCCTAAACATTTATATTTCATTTATATAACTAGGGACTGTAGAACCCAAAGGTGACCACTGTATTTATTCTCATTTTTACAACCGTGGTAGGACCTCCAGTCAACATTTACACACTACGGACACCTAATCTGCATGTCTTTGGACTGTGGGATTAAACCAGAGCACCCAGAGGAAACCCACAAAGTATGGGGAAAACATGCATGCTCGCAGAACCCGAGGCGGGAATCGAACCAGGACCCTGGAGGAGCAGGTAACAGTGCTAACCATGGTGCTAAACATTTACAGTGCTGATTCTAAAATGTTTTCATCAATCGAAAATTGATACTGCAGGCATGTCTTTTAAGCAGAGCTTTGTAAAAGGATCATATTCAATTAAAAATGTGAGTCTTAATATTATTAGACCCCATCAACAACCTTTTAGTACTTGTGGGTTGTTATGTGGCAGGAGTTCCTGGGCTGTTCCTGGGCTGTTCAAATCAACCCAGGACATGTGATGAAATTTATGGTGATTGAAGGCGTAAAAAACCCCCTTTAACATCAAGAAGACATCAAGCACAGTACGGAACACAGAACACGTCTCAATGGTGCAAACTTTTTAAAGAAGGCCGTACGTCCATGAATGACGATCCTGACTGAGGTGGCTCGAAGCGACTGCAGTTGTTCCTATGAACACTGAGCTAATGGAATGTCTGATCTTTGAAAATCGATGGATAACTTGTCGCACACTTGCAGAAGAGACGCATGCCTGTGTGAACTGTACACACAATCATTCACCAACACCATTATTCCAGGGTTTAAGACGTGAGTAGAAGTCCGTAGATCTTGATGGCATCCAAACACTACTGAAACACCCACGTGCATTAGAGTAGCAGGGGATTATATAGAGAAATAAAGCGAGTTTTTATTCTTATAGTAAGTAAGTAAACAATGAAATCCTCTCCCAAAAAAGCCGACAGGAGGAGTTGCATTTATTCCTCAAAAATCAAGGAAGAGCCTTTCCTACTTTTAAAAACTAGGACACCTCCCTCTAGAGCAGCAGTACTCAAAGATTTCTGCCAGATTACATCAAGATATTAGATAACGAACCCTTGCAAACAACTGAGCTCAGTAAAAACCAAGTCCAGTCCTTTACAAGTCACTGTTGTATGATGAAACAATGTCAAGATCAGTGACGGAACGCGGCCCGAGGCTTTGCTCAGCCGCCGTCATTATCCGGCAATTACACACAGACTCTCTGTCTGACTGACCGACCGGATGACCTCGTTTCTACTTAAATTAATTGATTTTAATTCGGTTAGCATCCTGAGAACGGTAACAAACAGGCCGCCAGATCCAGCAGCGTCTTCCTGTTGTCCGAGAGTCGCACAGAAAAAGAAAGCGGCTGAGCTCTGGCTTTAGGTTTAGTCATGGTTACACACACGATCGGATTTTGTTCTGTCTGGAGTCTTCACCATACCAAAGTAGGACAGGGTGTGATGTCGAGTGTGGGAGCATACAGTATTAGCGTGTGCCATCACGGGAAATGAAAATCCCCCAGAGAAACATAGAGAAAGAGGGACACGGACAAGAGAGACAAAGAAAAGAGCAGCAGTTATGATTTATAGTGCCCTTGCTAGGCTTTGATCCATCTACATGCCAAGTTAATTTATGATGTTTGACGTCATTAAGACTCCCGCTGATGATCTCTGTGTGTGTGTGTGTGTGTGTGTGAGAGAAGATCTGAGAGCCTAAGGAACTGCTTAGAAATGGATTCGGAAATGTGCTACGAGTGCATAAAGGGGATAGAAATATTAGTCCGTCAGTTACAGAATGATAATTGACTTTGAAAAGATTGTGGAGATGGAAAAAAAAAAAAGGGACTCGATGTCGTCCTAATGATGATTATTCTATATAAGAATTTACAGTATGTTATACATTTGCTTGCGTATCTTAATACATTTTTCTTTTTGTGCAACTACCCACAGGCGCTAATTTGAATAGATGCTAGTTGAAAAAAAACAAGCAATAAAAGCACCTTTCATGGAACCACCAAATGATTGCATGTTACAAACTCGTCTTGCTCCGCCGTGTGCATTTCAAATAAATGTAAATGCATGAGTGCGGTTCATAATTAATTAAGTGCTGCTGCTGCATTTCTCTCTGGCGGTGCTGGTGGTGCATTCACTCGAGAAACCATAAAGGAAAATGACCAATCTGCACATGCACGCCCTCAACTGCAGCGCAGTCATGTCATGAATAGGAACAGACTCTCGGCTCAACAGGATGTGGTTCGATCGTGCGATGTCTTCAATCACGCTTACCTTTCTGTTTAACTCGTCAAAAGCTTTTAGCATGTTTTTAGCACTTTAGGTTGTGGCGTAGCCTGTTTAAGCAGAATTGGCTGCCTGTAAACTAGATGATCGCCCAATGTAGACCAGCAGTGCAGGATTATTTACTGAAGCCGGTGTTCACAAAAGGAACATGGAGGACTTCATGAAAAAGTGAAATATTTCCTTGAAACCAATTAAAAGTGATGAACGCCATTAGTCTAATGAACTCCTATTTCACCGTAACGCTACACAAGCCTCATAATTTCCCCCCTATCAGGAAAGTTAATGTTCTTGATTTATACTCTGCCCAGCATAAACACAGGTTTTATACCAAGCTTTATGGCCCTTTCTCAGAAACGTCTCTTCATTAATGAATGAGAGCTTTTACTTCATCCGCGCCCCCATCCTGCAAGCCTTCCCTGCACTTCACACTCACTCCATCTTCCCAGTTTGAAGACAACTCCCCAACAACTCGGCTCCATCTGCATTATTTATAATAAACTAGTCAATAATTATCGAGCAGACCTAAACACAAGCACAAATCTGCATTATTTAGATGAGGAAGGAGAGTTAACCATCCTTATGCAACCCCCAAATGGACCTATGCATTTAGTGCAAATCATCCAACATACTATACAAGCAAATACATTGACTTTTACTTGCAGAACACTTGAAGTGGGACCACTTGTATAGAAGCCCCCACTCTCCCCCTACTGGTGAAGAGTCTTCGGTGCAGTCTGTGATTCATCCGAGTTGCACTTGAGATTTACCAATAACTGCCAAAAGTATTCGCTCGCCTGCCTTCACATGCATATGAACTTGAGTAACAGGATTCTTAATCCATAGGGTTTAATATGATGTTGGCCCCGCCCCCTTTGCAGCTATAACAGCTTCAACTCTTCTGGGAAGACTTCAGGAGTGTGTTTATGGGAATTTTTGACCATTCCTTAAGAAGCGCATGTGTGAAGTCATTTGTGAACGCCTGACTCGCAGTCTCCACATTAATTCATCCCAAAGGTGTTCTATCGGGTTATTGTGCAGTCCAGTCAACTTCTTCCACACCAAACTCACTCATCCATGTCTTTATGGACGTTGCTTTGTGCACTGGTTGGAAGTTTTGTGGAGTTGTTTTTGGCTCCTTACTTCCAATGAAAGGAACTCTGGACACTTTGGACAATTTCATGCTCCCAACGTTGTGGGAACAGTTTGAGGATGGCTCCTTCCTGTTCCAACATGACTGTGTACCAGTGCACAAAGCAACATCTATAAAGACATGGATGAGTGAGTTTGGTGTGGCAGAACTTGACTGGCCTGCACAGAGTCCTGACCTCAACCCGATTGAGATGGATTAGAGCGGAGACTGGGAGGAACCAGACCTTCTCGGCCAACATCCAGTGTCTGACCTAACAAATAGTCAAAACTTCCCATAAACACACTGCTAAACCTTGTGGAAAGCTGTTACAGCTGCAAAGTGGTCCAACACCATATTAAACCCTATGGATTAAGAACTGAATGTTTCATATGTATGTATATGTGAATGTAGTTGAGTTAATACTTTTGCAATATAGTGTATGTACACTACACTGTTCAGTCATAACATTAATACTTTCGCCAGGTAAAATGAACAACACTGATCACCACCTACACACCAGCATACTAGTGACTAGTGATGGGAACTTTGAATCATTTTAGTGACTCGGTTCTTTGAATCTCCTTTATCAAAATGAACGAATCTTCTTTTGAGTCATTTAATTCATTTCGTTCTTTTGACCAGAAATAAAATAAAATGTTACATTTTCAATAAACAGACCCCCAACACGTCGACATACACACATTTTGGCTATAGTTCCACTAATGAAAAATATTACAATGCAGCTAAGGACATATTATAATAAACAGAATGAGCAGCTCACCGTCATATCTTCTAGTCCGAGTCGTTTGTTCTTTTGAATCTATTGCACTGCATAGCGTCTATAGGAGTCATGTGACAAAAGAACGAATGACTAGGACTCGGAAGACTCATTGAGAAGAACCGTTCAATTCTGTTTCCTGTGCACTGCACCGCATAGCGTTTATGGGAGTCACGTGACAGAACCCAGACTAAAGATTCAAAGGTACTCATTTCTGTTTCCTGTACATAACCTATTTTGCGATGCTTTGATCTGTGCTGTGATCACTGAACGACCCATCACTACTAATGACAGGATCATGGACAACCAAGGCTCACTCACGCCCACAAGGAACAAAGGCAAGCCCATTTAACCCTGCAGGCAAAGAGCTTAAGGACATCCTCCAAACTCCCCAAATCCACCATCCGAATGAGCGCCCATGTGATGCACCAAACAAACAAGCCCAAACCATGGAGGCCCCATCCTGCAACTCACACCACCCAAAGGATTTGCTGCCAACGTCCAGGTGCCACACAGGCCCTGCAGAGCCATGCCTCAAGGGGCTAGAACATCGGCACACATGGAACCCAAAACCTACTATAGGTGCTTTTAATGTTACTGATAAACGTTAAGTCTGACATTTTGTAAATAATATTTGTCCTGATCTAGATAGCATCCATCTTAAAAACAGATTTGAATTCTTCAGGTTTGATGTAAAGCATCTACACCATGATTCCTAACAGAAATAATACGCTATTTAAGATGCAAATCCTAAACATCCCACTGAAGGCAGGTGCAGTACGTGTATGGCATCTGAAAAGCTGTGATCACTATCTGGAGCTGGGCTTGTACGTTCATTATTTAAAACGTCCTCAAACACGTTTATATGGCAATATTCTTTTTGTCGTTTGTGTGTTGGCAGTGATTTTCTCATGTCGTCAATGGAAAATCCAATACTGCAGTAAGAGAGACCGCGAATACTGGCCTCAAAGTTACAGAATGCAATGCGTCATGTCTCATCAAACCATAGGTTGTTCATAAGAGCACTGCACTCTGGCCCGTCTCCACATCACAAAACACAGAAGTGTTAATGCAGGAATATTCACCAGGCTTTAACCCAAAACTTGGCTTGGCTGGATAATCATTTGGCGCTGGTATTAGCATGAACGTTGAAGCTTTGGAAGCTGATTTGTTTGAGCAGAGGATACAGGTGAGGTGACATTGCTGGACAGATTAAATCACCACTTTCGCTCTCTGGACTGAATCATTAAATGGAGAGCTCTCTTTTTTAATTAAATTGCATATTAAGTATAAAGAGAGATACTCAAGGTGGAGTTATCATTTAAAACAAAGCATGAGCTCTACTGTTATGTCCACATGGGAAGGATGGAGGACTGATTCTCATGTTATTCTCAAAAAGGGTAGAGATCATATCCAATGCAGGCAAAATGTCAACAGAAGGCTTAAAGTCCGACATTAAGGCATGGCAAAACTGAAATGATATAGGATCACTAAATTTAAAAACACACCAAAATCTGTAAATGCACCTTGATGAGAGGAAAACATTTCATTTTTCTTTCCCTGAATAAATAAAAGCCATCAATCTGAACTCAGAGGGAGGCCAAAGAAAGTGATATGAGCTACAGAGAGAAGATGAACACGCTGTTACGGCACAAAGGCATAGAGATAAATTTAGCTTTCCAATAAATCTCAACTCTAAATGATATTACTCGGGAAATATATTTATGCCAAGCTTCCATAAATGCTCTCTCTCTCTCCCTCTCTGTCTGTTGCTCACCTTGAAACTCAGAACCAGCAGCCAGGCTTAATGAAACTTGCTGTTTGCGACAAGTTAGTATTGAAGAGAAACAAGGTGGTGGAAAGCAGCTGATGAACCATTCTGAGCACACCTGAACGTTGATAAAAGATGGCTAAGAGATACTGCTCAAAACAGGTCATGACAAGACACACCCAAGTGAAAAAAGATAGCACAAGGGATGACATCAGACCATGAGAGTAGGGGGTGGGGTAATTAATTAATTAGCAAAATTCCCTTAATAATCAGAAAATTGGAATTTTTCATTTGGAAAAATTAAGAGCTGCTGTGCTTAGAGGTGTGACGTGTACTTGACCTTTCTGACATTGTCACAGCTGGATTATCAGCAACACACAGGGCAGGGACACTAATGGATCACCAATTGTCACACATTTATATCAAGAAACTTGGTCTATAAAGTATTTCTACTGAAATGTCTGAACCCACTTGAAATTAAAATCATCTAGCTTTAACCGTGAAGGTATACGAGACAGCTCACATCAACATGGAGGAAACATTTAAAGACAAACCTCGTTCCTGCCTTTATGTTTCAGTTACCCAAACGGGCCTGGTATGGCCCAGAAGCAGAAGGCTTCCTTTTAGACACAGACTAGTTCCTCTTAATGTTTCTCTCTGGTTCACTCAGTATCTAAATCCAGATCAGCTGTTCCTGGACAATGTGTGTTAAAAGTGCTGTACAAAGACTTTATTGAGTATGCTCGTACTGTCAAGTGTAACATATGTGGTGCAAAGTTCAAACCTATTGGTTAAAACACTTTTAGTAGACACAATGACATCCATTTTATGCATTTATTTATGTAGCAATTTATTCTCTGTTCAGCTGCTGTCTCAGCAGTCTTATAACCACGGCAGAAGACCCATGGTTCTTCTCATCAGTCCTTCACTTTCACTAATCTCTGTGCTCCTTCCCGAAAATACCACAAAAGTTGCCTAAAAATGTTACCTTTTGAAAAGTTCCTGCGTTTTTGCAAGTTTTGCATCAAAACTCTAAACTCCACCCCGCCCCCTCCCGCCCCCCCAGCTCCCCATTTTCAAAGCTAGTGAGGTCACACATTAGCAACAGAGGACAATCAATCTTCTCCATTATACCCCAAAGTTTTATAACCATCCGTTTCACACACACAAGCAACCTTCTTATTTTAACAGCCAGAGAGGAACAAAAATGATTAAACATAATAAACTCCCAAACCTTTTTTTTTTTTTTTTTTTTTTTTAAACAGAGAAAACAAACTAAATGGGAAAACGTCTTTGTATTAGTCCACGTAGATCTTCCACACCGTCTCTTAAGTCGGCATTTTAACTCGGATGGGAGACACACAAATATACCAAAAATACAGTTCTGTGTGTCAATGAGAGGCTTTGTGTGTAGTAGGCAATGTCATAATGACAGTCTTGCTCACTCGCTCTGTTGTCCTTTTACATGGATTAGAAAGAAGTAGGTCTTGGCCGCCTCTACGATAGTGTGAATATGTTTGTGTCATAAGTTAACATTGTGTGAGTTTTAAATCAGTGTCGGGTGTGTGTGCACGCGTGTGGATTGAGGAAAGTCCTTAGGCCAGTCCGAAGCCCTCTGAGCATTCCTGAATGGCCAGCAGCAGCATGTGTCTCAACTTCTCGTAGCTCTCGTAGGCTGGAAGATCCAGCTGGTTAAAGCTAGAGGGAGACAGAGAGGTATTACAATAAAGGTATTTGAGAACAACATCAGCTATACATGTGTTCACATTAAGGGTCTGTATGGTTCAATTATTATTATTATTATTATTTTTAAAGCTTACCAAGTGTGTGCAGAGGGAAGGCGATCAGTGGAGCGGTCATCGCGGTGAATCTGAAACTTCTGGATGCCGTTCATGCCCTCCAGTGCAGCGAAGCCCTGCAGAGGCACTTTGGACGTGCCCGTGACAAACTGCAGGAACTTGGCACGGTCTGCTTGGTCAAAGGAACGCAGTGCACGCCAGAACCACTGGATCTGCAAACGCAGAGACAAGAGCTTACCTCCAGAATACGACATAAACTTGCATCTTAGCTGAGAAGGGAAACAGCTTGGGGTGGGAAAAAAAAAACCCACTAAAAACCACCACACAGGATAGAGTGCACTATAATTTAATTCTACATTTGCCTTCGAAGTCGTCAGCTGAGAAGTAAATTGCATCACCCCAGCATGCATAGCAAAACAATGAAACTGGAGAAGCCCTCCACACTTTTGCGTTCCAGCTCATATTCATCTTAACTTAGCAGATTTGTTGGAGGGGTTTCTTTTTCCCAGTGCATTAAATATCATTTTATGTCTTGCTTTATGCGTGTGCTCTTATCAGCTATAAATGAAAAAGGGCTTTCACATTCTATAACAGTATAGACTCATCAATACACTAACATTCCTGAATATACGTGTGTGTGTATGTATATATACATACATACACACACACACACACACACACACACACCTCTGTAATTATTGTAATACCTCTCCGTCTCCCTCTAGCATATATGCAATAAACTACTAAATATTAATGTAATTAAAACCTGCACCTTTAAACGGAATTGGCAGCTGTATTACTGACAAGTTGAATTTTAAACCCATTGTGTAGACCTACTTGGATAGAGCTGGACTGGTACTTGTGGTACTCTGTATTGGCCTTAAGATCATCGATGTCGATGGTCGGTAGGCCTGAGATGAGCAGCTCCAGCTCCTGCTCTGTGAAGATGGAGATGAGCCTCTTGGGGATGATCTCATAGAAGCCCTCCAGAAAGGCTGCCAGCTGTTTACGAATCGCACCTGCAGACATACGACATTTTGTACAGTTTTACACTTCCTGATTCGATCAAAGCCTACAGAATTTGTTGACGCTTGGATTGGATTCAAATCTCACCGGTCATCTTCATCTGGCAGACCAGGTGCACGTACTCCTTCTTGTTCTCTTCAGTCACCAGGATGTTGGCCCCATTGGGTTTTAGATCCCTCACCTCACACACCCCAAACTCCTGGACCTGTAAAAGAAGGGAAATTAATGCTTTTGTCTACCTGATAAGTAGTGTTTCTACACATGGTTAAACAATCACTGGTCAACGGATGTGATAATCAGTACCTCAGTGCTGAATGTCAGCTCATAGCCCAGTGTGGACACATCATTCTCTAGCAGGTAGACCAGGCCTTGGAAGAAAGGATAATCCTCACTCTCCATGTCAGTGTACCTGGAGAAAAACAACACCACACAGGCTCAGTCACGACACAATGGAACGTCCTGAAATATGTCATTTAAAACAAATAAATACAATGCTTGTTTAGTGAGAAACTTTGGCATGATTTAACTACTTTAAATATATAATCAGAATCAGCCACCCAAGAACAGTTCTATATGTTTATTAAAACAGTAAAAAGTTTTTATTTTGTTAATAAGTGAAAACAGTATATATATACACCTAACACTCTTCCCCAGGATGTGTTTGTAGAAGCTGCGTGTGAAGTAGCACTCCAGTAGTCGGTTATCGTACACGGCTTTGGCCACCACCCGCCCGACGAACTTGAAATAGCTGAGATGGTTGGGATTGCAGTGAGACGATGGGTTGATGGTGTAGGTGACCCGGTCTCCAGGTGACGTGCGGAACAGAGCATACATGGGGTTAAACATTTCTCTGGAGATGATCATGTACCACTCTCTCAACAGACCTCCAGCATCCTGGCCCTCTTCCCCTTCAAACACGATGTACCTGAACGAGTACATAGACAGAAGCGTGAGTAAAGGAGTTAAAACAGTTATTCTGCTGTGGGAAAGTGGAAAACGTATTCCTTCAGGTAATGCAAAAGCACTGCAATAATAACAACATTGATTTTTTTTTTTCTAAAAATGAGTAAGTAGTGTAGTTTGCGGTTTAATAGAGCAACTCCCTATTAAAACACCCACAGTCTGTTCTTCATGTCCTCTGGGCTCTTGCGGTGCAGCTCTCTGTAGGAGTCCTCAAAGACATGGTCTCGCCTTACATGGACAGCCATGTCCTCCTTCCTCAGACCCTCGTCCAGGCGTTCCAGTTCCTGACGGAAATACCTGAGGCACGAACATAGACATTATTCCAAAGCCCAGAGGTGTTTAATAAGTCTGGAGGACAAAAAAAAAACAAAGGCAGTGCATGTGTGACTTACTTGCGCTTGACATCAAAGTCAAGAATACGAATGTAGTCCACGAGGACGGCGAAAGGGCCGTCAGCCAGATGTGTAGTGGACTGCCGCAGGATCTGGTTAAGCACCGTTCTGTGGGTCTCTGTTTCCGGAAGCAAAAACAAAAGATCATGATAACTTTTTCAATGATCTGTAAGTATTAATAATTATTAACCAAAAGTTGGTTTTTTTTCCCCCTGACAAATCCCATCTCACTGTGCGACGCTATTTAGTGCCAGTGTTAATTTCATCAACGAAAATATTGCCAAAAAATATTTGTTGACGACTAAGACGAGATGTCATGGATATCAAATGAACAGTGACAAAATCAGCATGCAATATTGTTGACGAAAAAAAGACAAGACTAAAATGTGGTTTTAAAAAATTTAAAAACTATTAGAACATTTGTCTTTATTTTAGTCACAATCCGCTGTGATACGGTGTTCATTCATTATGGCGTGAGCAGCAGTATTTCCCAGATCTCAGCGCGCAGCAGTGACGGGATGTTACACGTTCAGTCATCTTTAATCATGACATCAGATGAAAAAAATACATTTTAAATGTTAAAGCAATTATTTTTTGTGTGTGTGTGGGGGGGGGGTGTTGGGGGGGTTGGCTAGACTGGATTGATGGTAGGGTTAATTATTTTATTGCTAAAATGTTTTCATTTACTAAAACACTTATGGGTTCCTCTGACAAAAATTAGACCAAAACTATTGACTAAAACTAGACTAAAACTTAGACTTTTACTCGACTAAAACTAGACTAAACAAAAATAGGATAAGATTGACCAAATATGACAAAAAATAACAGGGATTAAGGGACTAAAACTAAAATTGAAAATAGCTGACAAAATTAACACTAAACAACAAAACAACGTAGAGGGAAAAACATCCTTATCAAACAAAAATATAAAGGAAATTACGGAAATTAACCAGTAAGAGCAGACATATATATTTTATAACGTTTTCTAAAAATTCATGTTCATTACTGATTGCTCTCATGACAGACACTTTATGATTACTCAACAGGACATTTGGGGGAAACTCTGTTGTTCGATACTGTTGTGACACATTAGTGCTGAACTTACCAGCAAAACGAAGAAACTTTTGGGTGTCTGGGGGCAAGTTGGAGGAGATGTGCATGGAGGAGGGCTCTCGGGAGAAGAAGGGGTCAAGTGAGGATGGGGTAGCAGGAGTGAGTGGGGCGGGAGAGAGCGGAGGTGGCTCGTCTTTGATGTGGGACAGCTGGCTCTCTCGGGTATCCCGCACGGGTGGTTTACTCTCTCGCTCTGTAGCGTGCACCAGAAAGAAGGCCTCCACTGCTGGCTGCAAGACTTTAAAAACAGGACCACGGTGTGAATTTAAATCGGCTTTTATTGTTTTAATCGGTAAGGCGTGAACAGGGGTTTGCGATTACCCAGAACAGCGTGCTGATCATGCGACTCCTCCAGCTCTTTGAGACACTCGCCCAGCATGTCCCACAGCTCATCCAATAAGAGCTGCTCGCTCAGCAGGGGCAAATCTGGTAGACGCTCCTCCTGTTCCTGCTGACTACTGGTGTCTTCACCTGAACCCGCAAACACACGTTAAATTGTCATACATAACAAACAAACACCTAATCAGTAAAATTCTAATAAATGATTTCTAAAGACAGTGGCTTTATAAGAACACAAGAAACATGGATACAAAGGTAGTCCCCAACTTATGAACAGGTTCCATTCCCGGAAGCAGGTTTCTAAGTTCCAATTTGTTCTCAAGTCTGACAAACTGAGTCTTTATACACCTTTGACACGAATATACAATGTAAAGAACACCAATTCAATCGACTAATTATCTCTGTACCCTTTCCCCACACCCAAAAACAGTAATTGCGCCTAAGGAAATTAATCTCTCACACCGAGACGTCACACAGTGTTGTTTCTGCACCTTTAAATCGAGAGGGGAATCACGGACGCCACCACTTTGTCTCAGAGCTGTGTTGGACTGTGAACTGCGTTTTGTTGAGGAATTCCCAAAATTAGGATTATTCACCATCAGGACAGCTTTACAGGACAGCCATTTTCTATCATCGTGCTCCCGGACTGATTCTCTGAAACCGTTGAAGCCGTTTTTTGTCTCCTGCAGCCCCCTCAAACATTTGTATATCAGGGGCTACCTGTATTTAAAATACCCAGCAAAAGCTCACCAGAGGGGGCCTGGTCCTGCTCCAGAGGTGAGGGCTGATCCACATCCATAGGAGACTCATCTCTCTGTGCTGCTGGGGGCTCTGCTGCTGAATGCATTTCCGACTACACCAAAGAAAAAAGGGGGGGGGGACATGAAACAAGATGAGATTCCACACAAACAGCTACAAATAGCATGTTTAATAAAGAAACACTGATGGATTTTATGTTAACAGCAGTCTACATCCTCTTTGAGAGCACCATGCATTAAAGGGAGACGATCAGGAGAGGTGCTGGGGCAGGGGCCAAAGCACTCAGCCATAGCAGCCAGCCAAAATCAACACACACACACGATTAAAAAGCTAAAAGCACATTCAAAATTCATAACACCACAAAAGCCATAACAAGTACACAAACATCAGGCTGTCAGTTGCTACTACATGTACAATGCAGTGAAAGTTTAATAACGTGTGGAACAGACTGAAGAGTCGTGTGCAGTTAAACCAAATTGGAGGCATAAATGTCAACACACTGAGAAATGTGGTAGGAAACATCAGTCTGGCGTACGAACCATACAGAATACTTGTAGGTGTATAGAAGCGGTTCTCAAAGTGGGGTCCGTGAAGCATTGCCAGAAAGTCCACGATTTTAAAAAAAAAACGTTCTTACAGTGGTGAAAATCACAACCCATCATTGTCAGAGTTACTATATTTATCATTATTTTTTTATCATCCTGTTTGACAGGTCATGTGAATTAAACGAGTTTAAGCCAAACCTTAATAATTCCATAACAAGGCTATAAACATTATCTTGAATATAATGATTTATAATTTTAATAAATGTGTTCTGTGGGTGGAATGATCAGGAATAAAAAGCTCTATGGCCCAAATAAACAGCAAGAATTTCATAGTAAACATTTGATCTTAGTATTTAAATAGTTGTACATCTCTAGGGCTGCAACAACATGTGCACATGTGTGTGTGTGTGTGCGCGCGTGTATACATGTGTGTGTGTATACACGCACCCCTCCTACTTTCACCTTCACAGACACACTCTTTCTCTCTGCTCTACACAGAAACACTTATTCTTTTCAAAGGTAAAGTGCAGGTTAATTTGTTTTATTTTTACTTTACAGCAGTGATTCCGTTAGTGTGTTTTTA
>JAQMYJ010000015.1:6192703-6207999 GCA_030014305.1 Clarias laeviceps
ACACACAATTTATATATATATATATATATATATATATATATAGACAGATATATATATATATATATATATATATATATATATATATATACATATATACATATATACATATACATACATACACACACATACATATACACACACATATATATATATTTTATAAAATAAAAAATGTAGAGCTCAAGGATAGTATGATGATTTTTTCGTCATGGAAACCACAGAAAACAACAATTAAAACGTGATCGTGTGTACCTGTGCTATTTCTTTGCCCATGTGACCCGTTTTCAAATTTTTGCTGAGTCATGTTTAGGGTAGTCGGTTAAAATTTAATAAAATTCAGTTCATCATATTGCCTATTTAGTGCAGAAAAAAAGGATGTGCGTCACTCTATACTGCTCAATCCTGAGCCCTATGCGTGTTCATAAAAGATATAATAATAATAATAATAAAATTAAAAAACAGCAAAACAAATAATGACTAAAATGCTCTGAGCTTTAAGTGCTACGAGCAATGGAAAAACAAAAACAGTCCAACTATCTGGCTCAATTAATTTTGTAAATTATTACAATTGATACATTATAGGAAATGGTTATGGTACATTTTTCATTCATCTAGAAAAAAAAAAGTCCTTGATGTTCACAAACACTAAACACTCCCCAAAAGCTGTATGTTTTACACGGTATAAGTCGTATGGCTTTTGGAAGACAGCTTTTCTTGTATGCCTGTGCCATTTTGCCCACCTCAGGAGAGTCTGAGCGCTGCTCCATGCTGACTTCTTGACCCAGAGACATGGCAATGGCCCTCATCATCTGGTCCTCTTCAGACATGGTGAATTCCTTCAGTGACACAAGCCAAAGTCACTATTTGTAAGCCTTATGTCTATGTGTCTATGCCTCGTGTGTTGTGAAGCAATAAACCAAATTTTGAATTTTGCGAGGCGCCTTACCCGAATGGCAGCACTGAGCAAGGGTGGTGGATGAGTGAGGAGGTATTCGGTGGCCTGCTCCATGGTGGTGGTGTTGAGCAAAGCCTCCATGGCATGCTCTCTTGAGAAGCCCATGTCTATCAACTGTATAAAACAAAATTAAAATTAATTTGAACTTTTATTTAAATCAAAAATTTTATACATTTTTATTATTTTAACATAGTTTTAGGTTTAAAAATATTTCTTTATTCAAAAATAAATAATAGAATAATCTCGAGCTGTGTGAAACTTCAAAGATGTACAATATAAAACATGTAAGGCTACTGTCAAAATCAGCAATGTACATCTTTCTGTTTGTTTTCCAAAACATTTTTGCATTTATATCATCACTGGCTTCTTTATCCATTTAAAAAAAACCTTAAAAAAAAAAAAAAAGAAAGAAAAAGGACCTATGTATTACCTGTGTGAGTTGAGCCTGGTTGACCTGTGGTTCTCTGCGTGTCGTGGATCCGCTCCCGTCATCTGCAGTGCCTGTGGCTGTGCCAGCACCAGCACTACTAGTACTACTACCACTACCAGACCCAGAAGCACCTTCTCCTACTGCTCCAGTTCCCGTTCCTGCAGTTGCTGCTGCTGCAGCCGCAGAGCTTCCGTCCTCATCTGCGCGAGACGTGCCCTCTCTCTCCTTAGATAAGCGTTCTTGAATGACTGGCTCGCCACGTAGAATGTGGCAAAGGATGGCCAGCATCGACTCGGCCATGCGCCCGCCGTACACCTTTAGTGGCTTGCGGTTCCACAAGCTACGGATACAGTTAAAGGCAGCCTGGGGAGGGGGTGGAGAATCACACAATTAGCAGCAGGTCAGAAAACATCCATTGCAGCAAAGCAGGCGCAGGTCAAGCTTTTGTCTTTGAGTGAAAAAGTCCAACCTTTCATTATTCATCATCTATACAGAGAACCAGTTATAGTACAGTACAGTAGTTCTAAACAATAATAGTGATGAAACCGATCCACAAATCCTGCCTAGATTTATTGACTGCTCATAATTCAACACCTCTAGTGTCACATTTATACATTTTTGCCATTTTCAAGTACTTGTTCTTAAACCTACCAAGAATATTGACCATCAGCTAGGAATTTCATTACAACTTCATACCCAAAAAAAAAAAAAAAAAAGGTATGCTCACTTTTTGTGTGACGATGAGGAAACGCAGGGCGCTGAACTGTGGCGTGGTTGTCGTTGTTCCAGGCACTTTGGCAGGCAGGGAGTGGGGAGAGTCCAGCACTGTGCTAGGGTTCACCATCTTCTCCACTAGCATTAGCCAAGCATCTAAAAACTCCCCGGTCCCATCCGGCAGCTCAGTATGTTCCAACCCCTCAGACACGGGCACCTTACCTCCCATGGACAACGCCCAGTTAAATGTCCTGAGCAACAAAGCACACCGGAGTTAAAGAATGAAGACACCAGAGTGGCCATGTCAAGGTTAAGAACAGCGATATAATTTCAGCACTCACTCAAACAGAGCATCATGGCCTCCAGAGCAGAAGAACTTCTGCAGCATCAGGTGGTAGGGGTATTTCCTCTCATCAAATAGCATGGGTGAAGTGAAGCCAACGGAGCAGATGAAGAACGTCAGCCTGAAAAGCACCAAACATGTCAGACATATGAACACAAAAACACAAAGGAGCCTGATGAGGTCCAGATGCCAGGCTATTCACACTGTACCTGAAGCGAGGAGTGGGGGTATATGGAGGGGGCTGCCAGCTCAGGCCCTTGGTGAGGAGTTTGGTAAGTGAGGAAGCAGTTGAACGAGCAGCTGGCGTTGGGGCAGTGCCTGTGTTTGTCGTGTGGTGGGAGCGGCGCTGACGGACAGGTGAGCCCACGCAAAGTTTTACCAGCAAACCAAACAGTTCAGCGAGAGCCCTTCCTAAACGAGATGATGCTGCGGAAGAAAAGTACAGAAAACGGTAAGCTTTAGCATAGAAACTTTTCATAACTAGGAAAAATAAATAATTTAAGAAGGGACTATGAAGACACTGAAGATTCAAAATCATTGTGATTTATTTTTACAGAATATTCGCCTATTATGCCTTTAAATACATTAATGATCATTAAATTATGCTAGTATTTAAAAGACAAAAGTTGCTAAGAACTAAGAGCAGTAATAGATTAGACCCAAAAAAATATACAGTTTTAGGTTTGAAACTTATTATAATTGGAAAAAAGAAATAAATCATTCAGAAAGGACTCAAAAAAAAAATTTTTTTTTACAAAATATCTGCCTATTATGCCTTTAAATACATTAATGATCCTGAAATTAAACTAGTATTCAAAAACAGAACTATTAAGGGTGCTGAACTCGAAATTAAGAGCCAATAATATAGAAGTCACATGTAATTTAGTCTGCTTAAGTGCATTTATTTCTCCTTAATGAAGAAAACTAGCAAAAGTCAGCACTGACCAGAGAGCAGAGGTTTGATCTGCTTGATTCGTGTTGCCATAGCTGGAGTGAGTTTGGACTTTGCTTTGGGGTCGGCGGCTGTGGGCTCATCCGTCTCCATCGGAGCGAGGGAGTCTCCATCCAGACCCATGCCCTCTAGTAGCCCCTGTGCAGAGGGATCCACTCCAACAGACAGAGCCTCTGAGTCAGCTAGAGGGGAAACCCAGAGAATTTTAGTTAAGCATGAAAAAATCAGGACACTCAATTGTCATGGGAAAAAAAAAAAAACAGAAATGAAAAGCATGCAAAAAAGGAAGTACTAAGATTCAAGGTAGAGAAAAAGAAAGAGATAAGCAGAGGTTTATAGGGAAGGATTTATGCAGAATCACCATGGGGCAGTGTTTTTTTACCGGTTCTCCGGCCTCCACTAGTCGCCACGCTGCTGGAGGGTTTTTCTTCTTTGGGCACCAGTTTCTGCATGTCAGCCTGGCCGAATTCACAGCCAGGAGGGAGACTGATGGAAAGACAACAAAACTAAATCAAATAAAATGTTGCCATCTCTGCTCTAGAACAAACACAGTTCATCGACAAAATTGTTCCTTAAGGACCCTAAACATGGGCCTGGTTTCTAAATAATCCTAAAATCTGTGGCAATTTTTAAGCAATTGGTTGAAACCAAACTCCTCACATGAGTGGAGCTTCACAAGCATTTTAGCAATTTAAGCAGTGACCAGATGACCAAGGAATTTAGTCATGGCTTAGAATCCTTTGATTCGGTCAAAACATAATTTAATACACACTTAAACCTTAGATTGCGAGCATAATTCGTCCCGGAAAATTGTCCAGGGTTTGTAAAACAAAGTGCTCATATATCAAAGCAAATTTCCCCAAAAGAAATAATGGAAACGCCGATGATTCATTCCACAACCCAAAAATATTCATATAAAAAGAATTAATACTAATCATAGAAAAATAAAATAAATTAACCTGAACTTTACCTTTGAAAAGAATCATAACTGGTGCGAGTAAGATGAAAGTGGAGAGGAGGAGGTGGGTTATTGTGTAGGACGACTTTCACTCACTCACACACACACTAACGAAATCACCTCTCTCTGACAGAGTCTGTCATCTCACTTAAATCTTCTTCTTTAACAAGGAACCTCTCTAATAACACCTGCTTTTGCCTCCTTTTGAGAATTTCACAAAAATGTGACGTTGCATTGTTGTTAAACAGATTCATCTCCCGCACAACTATTTCTTCATGAAGGCTGTTGTTGCAGTACAATTACTAAGGAACAATCACTACACTTGAGACACAATCTTTTTTTTTTTTTATGCTTTGCACGCATGCACACGTGGTCACAATGTTATAATAAACAGCACATGAGCACAGGGATGTTGGCTACACAAGTGATGCACTGAGACCGAGCATGAGAGACGATTACCCACAATCCCAGTGTGAGAGAGGGAGAAGAACCATTGGCTCAGTTGTGATCACGTGATGCTAGGCAGACAAAGTGCATACGTACTACAGTATTCGTATATATCAAGACCTCGCTCGTTTATCAAGTTAAAATTTATTTATTTTATTAACATTTATTTAAAAATTCTCGCACTCGCAGACCAAGTTACTTGCAATCCAAGGTTTCACTGTAACAGTAAATAAAAAAATAAAAAAAATAAATAAATAATAAATAAATAAATAATAATAAAATAAAATAAAAATCGACATCACACTTTCATAAAGCACAAAAAAAATAACCTGACTTTTATACTGCATCAGTGTTTAAAAAGCCAATTTGTCATTTGAGTATCCTGATAGAGGTTCTTGCATTTCAACAGTCTTCTGGTTTCAGCTTTCAGTCAATGGCAAGGAACCATTACAATCAAGTACAAGTTAATCCACAGAAGGGCTTGCTGAGTCTTAAGCTGGGGTTGAGTGCAGGCAGTACTGACCTGTTGGGTGTGCAGAGGGACAACAGCACGGTGCTCTCCCATACCAGTGAGCAGTAGAGCTGACTCAACTTATTGAGTACACTCAGCCCTAGCTGAGAGCCCCACTGGTTCACGGAGATTGCTCGGATCTCACTCTGAGAGAGAGAGAGAGAGAGAGAGAGAGAGAGAGAGAGGGAAAAAAAAAGGGGGTTATAAGAGACACTTCAACAGGAAAGATAAATTCTCCCTGTCAAAGAATGACTGTCATTTTTATTCAGCGGGCTTCACCTGTCCAACCCTGCACGTGTGGACGAACATCAGGATGTATGCGTGTGCTGCAGTGAGTGCATGCAGCAGAGGTGTAGCCCGAGCAGACAGTGTGGCGTCAGTGACATGGCCAGCACTGGCCAGTTCTCTCAGTAGAACCGAACCGCCCGGCTCCTCAATGGGCCGATGCAGCGGCTCCAAAGCTGACAGGATGCTGTCCAACTGGCAGAGCCCCTCCTGTAAAACCTTTGGCTCGTGGGATAAAGTCTGAGCCAAGAAAGAGAGTCAGTTACAGAAACTTGGTCATAAAAATTTATTTACTTTATAGACATAGACATTTTGGACAGTCATGATTTTTTTTTGTGTGTACATGATTTGAAACCATTAAAGATAATCTGCGTAGAATAGTAAAAATTAAATACCGGGGTCTTGCTCTTTGTTCATGGAAAAAAACAAACAAACAAACAAACAAAAAAATCAGCTCCTTTCTATACTTTTGCCAGAGTGATTTTTTTTTTATTTTATAAAATCCTTCCAGATCTCATGTTTAGTTTACTTTTAAGCGATCATTAACTGCACTACGAAGGTGGGAATGAATTTTAATTCTCCATCATCAAGCTATCAGAGCCTCCCTGTGCATAAGGGGGGGAAAACTAAAGACAACTGATTTATATAATTGTGAAAACTAATATTCGTACATCTTCCATAGACTTAAAGATCTGAAAATGAAAATTATTTACAGCTGTCTATAAGAACCCTGTAATATTTGAAAATGACAAAACAAAAATATTGCTATATACTTCCCTAAGTGACAAGATCCATTAATATGCATGACTTGTTATGCTTCATAGTACAGACTGACATTTATTACATAGTTTTGACATTTAACTCAAATGGCAAATCTATAGAATCAAAATCATTCAACCAACAGGAGTTAACCATTTATTATAGCACATCCGAGTTCATGGGTATTATCATGGGTATTGTCATGGGTATAAGTCTCAAGCTAACAATCGGCGTTCCAAATACATGTTCCAGTAAATAAATGTGCATTGATCGTCTCACCAAAATAGATTTGCATACGCCGGCTACAGCCTGGCACGCGGCAGACGTTGGGAAGTCTATGGGAAGGTTGGGAAGCCCCAGGATTGACACCAAGGGTAGAAGGCCTTTCTGGTTCACAAACTCCTGACAGTGGTCATCTGTTGTGTTGTTACTTAAAATGGACTCCACGAACTTCATCTTAGTGAAAGAAATTGAAAACAGAAAATGCAATAAGTCTCTGAAAGCTGGTGGATATGCGCTCCTTCATAAACATGTTCTGATGAAAAGACTGTCTCCGACGCTTTAAAGTAAAAATGTTATGATTTATTATGCAATGCACAAAAAAATAAATAAATAAATAAAAACTCAGCGATGTTGAGCAGGCACTTCACTATTAGCTGACTCAGCACTTACCACATTGAGAATGTAATCCATAAGAGGAATGGGGATCCGCTCTTCAGTGCCAACAACTCTGTAAAAACAACAAAAAAAAAAAATCATTTTTATTCTTTCAGGCCATGGCAGGTCCAAACCATGAATCAATGCTTCTCTCCGAATACGACTGAAATCAAACCGGTCATTAGGTTAAAACACTAACTGCCTGTTGCTTTCTGCTTCCCCCTGCTGTTGGGTGAACGTGTGGAGAGCCTCTTCCTCCTCCTCGTCTTCGCTGGAGGCTTCCTCTGCTGCGTGGTTTGAGCGAGCTGGAGGTACCGTCACAGTCCCGTCTGCTTTCTGAATGGAGGGCTTCTGACAGATGTACTCTGGAGCTCTGCCCAAGTTACAGATCTCCTCTAGTAGCTGATGAGTAGATGAGAAGCATTAAATATATACACATATACATAAGATTCCCCCCCCCCCACAAATTAGAAAATTTAGATACCTTGATGATAGCCGTTGTGGCATCGGTTTTCAATGTGGGCTGATGTCTCATGAGCTCATCCACAGCACTGCCCAAGTTAGAGGCAGTATCTCCTGAAAAAAAACACACACACAAATATCCCCTTCGAACCTGACTTTCACCTCAGATGATCATGTTCACACTCCATCAACTACGGGGTTGTCAAAGTCAACGATGAGTATAAATCTGACAAATTTACTAGTAGAAGATCGATACAAGGGCATATAATGAACAAACCTACAAATTGAAGGCTAATCAACACAACAACTTACGGGTTCAACTTACAGGTAGTCCCCGACTGTTCTGTTCTCGGAGCACAGATTTGTTCTTAAGTCCGACAAAATGAGTCTTATACGCCTTTGACATGAGTATACAATGTAAAGCTGTAAAGTATAGCGTTCCACTTGACTAAATCCCTGTCCCCTTTCCCCACACTGCCACCATGTGACCTAAAAACGTAATCGCACCTAAGGAAACTTATCTCACAGGGAAATGTCGTCTCTGCGACTTTACGTTGCAAGGGGAACCCTGGATGCCATTTTGTCTGAGGTTTTTTCCCACTATATTGAACTGTATTTTCCGAAATTAGGATTATTCGCCATGAGGACAGCTTTACAGGACAGCCATTTTCTATCATCATGCTTTCGAATTGATTCACTGAAACTGGTGAGCCCAAATAATTTCTTCCGCACCTCCACACGCGCACACATTCAATATACTAAACTTTATAGAGATTTTCTACATTCACTTACACACTGAAAATATTCTATATAATTGTAAATATTGGTATCTGGTGCACTGCAGTGTCTATTTTTGTACAATACACGTGAGCTACCATTTGAACCGTCTGTTCGTATCTGCGGAAATTCGCAACTCGGATGTTCATAAGTCGGGGACTACCTGTATTTGTTCTGCTAGTCATTCTTCCCAAAAAACCATCAGTTACATTCTTTACTTTTTTCCAGTGGCAGTCACAGGCAGAGAGATTCCTGACCCAACTTAATATCCAAGTGTTAAACTAGGCCACCCCATCACTTCTTATTAACTCATTCAAAACTGGTTTGGTTTAACTTTTATTACAGGTACAACCACGTTTACATGTAAAGTCTTTAATATAAAGTTGATTAAAGGCTTGCTCTTATTTGCAACTGCATGACTACTCAACACTGAGCTAAATCGTCTCACTGCGTCACTCACCCAGTGGGTCAGAGCTGCGGCGGCGGCGCATGGCCGGCAGGTAGTCGGGCGACAGTAAAACCTTGAACAGACGTTCGAAGGGCTGGCACTGGACGAACGAGTGCAGGCCGCGGGCATTTAGGCACAGAGCACTGAAGACATTGGGCAAGGAACCCAGCACCTCTCGGGTGGCAGGGACCTGCAGAGACAGGAACTGTGAGAGAGAGAATCGGAGAGGAAAAAAGCAGAGTAGGGGAGGACCATGAGAGAGAGGATCGTGGGAAGATGCCAGGAACAAGACCGTCCAACAGGTGTGGTGCGAGCTGCTGGAGAGTGTGAGGTTTTTGGGGGAAGGTTAATTGGAAAGAGCTGGCGAAGAAAAAAGAGTGAATGAAACCGTGAAAACAACAAACAAAAGGCTACGAGTGAGTGGGTGGGTGAGACAAGATGTCCGTCCGCCCAAGACTCGCTAAACAGAGACGCTGTTATACTCAAACATGCAGAACGGAGGAAACGTGTGGGTTAAACAGAACACAATAGAGAAGAAGAAAAGAAACTACGAAAGGGAGGAGGACGCAGGGGTATAAGAGGGAGGGGGGGGGGGGTCGATAAGCCAGACTTACATCTTTGATAAGCAATGCGTGTAGCATGACATCTGTGAGGCCGTTGTCCTGGAGGGAGGAGAGGAGAGATGGCTCCTGGAACACGAACACCGTCACCACCTCCGTCGCTGGGAAAATGAGAATATTGTTTTCAGTACAGTATGTACAGAGAAATACATTATAATGGTTGTAACTTTTCACTATATGGGAAAAAAATTAGCAGCTACACATCTCACATCTTTGAGGTTCAGCTTCAAATGGAGTAATTATTAGAGACTAAACATAGCATTTCAAAATTCATCTCGGACATTTCATACAGTCGACCCTGTTCAAAGCCCTCGATCCCTGCAATTGATCTCAGAACAGACAACGGCAACGTTTGAGAAAACTACAGGTGTCCTTGTTCCGTATGCTCACCCAAGAGGAAGAGTGAAGGGCCATAATACTCGGCATTACTGATGATGTGCTTCAGCGAGGTAGGCAGGGACCCATCCATCACTGAAGAGATAGGAGACGTTACATTAATCACTCGTCAATCATGAGTTAATCTTATACACACAAGCACAACAAGCTAACACAACAGCACTTACAAAAACATGTTCTCACACTTGCATTTTTTTTTTAACCCAGAGAGCACATTTTACACGCAAGCTTTTAAGAAAAGTGCAGCACCCAGCACTTTTTCTGTCCTCCCAATCAAGCTCAGTGCAAAAAGAAAAAAAGAAGAAGAAAAAAAAAAAACAAGAAAATAATCTTGCTTGTGGGTAAATGTAAGAAGACTTATTGGATTTTAATTTAAAAATAAAATATGTCATGCAATGTAGACTAAAAATTTATGTTTTGGGGCATTCAGCAGTACACGCTGTCTTGTTTTAACTGCATATAAATTCAGTCAAGTCAAAACAAGCAGCTCAGGTTCTCTTGCTTTTTAACTGATCTTTATATAACTTAATATAGATAGAAAGCTAGGCTATTTAGTTTAGCAAGGACATTCTTATAGTTACAGTGTAACTGTCTCATGGAGTTTTTTTCCCCCTCTTCAGCAGAAATATTGTCAGGCCAGCACATTGAATCCCCCCCCCCAACTTTTAAAATCAACTTTTAAACATGTTATATTCATTTACAAAAACAGAAAGGCTTTTCCTTGCACAATAAATTTCTCATGATATTAAATCGTGCATCTCTCACCATGGCGTATGCCATCTGAAAAGGCCGGGTCTTGAATTGCTTTCTTCAAAAAGTTCAACATGGACTTGAGCAGCGCTGCCCTCTGAGGGATACACTGCACACCTGTAAGAGAATAATGTAGAGCTTATTATTTAACCACCTGTTCGACATTGTGCGCGCATGGGGGTGGGGTGGGGGTGGGGGGGCGCAGGGTATAAGCGAGCTGCTGTGAAGAGTTCGCTCACCTGCTCTGGGTGCGCTCACTGTGCTGCTCTGTGCACGAAGGTCAGGGTCGGGTTTGGAGCCTGTCGAAGTCGAGGGTCCTGGGCTGCTCTCCATGGCAACCTCAGACACTGCAGTAATTACCGTTTAGTGCAGTGTTAGATTACCAACATGATATTTAATACATGGCGATATCCAAATACTGTAAAATTCCACAAAGCACAAACTAGAAGTAAAATCAACAGGAACTGACTGTCCATATCTGTATCCATGTCTTCAGTTTCAGCAGCTGTACTAGGCCTCTGGATCTTTGGCTTGATGACGAAAGGGCACTCTTTCCGGGAGAGGTCCACTTCATGCTGCACAGACAGTCACAGAGTCATATGAGAGCATGTCCTTGTAAGTGCTGTTGTGCCAACTTGTTGTGTTTATGTACAAGATATTAACTGACGCATCATTAAAAAGCATGTTTCATTTTAAAACATCCGAATGCGTGAGATGTCAAATGCAAGAGACACAATTCTGGGACAATTAAATCGATTGATAGATTTGTCTAATTTAATGTTGAAATTTTCTATACTGATGAACCAATCAATGCTATTTGTTTGATATTCGTGTAGAGAGATGCATTTTAAATATAAAAACTGACCACAAAGATGACATTTTACATATATTAAATTATATTTTAAAAAATACAATGCTTATAGGTAGTTTTATTTTAATATGAGTGTTATTAATCAATCAAGTTAACAATCTGGACAAAATGTTTTTAATAAAAAGTGCATTCCTACAGATTTAACATTTTAGCAGCTTAAAGCTTAACCATCTGAATGCGTTTTAAAAGGTGCATTATTTATTTTTTATCTCGGATTTGTACAAATAACCTGCAAAATATCCTTTGGACCATGATCCATAGAGCAAATGGTTGAGAGATTATTATGTGGTTGAGAAACAATTAAAAAAAACTAACAGAATGCATGTACATGTTTGGATGGACCTCCTGTTAGTCAGTCAGTCAATTTATAGACACTACATATTCACCACAAATCAAGGGTACAGAGCTTTGTGAACAATAGTGTGAGATAACTTGGGTTAAAAAAAAAATAATAATAATATATATATATATATATTTTTTTATTCATATGTAAAACCCACATGTTAAAGTTAATTCTAATCATAAAGAAATTACCTAATATAACTTAATGAAGTTTTAGAGACATGAAAATTTAACTAGTCACCATTGTAAACAACAAAACTTTGACACTCCTAGCATAAACGCTAATGTACCTAGCATGGTATTTCAACAAATTATATTATGTTTAACAGAAACGAGTAGTCACATTGAATCATGAGGTCTCTACGGATGTTGCGTGCCTGTACCTCAAGTCTGCAAATGAAGATAGAAAGGCCACTGTGCGATTGAAAGGCGGCCATGTCCAGATTGGTAATTAGGTCCACGACACGCACGGCCCGCGTCACAAAAGTGATCTGGTCCTGCTCATCCCCCAGGAACTTAATCACCTTTAAAAAAAAATTTAAATAAATAAATAAATAAATAAAAGTAGTGAGATGTTGCTTATAAGACTGTTGTCATGGTACAAAAGATCCACAATTCACAGAAAAGGAAACACACTAACCTTTAACAAGGCCTCCATCATCCCACATGACACCAAGGCCTCTCCACCAGCATCATAACTGGCCAGGTGGTACAGGAAGGAGAAGAGAGCTGTGGCAAACTGGTGCGGGTACGGCTCCATCAGTGGGTCTAACATGCGCACAAAATAGAAAAATTTATCTATAGAAGGAGTGTCATCAGGTGAAATCTCATCATGAAAAGAGACAGATTTCATTTTCTCACCAATCATGGCTTGTATGCAGTTGCGGACTAGCACGGGTAGGAAGCCGTGATAGGAAGCTGTGCCGGTGCAGTCGATGATATTTGACAGTTTAGGAGTCCGCTCCAAGTGGACGATGGACGTCAAAGTGCGCAGCGAAGCAGCCTTTATGTCCTGTCGTGCAACATGTACATTCATCAAACCTCTGCAGTTTACTTGTCAGGTTTGTTTAGCATCAATCAAATGTTTACAAACTTCAACTTTAAACGTCAATCATGTGCAAGACATCCAGCACCACCATGTGACCACCATAATACTGTAATTATTTTGTAAATCATGCCTGGTTCATTCTCTTATTTATTGGTAGGCTTCTCAGTTCGATTCGTTTCACACCCAGTGCACAAACCCCAGCCACTGGATGCAGTGCCGGTACCAAGCCCGGATAAAATGGGAGGGTTGCGTCAGAAAGGGCGTCTGGTGTAAAAACCTGTTCCAAGATGTTGTGGCGATCCAGAGGGAACACTGGACATAAAGTAATGTCTTCGGAATGGGAAGCCAGTCCATCAAAGAGCATCATGCGAGCTCATTTATAATCGTCCTCACAACAAAGGGTACTTAACAGTAACCAGTTGACCTAACAGCAAATTTTGGGAGGTGGAGGAAACCAGAAAACCCCAGAGGAAACCAATAATTTCAATAAGAATCCTAATGTTTTAGTAAAGGAAATATGCTTGAGCATCAGTCATTAAAAAACTAAACACCTGAACGCACTGTCTCAGAGTAAACACGAGTTGTTTGGTAAGTTGGTTATGCTATTCGCCCAGCCAAATAACTGAGTTTTCATCTGATATTGATTAGAAATTTGAAACGCTGTGGTTTTGGAGACTTTTCTTTAAAAGGTTGGTGCAGCTCACTTGTAAGAACCCCAAGAACATCAACAACATAAAACAATCCATCATCATTAAACCAACGCAAGGAGACAAAAACATCACCTTCACTCCAAGAAGACATGGTCACAAAATTAATCACTCATTCTCCTGCTCTAAAGCAAAGAGCTACAGCTTACAACAACAGTCAAAATGTGAGAGACAAACATGCCAGACATGACTGATCCCCTTATTTTATAACGACTTCTGTACAAATCAACTTTTGTGGGTTGTGATGTCTCTCTTGAAACAACTAGCAAAGAAACACAGTAATGAGTAGCTGAGAAAACACAGGATAAGGACGAAAGCAGGGAGGCAAGTGAAAAAAATAAATAAACACTCGACTATAAAGTCACTGGAGTCTAACAATGAGCATGGCTGACAAAAAGAAGTGTCGTTTGTTCACACACTTTCCAACATAATGAACACGCTAGCTCTAACACGCAGACACCACAAAGAAATGCATCCCAGCGAGGTTTTTACCTACCAGACAGTTTCCCAATTAGAAATGAAAGACCAGCCTTCATTACTGTGGCTCTCTAGCCATTTGCAGTAGCAGAGGAGAGCAGGTTTACTCACTTAATTACTAAAACACTCTGTTTCCACAGAATAATAATTAAGCTGAAGGCTATTTAAACACGCACTACTTTGTAACGTTATGTTTTGAAACAAACATTTCCTCAGGCCAAAAAGAGCTGTATTATATAGAGAACTGCATTGAGACCACATTGCTTCCAAGGAAATCAAAACTGAGCACAGAATGTACAAAGTTGAAAATGTGTGTATTATTGCAGGATTTTTTATTATTTTTTTAAACAGCATCTACCTACAATTAACAAGACCATATACATTGACTGGCCAAAAAATTTACTTTGCTGCATCAGAAGGGATAATTATTGGTGTAAGAACCCAATAATTCTGGGAAATCTGGATGGATAGTGCAGGACTGTCAACCTTGTGGAAAACAAACATGGTCGAAAAATAAAGGATGACAAATACTTGATGTACAAAAAAAATTTATATAGACTGACTATATACACAGTTAAAACAATTAGCAGGGGAAAAAAAAAAGAAAAGAAAAAATTTAAAAAAATAAATCACAGCTTTGAAAGTAGTAGAGCATTTCCACACGCACAATGTCGCGAGAACTTACAGAATTAGATAAGAAAACTACTTATTAGGTTGACTGGGAGAAAGGCTTCAGCTTGCTGAAAGATTGGACTCTAGAGCAATGGAAAAAGGTCATGTAGTCTGATGAGTCCAGATTGACCCTGTGCCAGAGCGATGGATAAGCATCAGGGTAAGACAATGCCTCTGGAGGCAGTGTTATGATCTGGGGTTGCTTCGGGTGGTCAGGTCTAGGCTAAGCAACATGATGTTGCAGTAAAATAAAGTCAGCTGAATGACCAGGTTATCACATCAATGGAGTTTTTTTTGTTTTTGTTTTTTCCCCTGATGGCACAGGCATATTCCATGATTCAAACTTTAAACTGTGACAGAGTGGTTCTGGTTGCATGAGGATTTTTTTTTTTTTTTTAAAGCGAGTTAGCCACACATGTTGTGGACTGTAATCAAAGCTGAAGTTGGTTGGACAAAATCTTGTGATGCTTTTTTTTTTTGGCCAGGCATTGTACAAATCTTCATGAGAGACAGCTAAAGGTGTACTTCTTGCTACCAGTTCATTAACATGCATTATAAAGGGGAATTAACGAAAACTGAGCAAAAATGTAAGTACAGTACACCGTCTCATTAGAGCTATTACAACATACCAAGAGCAGTACAAGATCACCTTATATTTAAGAAAAGAAATAGAAAATATTGAATATATTCTTTAAGGGGAAAGTAGAGGAAAGATCAC
>JAQMYJ010000015.1:6208099-6233476 GCA_030014305.1 Clarias laeviceps
TAAGAAAAGAAATAGAAAATATTGAATATATTCTTTAAGGGGAAAGTAGAGGAAAGATCACCTTATATTTAAGAAAAGAAATAGAAAATATTGAATATATTCTTTAAGGGGAAAGTAGAGGAAAGATCACCTTATATTTAAGAAAAGAAATAGAAAATATTGAATATATTCTTTAAGGGGAAAGTAGAGGAAAGATCAGGAGTAGACAAACTGGTAGCCTATGCTACTATACTTAAAAAAAAAAAATCCTTACTGCCCAGCAAAACAAACAAAAACAAAGATGCTATAAACGTACCACATGCTACTCCTTTCAAATCCTGGTTTCAAAGGCTGGTTTGGGTCACAGCTGAACAATTTCGTTTTTAACAACAAGACAGATAAATCGCCACAGTTGCGTGGAGACACTGGCAAAACGGAGCAAAAGAAAAAAAAAGCTGTCCTTTAGCCCAAATCACCAGCTAGCACGCGCGCACACACACTAAAAAAGATTTCATATCTGATCAGGACAAAACGTGTGAGCATGCTTAGTCTTTAAAAATGCACCCACATTCCGTACCAGGTCCGTCATATTTTTACATTACATATGCTACCACTTTTTACTCTAATCAGCTACATTTCAAGGCAATTAAAAATAAACATAGGACTGTGGCTCACATTTTAATTATCCGGTGAGCTAATTAATGAATTTATGATTCATTCACCAAACAGAAAGCAGAGATCAGCTGCCGAAATCAAACCAAGCATTTCACTGTCGCTATTTCCAGGTCATATGGTTAAGATGACCGCATATGCGCCAGTCAGGCGCATTTAACATCATCATCTCTTTTGGGATGATACAGAGATAATATGACAGCTGACACACTAAGAAACAAGGAGTAAAAAGAGCAGAGCTGTTTCTCACCACCAGCTGCTTGTCTGTGATCTGGAGAACATCCACCAGCTCCTCGATCAGCCCGTTGTAGAGTATACTGTTGGCTGATTCCTGGAGAGCATTGGAGTACACTACAAAAAAAAACAAAAAAACAATACCAACACAAAACGTTCACGTGTGCGTTCACGGGAGCCCGACACCCTTTGATGATGACAATAAATTACGCCCTTATTTTGTCTGGAGCCAGGACAAGAGTGCGCTCACCGAGTATGGAGATGGCATGCAGTCTGGCCTGGACGGCCTGCAGTCGTTTCTTGTGATTAGAGAAACCGTGCGCCAGACGGATGTGTGTGAACAGCAGGGTCTGCTTGTCTTTGGGGATGTTGTACATGACCGTCAGCGACTCCATGATCTCAGATGGACTTTCCGAGATCTGAGCGGAGGAAAAAAAATGCAATTAAGGTCAAACGAGATCAATAAGGACGTTAAGGCTTCTGGGATGACGAGTGAAGATAACAGGGGCTCACCTTATCAAGTTGTTCGATGTGGATGTAGTGTAGAGTGTTGCTGCTAGACTGTTAAAAGAGAATAATGAAAGTAATTAGCCAACAGTAAATCATCCTTAGCTGTGATTAATAGAGTAGGAGTAAGAACTAAAAGGTAATATATATTTAAAGTAATACCTTTTTCTCCACTTTAACCTCAGAGCTAGGCTCGGCATAGAACTCAAAGTGCAATGTGGTGGCACTGGGTGGGTATTTCTACAAAGACAAAGGAAATCATGACTAAGGTCAAACCAACATGTTGTATAAACATTAGATAGGGCTTAAATTAGAATTGAGCCAATCAGCAGTACGAAAACAAATCTCCATTCTTATTGAATTCCTGTCCAATAAACTTCCCGCTGTGTTAATTTCTTAGTTTAAATCTCCATGCATAATTAAAGAGCAAAGACATTCAGAGTTTCTGTTTTGTTAAGTACTGAGAAGCAAAACTAAGACGCATCAGAGAAAGAGGTTGTTAGGTTTCATACAGGATACAAAACAAGCCAAAGGGAAACACATTACAAGCTACAGATCACTTTATTTTTGTTGAACTTAAAGCTGCAAGGATCAAGTTTTCCCACAGACATTTAAGTCAATAAAAAATAAATAAATAAATAAAAAAAATGATTCTAGTCTACCCAAAAGAAAAAAAAAAAAAAAAAATCATCATACTATTGTCCATCTTGCCAAACCTCCTGCTTTGCATACATTTCCTTATCCAGGATATATCTGATTACACATTTACACCAGAACTCAGTCGATCATTCCTTCCAGTCCTATCACAGCTTACCGTCATGGGCAGATCTCTACAGCACTCAGCCAGGCCGAAGCCGTTCTCCTTCCCGCCCCAGCTCTGTAAAGAGAAACCAAGGGAAATAACCTTCAGACCCAATATATGGTAGGTAATGTGGACTGGGAGGTCTAAGCTTAAGGTTCTTGTGCTGTATACATTACAGTGCTACCTGCGTAACTCTCTCATCTGTTAGCTGCATGGTCTGCTCACTACTCTCGGTATCACATATTATGCCAATACTCAGACACAGTCAGGGTCACTTTTATGCTGTTCTTACACAACTGTACATCAAGGCTGCACTACATTTCACTTATTAGTATTATTCATTTATGCTTTTTTTTTTTTTTAATTACACTTGTAACTGGTATGCTTTATTTATATTCCTCATCTAGTATTTTTTTTTTCTGGTAACTTTTGGTCAGCTCTCACATTTACCCGGTGTCTACGGACTAGTCGACCCCTGTTCAGACTGACTGCGGTTCAGAGTTCGCTGCCTTAGTCGTTCGTGGATTTTTCCTTAGAACCCAACTAATAATTGTTCGCGGAATTATTACTCTTATTATTAAGTAATTAAGTATTGTTAAGAACAATATAACTTACTAATTTTAGGGAGAGAACACAAAGCAACAGTAGAGGAAGAGCACTAGGAACGTAAACCCTGTGAATTTTGGGGATCGGCTGTATATGTAAGGAACACTGTGTGCAATCACATCTACAACCTGTCTGTGTTACTGTCTCACTGCTGCTGGATTTCTGGAATTTCGTTTGGGATCAATAAAATATTTATCTATCTTTCATTAAAAGCTTAAAGTCTCGAACAGTATTTGTAACACAGAGCCTGTGATGATCCTACCTCGGCAAGATGCTGCAGTCGTGCGAGCAGAGGGCTCCTCTTGTCCGAGCCCAACCTTGTGATGTAGTTCGAGCGCTTGCTAAACACATACAAGAGGTTCAGCACAGACAGCACCACCTGCATGTCACATGATGCTAGAAGTGTGGTCAAGTGCTGCAAGCGGGGGGGAAAAAAAAAAAAAAAGTTAACCGGTAATACTTGGGACCTGATGCCGTTTGTATGGGATATGCATAAAAATCCTGGAGTACCTCTATGGAGCTGTAGAGGTGCCGGGAAAAGCTGTATTCTATGAGCAGCGCCGTGAAGTTCAGCACTGCCAGCAGCAAGGCTTTGAGCTGCCCGTTGTCTGGTCGGTCACATACCAGCATCCAGGACATGCTCTCCACCGTCTGTCCTGCATCGCAGAGGATCCCGTCGAAACGGTCCAAGAGATCTACCCAGTGGTAGAGCTCGCACTACCGAGAAGGAGAAAGAGGTGTGAGCGAAAGATGCAACAGGCCCAGCACGAGTCTCGCTCATATAGGAGCTTTCCGATGTATACCTTTCCGATGTTCCATGTTTTGATGTGCTGCAACTCCAAGAGCAGCTGCTCGTCACTGCATCCCTTTAACTTCTCTATGAGTGCTCTGCAGTCAGCAGGCTGAGGGGAGACCCAGACACGATGTTAAACGCAGAAACAACATAGAGCAAAAAAAAAAAAGCTACATCATGGGGATGCACAATATACTGTATAGTAATCACAATCAGAATATTGACCCATGCAATATGGATCACAGAATGCAAACGAGACACATTTTTATATAAGAATTCTTTTAGCATTATGTAACAACTCTCAAGGGAGATAGAGAAGTTTATGTTTTTTTGCAGCATAACTAGAGAGACTTGCAAACAAAAAAATTATCAATGTAAGCCAATGAAAGACCATTACCAGACATTGCCAGTAATATCACATACACAACATGCTATTTCTGTCTTATTACATGCAACCCTATGATGTCCATCACACTCAGGATTAAAGAAAGCATACTGACCGCTTCAGTGGGGGTTTTCTTCAACTTGCTTCTGTCGACCTTCATGGTTACTAGTTTCTACACTCTGTTCCTGCATTTACCATACAGTAATTTACACTGGTTAATCCTCAAGCGCAATATTTTAATGCATTACTGTAAAGCACAGTGCACACAATATCAACTGTATCATCAAAAACTTGCACTTATATGTATATGATCATATACATTAGAAATAGGAGAAAAAAGAAAAAAAAACACTTACGGTAATTATTTTGGCAATTCCAACTTAACAGCATCTTTCAGATGTAATACCTATTTTAAAAAAACAAGCGTAAATGATGCTGATTTTTTTTTTATGCATTTTCTTCTAGATATAAAAATATATATATTAATTTTTAAATATATGGCACCAACAGTTGCATCACAGACATTCAAACGCAAATCTATAAAAATCTGATGTCCGAGGACTAGGGCAAATATGATTGCTTATGATGCGAGAGTGATGATGTTACAGCTCACACAAGTCGCTCTAGATAAGAGAGTCTGCCCACTGACTCAACACAGAAGAATTCTATTAAGAAACATGGTGCGCTTTTCTCTCAGAAAATCAGAAAATACATCGAGCACTGTGGTCTAAAATCTATGATCCATTTATTGCATCTTTTTTGGGTGTGTCTTGAAATTGCTTGTATTCCTTTCAACATTAGCAAGGTACAGGGGAAAATAGTGTTTCTATTTTTGCTCAAAGTGCTGATAGAGAAAAGCAAAGAAGAAAGAAAAAACTGAATTAAGGGAATTAAAGGCGACCCATTAGAGGATGTAGCACTGCAGGCTTTTTGTGACAAGTGGGAATAAAGCAAGCAGCGTAGAGAGACAAGAACAGGGTAAGAAAAGATAATTTGTTTTGGTTTCCGAGTCATTGATGGTGTCCCTAAACCGCCCCAGCAATCCCGTGAACTTGAGCAAATAATTACTTGAACATGAGCTGACAAGTGGTAGGAGCATTATGGCAAAAAGTACAGCATGTGGCACCTTGGATGCCTAAACATCACCAACATGTGGTTCTATTTAGTTAGAATCACAACTGTATGCAATGCCTGTGTGCTTTACAAATTTCCTTCACTGCTACTAAAAGGTTCAAATCTGCTCCAGCATGGAAATGCCATTGTGCACAACAGCAAGCCGAGTGTTCATGGGGCTCACGAGGTTGGAGAAGAATAACTCGAGTGTACTGTACAGGGCCCTGACCTCAACCCCACTGATGTGAACTGCATTTCATTGGCTCTGTACATGTACATTGACAAAGTTGAATCTAATCAAATCTAATCTAACATTAACACAGAATGCACACCAGGACTCCTCAGAAACGAACCCTGCAGACATGCTCTAAAAACAAGTGGAAAGCCTTCCCAGAAGAGTGGAGGGTATTAGAACAGAAATCTCCTTTTATTCAACAATAAACCTTATGGAGATGTCTCTCAGACACATATCTATCGTGATGATCGCAAACAAACTGCCAGCATTAAAACTAAAGGGAAAGACAACCTGTAATAAAAAGTGAACCGTTTAAGGTTTTTAAGATTAAAAGGGGTAAAAGCCAAAACCGTGCTTCTCACGTAACGATAATAGGAAGGTTCAACGTGTTATAAAAAAGATCTGCAAAATATTGCAGTGCTATGACATAGCTTATCCTGACGTTACATCATCTATCCCGCGCACACCATTCATTCATCGTCGAGGGAATGCAAGTAATAAATATTATTTTTTTAACTTTTGGATAAGATATCACTCAGACCAGTTTTAGTTCCATTTCGCACTCCATAGCCACATGAAAGGGGACGGTCATAAGACAGTCCAAAATGTTCTGCAGTCAGTAAGCTTAACCTGTAAAAAATCTATTTCAGGGACACTCCCACTGTATAGGTTAATAAACAATCCAAATATCAGCCTCTTTATTTAATCGTGAACAAAAATATTACGACTATTTAATCAAGGTGCATAGCTTTTATTTGTGAACTCTGCCCTCACAGAACACATTAGGCCCAAGTTAACCTTATTTATAGGTGACGCCTGAATTAAAACCTAATCGATCCGTGGAACAACTTAAACAAAAATATATTAACTTTATTAACAATTGCTTATGATTCCCATCAGTTTCTGTCATGAACACAACAGGTCTACAGTTCAAATGCATAACTCTTTCTGAATGATTTAAAGCTTAATCTGTCCGTTAAAACATATAAAATAAAAATAAACCAAAAACAAAACTGGACTCGAGCCTAATGTGATAGTCAGTGAGGTGACAGCTGGTGCTGAAACTAAAATGGGAGACAGTGACATTTCAGAGAAATCAGTATGCTATTGTTTTTTAATCTAATCAAGCATATTAACTGGACATGCATTACAAAGAATGCATGCAAAACCCAAACCTTACTTATAAACTTTACCACCGTCCAGAAGGTGGAGACGACGAAAAAAAAAAAAAAAAAAAAAAAAAACCATGCATGGAACATTATTCATAAAATAAAACCTGAACATGTAAACGTAACAAACGAACAGTGCAATGCCTACATGAATTGAATAATGGTTAAGGTTTTAGTTAACAGCATCAACATACAACTAGAAGAAATGACTGGAGTGGACTGAAAGATACTCTTTTTTGTGAGTCTAGAAAGCAACACAATGGCTATTATGCTAGCTGTTCAGTCCACTGCAGCTAACCTAACTGCAATGCAACAGCAAAAATGCACTGACGTGCGCTGTTAGCTTAGCTTCGAGTTACCGCTACAGCATTTCAACAAACAGTATTAAGTCTACCAACAATCTTACTTCTTAAGTGGTGTAAGATATAAGGACTAGAAATGTCCAAAAACAGCATAAACACACAAAAACGTACAATGTACTCAGAATTAAAATTTAACCGCGCACGAAGACTAGCAAGCTAACGTTACAGAATACGATGTCACTTAGCATTAGCTTACTAGATTTAGCCTAAGCACCTAGATAACGCGGTTTAAACAGGAAAAACGTTCATCTGAAAGAGTACTAATAATAAACAACAATGACTAGATTCGAGAAGTGTCTAGAACAATGAATATCTAGCTCTACATCTGCCTGTTTAACAGTTTAAACAGTTAGCTTAGCGTGCTAGCTAGCCAAAAGTGCAACCGAAAATTGATCTCTAGGATGTCAACACAACCGCAGAAAATCCCCCGGCTTTCTCCCGCGTAAAGATATACACATACATATATTTAATATACACGTTTTCTTTAAGGACAACTAAATACATCCGAATGCGGTCGGGGGTTATAGAAGTAGAACACCACCTCGTGATAAAACGCCGACATAACCGCGACATAAGCCGTTACCGCGTCACCTACACGCGGTTAGCTGTGGAACTCAGGCGCCGGGCTTGGACTGAGGCCTACCCAAGAGTGCGATGGTGTGAAGAGAAATCGTTTGTCCTAACACGCACGCATGCACATGCACGCGCACACAGACGCGTGTATAAATCCCTCAGAAGCGCGTGCCACCTCGGTGTACGATATGTTTAAGTTGTACATACTCGGCAAAGACAATCTGCGTGTGTTGAGGAGAATCCCGCGGTTTATCTGCTGGAAAATTCGCCAGAAAGATGCTCGTCCACACACACACACACACACTGATACACACACGGCTTCCGACATGCGCGCTCTCGCCGCTCTGCTGGCTGATTCAAGTGAGAAACGCAAAATATCTCGCTGAATCATTCCGCACACAGGCCTGAGCCACAAAACACACACACACACACACACACTTTACTGTCCTCCTGAGGACGGAACACTGACAATATCTAATTAATTAATACTGTGCTGGACATAAACCATAAACTTTACCTCAGCAAACCTTTTAAATGATTTAAATCAAGTTTTCTCAAACAACGATACAGTGCAGTAAAGTGGATGTATGTTTCCTACCATGAAAAAAAAAAAAAAACGTGTCATACTCCCTCAATGAACTCTTAGGCGATTTTGGAGATCCTTACACCTAGCTGCTAAACGTAATAGGTTTTTCCGTTTGACATCGTTGTCATGGCAACGTTGATTGCCGTCAAACGTTTGGTGTTTTACGTGACAGAGTTACTTCAATTGTCGACTAGCAGGCTCCCCCAACGGTCAAAATTAAGAGAAGTAACTAACGTTCAATAGGCTTTGACTAACAGTTTCCTCTAATAATAACTGTTTCCCAGGTCGCCAAGGATTGAGGAATGAGGCCAGATGGTGGCGCTAATGCAACACAGTGTAGGCCATCGGCTGGTAAACACCAAGAAGACGATATATCGTTGTCATGGCAACATTGACTGCCAGGCATTTGGGTGTTCAACATTAGTTACATTTTCAGTTAACAGGAGCCTGGGCCAAAACGAGCGAGGTAGCGAACAGCTTCCCCGTTTGACATCGTTGTTAAGGATTGAGGAATAAGGCCAGAAGGTGCCGCTAATGCAACATAGTGGAAGCCAACTGCTGGTAACCACCAAGAAGATAAGACATCGTTGTCAAAGCAACATTGACTGGCGATAAGCGTTTTGGTGTTCAAAGTTAGTTCAATTGTCAGCTAACAGGTGCCTGTTAAAATGAGCAAGTTAGCTTATGGCTGGCTAACAGGCTATCTATTGGCTTAACTTAATACTCAGCCAATAGATAGCCTGTTAGACGTTAGCAATACTTCTAGCAAGCATTTTGTCAGTGTACATCACTTGGTGAGGATATCATGATACACAAGTGCAAAGAAAAGCTCAGTATCTCCAACTTCTTCTCTCCTCCAACTGTAGGTCTAATTCCCCCTTATCTTCCCGCCCACTTAAAACCTATTTTCCAATCATACCTTTCTTAAAAAGTGCCTAATGCTTCCTTCCCTGCTCTTGTCCTATGCTTTGAACTCTTCATCTGCACTTCCCCACACACACTATCTTCTCTACATGTTCGCCTCTGGTTGGAGTCCTGTAAGTTGCATCACCGCCACACAAAGATCTGATTCTCCCTCAACTTCCTGGTCCTTAAAAGCAAACTTTCCAGTCTAGTCTCCGTTTCCTTTTCTGATCAGTGACTCCCTATTCGTTTAGCAGCCACACCTTTTTTGTACCAAGGTTTAAGCAGCTAATTAAAGTCAGATGGTACCATTTCTCAGACTAGGTATACACTGTTGTGTGTTTTGACTGTCCTTGGGACACATGCATCTTTTGCATGCTCAATTTAGTTAAATTTATTTTTTTTTAATGAAGAGAAAACCTTTCAGAATGCCACAACCGATCAGCTTAACTCTTTTGGGTCCTCCTGGATCTGCTGGGGAAATGTAGCGTTTTCTTTGTGCTTAAAGGACGGGGTGAACGCAAGCAAGGCACTTTTTCCTCTCTCTGCCATTAATAAACCTAGTAGCAGAGCTACTGCAAGGGATTTTACTTCAAAAGTATATATTTTGTCATTACAGCATCTTGTGTTAACCTTTACAAAAATACAATTGCAATTTGCTTATTTAGTTTGTGATTTTTCTAGTGTAGTTAATTTTTTTCTCCTAAAACATCTGTAATATGTTTCATGTTAAAAGCAACAGTTAGCAGGGAAACAGTGCCATTTCTTTTGCACTAACTTGGACCATATTTTGAATCTTTCTGACACTCAAATTTAAGTTGGTTTAAAGTTAAAGTTGCTTTAGTTTAAGCATATTGCGGTAAAATGGTTGCATTTTTTCCGCAAGCAGCTTGGTTGCATTTTGACTCAGACTGCCTTAAACGTAAATGTAACTCAGCGCTGTAAGTCTCCGAAATCTCTGTGCACATAGCACGTGCCAATCTCATCCACTGACCTACTCAGCCACAGCTGATAAAGTAGGAAGCAACGCAAGAGCACTGATCTAGACATTTTTTCTGAAATATCAATAGAACTAGGCATAGTTCCTTGTTCTCTTCTTCTCATGTTTAATGGCGGCTCATAAAACCAAGCGAGTGCATACTGCTGTATCGGAGAGACTGCATAATGTTAAAACGGCCTTATAAGCAAGTTGAAAAAAATAATAATTTTACTCATCACCAACCATTCCGGAACTTAGACTCTAAATAGAAAAAGTGTGAACACTTAACTTGGCTCATGGGAACTAACCAAATGTCACCAGAAAGTCAATTATAAGATAAGATATACCTTTTATTCGTCCCACAGTGGGGAAATCAAAAAAAATTATATCAGAATATAAAAAGATGTACTAAACAAAGACACAGAAAAACACACCTTCTTCACTACTACAATACTTTACATTAGTATCTAAAGTCACAACGACACTGTCCATCTCACAGTGTTGGCCATAAATTTATAAAATTAATTGAGGATTATGTTTGATTTTAGATGCTAATGTTCCTCAGAAACTACACATCTGTGCCAGGACATTTTCCCAGAAAACCTGCTTCTCATAAAGGCTGTACCAAAAATAATGGGATTTTATACTTATTATACAACAGTTAGTTCTGATCGAGCAATCTGATTGGATGAGAGGCATTCCATTAGTGGTGATAATAGACAGTAACAGCACTGGGATGTTCTAATAATCATTAATTATAGTAACTGTCGATCGCAGCATGGGTGAAGATAGGTCTGTAATAATGAGAAGAGAGCATGCTGTCGTGCTGGATATCAGCACTCCCCGTTGTGTAATATTGCTTAATTAGATAAATGTCACTTTATTTATAAAACACCCTCTGCATGATTGCCATTTCCCCCTTACAAAACTCGTTCCCACTCAAAATTAACTTGTGTTATGAACATGTGGTGTTATGCATGTAATTGCGTAATAATGTTTATTAAGCAATTACAAAGAAAAGAAATTTCATGTGACTTCAAGACTGAGGTGCATATTGAACCGTGATTTTTGCACACAGTCACACCCCTAAATTGACAGCTATTAACAACTCACATAGGTGTTTCTCACAGAAATTTATTGGTGATAAATGCAATGTAACAAGTGAATAAATGAACACTCAAAAAGTTTGCCACAAAGTTCGAAGCAAACAAGTGACCTCACCGTAGCTGAATGGACAAATTTCTAGTGGAAAGTCTTTCCACAAAAGTGGAGGTTATTATAACAGCAAAGGGAGAATAAATCTGAATAAGCACATTAAAATCAATAGTCATGTGATGATTATGTATGCACAAACTTTTGGCCATGCTACATACCTTAGTGCTATGAAATATAGTCTACTTGGATATGCAATGCAAAAATGCAAAATATACAACTATGATATGATCCAGCTCTAAATATTCAATGCTGTAAAAAAAAGTATTTGCCCCTTCCTGATGTTTTTTTTTTTTTGCATATTTGTCACACTTAATGATTCAGATCATCAAATAAAGTTTAACATTACACAAATATAACCCGAGGAAATACAAAATGCTGTTTTAAAATTATTATTTTATTTATTAGGGGAAAAAAGCTGTCCAAACGTGCCTGGTAAATCATGAAAGAACTGTGATTTTTTGGAAAGATGATTTACATTTCACTTACCACACCACACCTGCTAAATCAATTAGCAATGCCAGACAATAAATGCCAGACCTGTTGAATCAATAAAATCACTTAAACAGAACCTCTCCAACAAAGTCAAGCAAAGTCAAGTCAGTAAAAGATCTCAACAAGCAACACATCATATGACAATCTAAAGGAATTCAATGACAGATGAGAAACAAAGTAATTTATAATTATCATTCTGGAAAGGGCTTTACCAAAGGCCTACCAAAATTACTCCAAGACCACAACGACGAGTCATCCAGGAGCTCATAAAAACCCAGAACAACATCTAAGGAACTGCAGTTCTCACTTGCCTCAGTTAAGGTCAGCGTTCATGATTTAACAATAGGAAATAGACTTGGCAAAAATGGCATTCATGGAAGAGTTCCAAGGCAAAAGTCACTACTGACCAAAAAAAATACAAAGACTCGTCTCTCATTTGCCAAATCACATCTTTTTTAATAACTAAGTCTTTTGGGCAAAAATTCCATGGACTGATGGGGCAAAAGTTTAACTTTTTGAAAGGTGTGTGTTCTGTTACATCTAACACAGCATTTCATAAACAGAACATCATATCAACAGTCAAACATGGTGGTGTTAGTATGAAGCTCTGGGGTTGCTTTTCAGCTTCATAAACTGGACAACTTGCCATAATTAATGGACCCATGAATTCTGCACGAATGTCCGGCCATCAGTTCATGACCTTAAGCTCAAGCACACTTACTTCTCCGAAACACACCAGCAAGCGCACCTCTGAATGTCAAAAAAAAACTTCTTTTTTTTTTTTTTTTATGAATTAAGGTTTTGGAGTGGCCTAGTCAAAGTCCAGTCTTAAATCTGATTGAGGCAGGCCATTCATGCTTGAAAACCCTCCAATGTGGCTGAATTAAAACAATTCTGGGCCAAAATTCCTTCACAGCGATGTGAAAGATTCATTGCCAGTTTTCGCAAACGCTTGATTGCAGTTGTTGCCGCACAACCAGTTATTAGATTTAGGGGAAAATAATTTTTCACATATTGAAACCAGGCAGGGTTGGACAGCTTTTTTTCCTTCTTAATAAATGAAATCGTCATTTTAAAAAAAAGCATTTGTATTTACTCTGGTTATCTTTGTGCAAAAATAAAAGTTTCCTTACGATCTGAATCATTTAAGTGTGATATGTATGCAAAAACAATCCTTTTGTGCTGTGAAAATTATTTTATATGATTGTATGGGTGAGTTTAAGGATGGATGGAGGAGTGTACATGTTATTATGTGAGTGAAAAGCAATATAGATTGCAAAATTATTATGCAAAAACAGTCGACATGTAGACATGTAGAAGAAGTAATATATTGTAATAGTGATGCAAGAGAATCTGTTCTCTTTTGAGTCGGGGCTCGTGCTCAGTGCACGAGGACATGCTTCAGGGCTGTCTGAAACTAACTCAAACTCAATCCTCTCCGTTATCTGAGGAAGAAATCCCTATAACTGGGACATGTCACTACTGCAGTCACCGGTTACGTAAAATAAAACAAACCCACCCCGGATCGCTGCGATCACACTCAGACGCTGTGCAGCGCGAGCGAGCGAGCGAGCGTGCGCGCATTTCCCTCGCGACATCACAGAGCTCTCGCGCGCTCTGACCCCCACCTCCCCTCACCCCCCAGTCCCCCCCCCGCCCTTACGCGCAGACCGCATATTAAAAATGGCGGTTTATACAGTACAATGTCCAGACCTTTTGCGTTGCCAAAACAAGACCCGCGTTTTCTGTGTTGAAATGATAACACCGACACCACTTCCCTGTCTTTAGCGCTCGTTCAGAGTAAACGACGAAGGTCTCAGACTCACACACACACAAATTTGTTCAACTTACCACCTCGTCGCGTCTCAGCATAACTTCACCATTTTACAGCAGCAAAGCACAGGGTGTAAATCTCGCGATATTTCGCGAAATCCCGAAGGCGGAGTGGCTGGTGACGGCGTCCTCGCGCCATAACCAATAGTCTGGCGCAGTCACGGGCGCAAAACTTACAACGGTTTAAACGAACTCCTTTCCCATCAAATTAAAATGAATTTATGTTTGATGTGTTGTTGACAAGGGTTGAGTATAAACTGTTTTTTTTGGTTTGTTTCTGTTAGTTTTTAAATTTAGCTGGAAAAAAAACATGGGCTTAGTGGTTAGCACTGTCGACTTGCACCTCCAGGTACCAGGTTCGATTCCCAGCCTCGATTTCTATGTACATGAAGTTGACATGTTCTCCCAGTTTTTGGTGGGATTCCGTCGGGTACACCGGTTTCCTCCCACAGTCTAAAGCCATGCAGATTATGTTAATTGATGGCCCCAAATTGCCCGTAGTGTATGAGTGAGCATGTGTACAGTATGTGTGTGTGTGTCCTGCAATGGATACGCACCCTGTCCCGGGTGTACCCCATCTCGTGCCCTAAGTCTCCTGAAATCGGTTCCAGGCCCCCCTGCGACTCTGTATACAGAATAAAGCAGTGTAGACAATGAGTGAGTGAGTGAAAAAAAAAATACATATCTACAATAGCAACAACAAACGCAAATGAACATGTATGAAGCAGGGCACACATCAGCCGAACAGAATATAAATAACGAATGACATACATTCTAACAGAAAGAAACAAAAGAAGCACAATAAAATAAAATATATATATATATACAATAGTATACCTTTCATATAACTCAAAGCTGGAAAGTAATTCAGAATTAAGTCTTTAAAAAAAAAACAAAAAAAAACTGAAGGTTTAGTTTTCATACATTTGGATTTATGAATGACAAATTGCGGCATGGTGGCATAGTGTATAGCACTTGCACCTTCAAGTTCCGGGTTCAATTCCCGCGTGGAGCTTGCATGTTCTCCCTGTGCTTGGTGGGTTTCCTTCTACAGTCCAAAGACATGCTGATTAGGTTAATTGTTGTCCCCAAATTGCCCATAGTGTGTGAATGAGTGTTTGTGTGCCCTGTGAGGAATTGGCACACCCCATGTGACCCTGTATACAGGATAAAGCGATATAGACAATGAGTTAATAAAAACTCTGCCCAAAATTAACATTACATTAATAGAAAAATCATTCTTCTTGCCATCCAGCAGTAATCCAAACATAATGTGTCTTCTGGTAAAAGTGGGGATTGATTGTATCTTTGTCTCCAACCAAAAAGACATATTTTCTTATTTTAAATGAAGGAAAAAGGACTTCACTGTGTAAAAGTTCTATGCATGTTCTCCGATTTGCCCACACAAATGCATTGTGCCATACTGAATGTGTTCTTATTTCCACCACAGTAGAATAAAGCGATGAATAAAGATGATGAATGATTAAATTATGTTTTACATGTTTTAAAATGGTTGTGCTACATCAATATACTGTATATAAAACTGAAATTCTGTTTGTTTGTATGGACGGGAGGTGTTTGTGCAGGTAGGCAGTTGTTTAAATGGATGGGCGGTGTTTCTGCAGGTAGGCAGTATAGACAGTGTCGTCATCAACTTTGATCATGCCACAGGTGCTCCTCGCCAACTGCAACAGTAGGCAGCGTCATCTATTGGAAAATTTTTGTTAGGATGAGCTCATACCTACTGAAACAGGCGTCTCTCATTATGTAACAGTAAGCAGTGTAATTGGATGTGGCAGTAGACAGTGTCATGTCAGTTTCAGGTCATGCTGTGAGGTAATAATACATCTGACGAAACATTGGAGCAGTGTGAGGAGCAGCAGCAAGTTGACCACACACTTCATTCGCACTGGTAATGGTAGCACATGGACCTAGCCACGGCTACGTTCTTGGTAAATAACTTGTGGCATAATGGTTAGCGTTGTGGCCTTGTAGCTCCAGGGTCGAAGGTTCGATTCCCGCCTTGGGTCTGTGTCCATGGGTTTGCATGTTCTCCCCGTGCTTGGTGGGTTTCCTCTGGGTGCTCTTGTTTCCTCCCACAGTCCAAAGACATGCACATTAGGTTAATTTGTGTTCACAAATTGTCCATATTCTGTATGTGTGTGCGCTGTGATTGATTTGCCACCCTGTCCAGGGTATACCATGCCCTAAGTCTCCTAGGCTTCAGGCCCCTGTGACTCTGTAAACATGATAAGAGATGGGAAGATGGATGAATGAATGAATGAACAGTGTCTACATTATGCTGTTAATTTAGTATCAGGGTTAAAAAGTAATTGCATTTTAATACACAAAATGTGAATAACTAGTGTATTCTATCCATTTGTAATAATGGAATAAAGATATTTACCCACTTTATCACAATATAGAACAATATAGCACCATTTTTAATCCTCTTGGTGGAGCAGGATGCAGCACAATCCATACATTTATAAAATCCTTTACATAATAAATCTCCAAATACATAAATATTGACCATAATAAAATGAGCACCAGAATGGGGAAGAAAAGTGATTTAAGTGACATTGAATGTGGTTGTTGGTGCCAGACGAGCTGGTCTGAGTATTTCTGAAAATATGATGTACTTGGATTTTTGAGGTGGTTTGGACATGTTCAGAGGAGAGATTGTGAATATATCGGTAGAAGGATGCTGAGGTTGGAACTGCCAAGCAGGAGGTCTAGAGGAAGACCAAAGAGGAGATTTATGGATGCAGTGAGAGAGGACATGAAGTTAGTTGGGGTGAGAGAAGAGGATGCAGAGGATAGGGTTAGATGGAGGCAGATGATTCGCTGTGGCGACCCCTGAAAGGGAACAGTCGAAAGACAAAAAAGAAGAAGAAGACTGATCTACTTGGATTTTTTATAGACCATGGTCTGAAAAGTCAAAGTCGAAAAGGCAAAGGCAAAGGCAAAGTGCTGTACAATTCTAAAATAGTTGCAGACGCAGAAACAGATAATAAAAACACACAATTATAATAAAATAAAATGAAATAAAATCCAAATAAAAAAATATACAAGAATAGAAAGTCCACCCTCATTGTATAAAATTTGCGAATAAAACAGTAAAATAATAAATAACTAATAAATAAAAAATATAAATAAAAGTAAATAAAAAGAAATAAAAACAGGGAGTATAATATCTCATCACTTTTTATTAAAAGCCAATATGTACAAAAGGTCTTAAGGTGAGATTTAAAAATAGGAAGAATCAGGGCCTGATGTACAGCAGCAACTGACTCCATAGTTTAGGGGCAGCTGCTGAAAAGGCACGACTGTTCAACCTGGATTTAGGAACTGTAAGTAAAAGCTGCTCACCAGACCTGAGCGACCGTGCTGGACTGTATGGTTTTATAAGGTCAGAAATATATTGAGGTTAAAAAGAGAGAATAGAGTGGCAGTTCTCTGTGTGAAAATGCCTTGTTGATGAAAGAGGTCAGAGCAGGATGGCAAGACTGAAGGCAACCGTAAGTCTAAGAACAGGAAACTGAGGCTACAACTTGCATAGGTTGTCTCATCTGTTACATCTTGATTTCAGCTGTGACACTCAGATGGTCAGATATAAGTATAAAAGACATGAAATTGTGGATCCAACCTGCCTTGTATCAACGGTTCAGGCTGCTGCTGGTGGTCTAATGGTGAGGGGGATTTGTCTGGCACACTTTGGGCCCCTTAGTACCAATTGTGCATTATTTAAACGCTACAGCCTACCTGAGTATTGTTGCTGACCATGTCCATCCCTTTATGCCCATAGGATAACACGTTGTGTATGTCTCAAAGATAAAATCATCTCAAACTGGTTTCTTGAATATGACAATGATGTCACTGAACTCAAATGGCCTCCACAGTCACCAGAACAATAGAGCACTTTTGTGATGTGGTGGAACAGGGGATTCACATCATGTATGTGCAGCTGACCAATCTGCAGCAACTGCAGGATGATGACATGTCAATATGGGCCAAATTATCTAAGGAATGTTTGCAATGGCATGTTGAATCTATGCCATGAAAAATTAAGGCAGGTCTGAAGGCAAAACGCAGGCCAACTCAGTACTAGGAGGGTGTACCTTATGAAGTGCCTGGGTGTATATATTTAGAGCCCAAGCACTATGACATCAGCCCTATGTCATCATAGTGTGTGAAGGGCCTTATTGTTTATCTAAGGATTTTTTTCCCCACCATTTAGGGCTTCACGTCTTCAATCATGTTTAAAAAACCCATGAATATTGAAGGACAGGTTTGAAACCGCTGCCATTAGGGTCCCTAAGAATTTGATGCTTAGCTCATACACACTTGCACGCATGCACACGAAACCCGGAACACATTTAGAGCTCATTGAGCTGAACAACTTTCACATTGCATGTCATGGGCTCAACTCAACAGGAAGTCAGTTATTTTGGGTCGTAATAAAGCACCCAAAGGATTTTGATACACTCTTCCTAGGGGATTTATATGAAGGCCACCAAAACAATGTGATCTCAAGACATTGAGGATGCAAAATTGGTTAATAACTTTCTGTGGGACATCATATTAAGTGACATCACATTGAGTGGCATTATGTTGAGTGACATCATAGTGTGATGCTTTTTTTCTTTATCTTTGGGATGTCCCCTTGAAATGCATGTGCCCACTGTCTGGTGTGCCCGGGTGGCGATGGCACAGGTGCTTGGGCCCGCTCATCATTGCTTGCAACTATGTTTAAATTTGTAGATAGACTTTGCCAATCCTCAGGGGAAAATTGTAAGTGTTGTTAACTTTACCTGTTGCGTTTTATCTCATGGCAAAAGTAAATAATTTATCCCTAAAATTAGTACTTGTTACAAATCATGAAGGCCTCTTCTTCTCTCCAGTGACAGTACGCTATAGGTCAATCAAAACGGGTCAGTGTAACATCCACACGTTTCAGTTTAGCAACTAATCGATATCATCAATGCAAAGTGTCAGTCCATCATTATCCATGACCTTCTCATGCTACACAATGCGGTTAAAGCTTCAGTCATGCACATGTGTTTGATAGATAGCCTTCATGACTGTAGTGTGAAACTTGAGAATGAGCTCGTCTGGCAATACCTCATTACATTTTTCAATATGCTGGAGTAATCAAAGGCTCATATAAAATTATGCACTTTTTTCACTACTCCAGAATTAGAAAAAACATGCTAAGATAAGGTAACATGAAAGTAACAAAATTAGACAGTTTTCACATTAATTTTGTGTTTGATTAGATTTAACACTTTCAGTTTCTATGAGTCCAATTGGACCTCAAATTCAAATTTTGCTTATACAACTACCCTTGACGCTTGACCTAAAAATAAGGAAGGGTTTTCCTGCGAGGAATACATTGCAATAGAGAGTAGAATTAAATAAAAAAGAGAATATGCAAATAGAGAAATAAAAATATGAAATAAAAGAAAAATATGCAAATGTAAAGCACTTGAAACAAAATTTTTTACAATACAGCTAAATAAATCAGGATGAAAAAGGAATTGTATGAGGTGCTAAGTGGATAAATTATACAGGATATGTAAACACTATATAAACACTGTAGGGTCACTGGGGATTTTACTGTGCGGGATCAATTTCATACATGATCATTAGCTACACCGTAAAAAAAGATTCAGTCATTTACGGCATTTGGCAGACACCCTTATCCAAAGCTTTATCTTATACATGAGCAGATGAGAGTTAAGGGCCTTGCTAAATGGCCCAGCAATGGCAAACAGATTGGTAGTGGGGTTTTAACCTGGGACCTTCTGGTAAATAGTCCTACCTTGAGCTACCTGTGCCTATTGATTTGCCAAGAAAATTATGGCACCCTGGATATAAAGCTGTAAAACATATTTACAGTAAAGCAGTATAATATCTTGAAAGGTATTAAAAACACATAATCCAGTCCATTCGTTCATCAGGCTGACACAGTATACAACTGAATGAAGGTGATATTTGAGGGTGCAAGCTTTGAATTTTAGGTCAAAGCCTTAACCATTGAGCAACCACAACCAACTTAAACAAAGTCCCACAGATGCAATGCAATGCAATGCAATTAGGGAAGTTATTCAGAGGTAGAAGTAGTTAAATTAATGGAAGTTAATTGCACTGATTGTGATGGTTGAATATTTTATTTTATTTATACTATCCATGCCAAGTGGTAGAGTACATAACTGAAGTATGCCAATCTGACCAGCAGGGAGCGCTGCAGGCAAATGCACCAGACAGCTAGTCCAGAGATCTGTACAGACTAGATGTACATTTAATAGGCCTTCTTATACACCATGAATGCTTGTCATTTAAGCACACATATTTTCTCATAAATAAGAAAACCTCCTAGTACCCATATATTTCAAATACATAGTAGATAGAATAAATTTGTTCAGAAATCTGTAACATCTACAAAATAAATGATGTACCACAGTATGAAACAGGAACCAAATGATCTCCACATCCTTATCATTTGAAATATTTAAGCTTGACATTGGCAATCTTTAGTTAAAACGCTTCCAAAACCATCCATAATGCCATATCTTAGTGGGAGATTGTTTGACTTTGTGATTTAAATTTTAAATTCTATTAAATAATTTCAGCAATATCATTACACACAAATCTAACATAAAAGGTGATGTTTATATGATAAGGTGGCACCAGAGGTGAGATTTCAGGTCCCACCACATGTCTTTGTGCATGAAGTTTTCATGTTCTCCCTGTGCTTGGTGGGTTTCGATCTAGAGTATACCAGTATATAGGACAAAGTGGTATACGTAATGAATGCCGATGTAGAGCACAACAGCACTGGGATGTTTAACTACATGTATCACTCCACTTTATATCGAGCACGAGAGGGAGTGCTGTTGTACTGATTATCAGCACAGCTGTGATTTAACATGAAAACATGACAGCTTTTGAACTTTTCAACTTAAAAATACATTTTTGACTGGTTACTTTCACTTTTAATTAAATGGGAGTTTAATACGTCATGTATCCTATCGCTTAACGTAATTTCTCAGGCCAGTCGATAAATGTTTCTTCAAGGTTATACATTTGTGTGAACACTTACAAGTATATGTTATTTCTTATGATAATTAAAAATATATACCTTTTAAAGCTATTCTACTGTCCACTTCACACTGGAAATGAAATGCTACCACGTAATTTCCGCTACTACCTACGTTTTAATTGTAATACGGCAAGAGTTCAACGCCCTAGCTTTGAAGGGACATTTGACCCTTTTGGCGTTCCACAGACGGGCGCCATGTTGCAGCAGAGCAACCACTGCGCGCGCGCGTCGGGATTGAGTTGTCGTCATAGCGACGGTGAAAACATCCGCGCGTGCGTGCGCATCACTTCCGGCTTGGTTTCTTGTCGGATTGTGTTTTTGTTTAGCTACACACCCGCATTTTGATCTATTTATAGCAATTTTAATTATTTCTATATTAAATTTTGCATCCCAGGGACACTTTAGGGTCAGGTACATTAGTCTGATTGTCTTAGGAGCCGTTTACTCCTGATAGCTATATCAATTTCAACATAGCTTACTGTATTGTGTTGTGTTTATGGCACTGCATAATAACTGCATGGCAGCTGACTATTCATGCACATGCTGTATCCAGGCTGTAACCTTCACTTAACTCATGTTTGATTACATATTTCCCTCTAGGAGAACAAGCTGACGTTAAATAGTTTCATAACATGTGTTGTATTTCTTCTAGTTCAATGTGGGCGATAAGCAGTCTGGTCCCGGCCCGATTCCTCACCCTTATTGCTCACCTGGTCGTAGTCATCAGTATATTCTGGTCAAGGGTAAGTCTCTATTTAATATTTAATGGCTATAGAGCTTGTAGTAAGGCTGGTGTAGTGGTTAGCACTGTTGCCTTGCACCTCCAGGGTCCGGGTTTGATTCCCGTCTCTGTGTGCGTGGAGTTCGCTTGTTCTCCCCGTGCTTGGTGAGTTTGCTCCAGGTACTCTGGTTTCCTCCCACAGTCCAAAGACATGTAGGTTAGGTTAATTGGTGTTCTCAAATTGCCCATAGTGTGTGAATGAGTGTGTGTATGTCTGTGGGCCCTGCGATGGATTGGCACCCTGTCCAGGATGAACCCCGCCTCGTTCCCCAAGTCCCCCCGTAACCCTGAATACAGGATTAAGCGGTAATGACGATGAGTGAGTGAGAACTTGTAGTATCACTGGATACTACAGGTTTCCCATGGTGCTCCTCCCCCATTTTGCTTACTGTGTGTGCATGGTTAGACCAGCATTTTTCCAGGACGTTGGCTGGGACATGAATGGCCTCCAAGAAGTCAAACTCTCACTCCATGTGTTTTTTTCCTGTGTGGCTACGCAAAGGAGGAGGTGTGCAGGACAAAGCCTCACACACTGGAGCACTTGGAGGCGCAGATTCAGGAGGTTCTCAGCAATATCCCAAACGACTTCCTTTAGAAGACTTGGCCGGTCCCCTGGCCGTTTAAGGAAACTGGTTGATGCTACCTATGTTGAAATTTGAAGATTTGCTTTCATTTTCCTGAGTACTGTTATTAAGTACATGTACAATTTGTTTTAATAAATTTGTATTAGAAATATAGATTTTAATACCAATTTTTAATGCCTATTTCCTTTTGACCCACCCTGTGTACTCACGAGCTCAGACACAGACTAACACAGAGTTTCTGATTAAACTCTGTACACTAGACATTGTGTGATTTCTTTACTACTTCTTATATTCATCTAAATGTTTTCCCATTTTCTATGTATATGAAATGTATTTTTTTTTCTTCTTTTCTGGCTGTACCACAGGAGAACAATGTGAAAGCTTGTCTGCCGTTGACGTATACCATCGAAGAATATAATATAGAGGACATAAGGTGAGAAAGATGTCTATTCGACATTGCAAACCTGCCCAGTGGCGAGTGAGTGACCGGGAAGAGGAATGGAAGTGAACAAAATGAGTTGCCACTTAGAAAAGTCCATACATAGTTCAGATCTTATCTGATTTGTCAGCATTTTCCAACTTCAGCTTACTTTGGCTCTGCCTGATCTAGCAACCATCTGCCTATGCATCACTTATGCTGCAGCATGCAACCCAAAGAATTTACTCATTAAAATAGACTCTGTGGTCTGTTGTCTGTACTTTTTTGTGAAATTATACACATCTTATAGGCTTAAAGGATTTTAAGATACCCTGCGACATCTAGCCAACTAATACGAAAATACATTTTAGAGTAAAATAATTTCAAAATCGCATAGCAAAATCAATACCATAGCAAGGATAAATCCTATAACTATCATTTACTGACTTCCCATCAAATCCTGGAACAAAATACTTATTACATCTCATTCTTGTTGATCATATTTGACTTATCCTTTCTTGTGTAATCATGATTAAATTTTTTGTAGCCAAAAAAACCCCTGAATTAATGTAGTTTTCAAATACAGAGTAAGCCATGATCAGTAGCAGGAAAATGTCAGTTTGGTTATATCCTGAACAGTAGAGATTCAAATTTTCGTGATTGTAATGTGTGCCGATTCACGTACAGTATTGCCACGCTGACTCCAAAATGATTTATTACATTGATAACAGAGATGCACAAATCGATCAGCCAGTGACCAGAATGACCTTTTTTTAAGCTTGATCAGACATGACCGATCAGCCATGGACATAACTGATTCTGTGCCGAGTGCACAAGTTTTTTCAACAGAAGTACATTTTTATGGCGTTACTGTTAGCAAAAGTTCTGCACATTAAAAAGCCTCCGATCTGCCTTCTTCTCCGTCTTCTGCAAGCGAATTCGTCTCAAACCCACTCATTACACAAGTCTCAAAACATTGAATTGTGCTCAAAAACTGCTCAACACGCACTCAAGGCTTTGGAGGCATTTGAAGCGGTAGAACTTTAAAGCGGTATTTAAAGTTAGTTTGTATTGTTTAAATGATGCGCCTGTTTTATAAGTGGGACAACTAATGTTATAAGGAATGAGCTACATTTAATGACACATGTTCGATTCAGTTGTGAAGCTGTTGAATAAAGCTAAGGTATAGCATTCGAGTTATGACGATGCTATTTTTTAAGGTCTTAAAATTGTATCAAAATCGGAATTTTTTTTATATTGATTCAGGATATTTATAAAATTGTGATGGTAATCGAATCGGAACCTACATATCATGATAAAATCGAAATCGGGTGGCCGCTGTTGATTCCCATGCCTACTAAACAGCATACTTCTACACTAAGCAGTATTCCCAATTTGACCCACTGGTATTTTGAATCAGAATGGCTGCTGAAGATATCTATCAGTACTCCTGGTTTGCCTGTAGTTCCTCTGTGCTATAATTGTGCTTTTTTGTAAGTAATTTTCTGCTTTGTATTTTCCCTTCTCTCTTGTGCGAAGGCTGGTGGTGGGCTTATCCGTGACCCTGGGGCTGTTTGCTTTAGAACTCGCCGGGTTTTTCTCCGGAGCCTCCATGTTCAACAACAATCAAGGACTTTTATGTATCCTTTCATGTTCAGATCCGTCATCACTCCTGAATCAGTGATGCTAGATAAATCCGCCTTCTCATAGGGTTTTCATCATTTTCACACTCATCTGTCTAACTATTCAATGAGTCCTCATGCCCTGGGGAGTAATGAGAACACGGGCAACCTGGATAGAAATAGGTTCATCCCAGGATAGTGGTCAGTCAGATGAACTTCGTATCGATCTGTGTCTTTTTAGGGGATCCACACCATGGTTGCAAAATCTTCCCTAACGCATAATACGTTGAGCGCCCTCACTGCAAGGGTCACATACTGTTCTCTTGGTGTATTCCACACATTCACTCATCCACTTAAAGAAGCACTCTTCTGACCAGATCCGTTTTTTCCTTTTATCTCTGTACGTCAGTGCTTATGACGCTTAAATATACGTCGCCTTTGTAATGAGGGATCTATGCATCATAAATGTCTCTATAAAATCTTTCTTCAGTTTTTCCCCAAATGTTGCACTAATGCACGAGCAACATCATTCAGTGTGGTTCGCATCACAAAGTTCATCCCTATTGATTGACTTTAGTTGAATAATGGTACAGTAAACACACTATAGTATTATATACTATATACAGCCGTGGGCCAAAGTTTTGAGAATGACACAAATATTAATTTTCACAAAGTCTGCTGCTTCATTGTTTTTCGATCTTTTTGTCAGATGTTACTATGGTATACTGAAGTATAATTACAAGCATTTAATAAGTCTCAAAGGCTTTTATTGACAATGACATTAAGTTTATGCAAAGACCTCTGCGGTTCCCCCTGGCATGCTGTCAATCACCTTCTGGGCCACATCCTGCCTGATGGCAGCCCATTCTTGCATAATCGATGCTTTGAGTTTGTCAGAATTTATGTTTTTTTGTTTATCCACCCGCCTCTTGAGGATTCTCAATGGAATTAAGGTCTGGAGAGTTTTATGACCATGGAACCACAATTTCTATGTTGTGTTCCCCCAGCCACTTAGTTATCGCTGTTGCCTTATGGCAAGGTGCTCGATCATGCTGGAAAATGCAAACTGTTCTTGGACGATGTTTTTGTACCATTCTATTATTCTATTCATGGCTGTGTTCTAAGGCAAAATTGTGAGTGAGCCCACTCCCTTGACTGGGAAGTAACACCACACATCAGTGGTCTCAGGATACTTTACTGTTGGCATGGAACAGGACTGATGTTAATGCCCGCCGTTTCTTTAAGCTGTTATCTGGATGCCCCAAACAATTAATTTACCCCAAGTCCTCAGCAGTCCAATCCCTGTACCTTTTGGAGAATATCTGTCTGTTGGTCTATATCAGTGGTCCTCATAGTGGGGAATACAGACATGACAGGTGGGGCGCAATGAACGGGAGGAAATTAGTGGAAAATAATAGGAAAGTACCTA
>JAQMYJ010000015.1:6259244-6277338 GCA_030014305.1 Clarias laeviceps
GAGAAGTTCATTTAGAGTTATCAGCCTGAAAAATGACCAATTAACAGCACCTCAGATTAGAGGCGTTATGAAGTCTTAAGAAATAAAAATCAGGAACCATCATGGAGTTAGAAAGTGACCCCAAATTTTGAACGGTAGTGTATATGCAAGCCTTGCTTGTGTGTGTTAACTAGGAGGCTTTAGACTTCAAACTGTGTGTGTGTTTTTTTGGATATGTTAGATAGAACATAGAACAAGTTATTATTCCTTCTCTATAAATGGTAAATTTTACCACTTCCAGAATATACAAATGACATCACAAAAATGTAGAACTTTTAATGTAGAAAAAAAATTTTTTGGTCATAGAAACAACTGTAAACAACGATAAAATCATGTGATCATGTGTATCTGTAATATTTCTCTGCCCATGTGAAAAAAAAAATTCAAATTTTTTGCTCAGTCTTGTTTGGGTATGTCATGTTATGGTTAAAATGAACTAAAATTAATTTCATCATATTACCTATTTATTGCTGAAAAAAAGGATATATCATTCTATACTGTACAACCCTGAGCCCTATATGTGTTTATTAAAAAAGAAAAGAAAAAAGCGTCTCAGATGTGAAGCCTTGATAGTATGCAAGCACAACATACTCATACTCTGCCTTCTGCCACATACATGAGCTCAAATACTCCCAAGGCATCAATTTGATTGACAGGAAGCATGTATGGATCCTGCAACAACTGGGAAATACTGGAATTGGATTTGGGAATAAAACTATGAATCAGGAAGTGGTTACAACGTAAGTGTATGTGGTTTAATGTAAATGCTCCAGTAGAAAAAAAAAGATTTAATGCTTTGTAATGTTCAATGAAAACAATATTGAATGGGTATCAAATATATATATATATATAAAAGTACTATGTGGTATTGTGCCATCTGTAATAAAATCTAATAATAATATGGGGTAATAAAGGTGTGCAAATTGTATAGCTAGTGAAATATGGAGAATTAATACTTCAAGAAACAGAGAAAAAGACATTGTTTTATGCTCTTTTTCAGGTCTTCTAAAGAAGAGAACTGTTTTGAAGTCAGACAAAATCATTTTAACTGTAAAGTAAATTCCACACAGATTATTATTATTATTATTATTATTATTATTATTACAGTTTTTTTTGACAAACATGTTCCAGCTAATCAAATATCAGGCTGATTGTCGTAATAAAATTCGTTCAAGCAACAAGTCAGCCACAAGAATAATGAATGTAAAAGCTTTAATAAAAATATCTTGTGATTTCATTTTAACATACTATTTATTTTTCAATGATGGACCTCGTGGCTTTGCTTCATGGACCGTTGGTGAACCACTGTTCAAAACAAAACTTTATATACTGGTGATTCTGAACAGACATGACAGAAAATAAGGTTGCAGCTGAGGTTGCTATGTTACATAAACCACCAATTTTTTTATTAACATCCTTAGGCACTTTGCAGCATGTCACAGGAAAACATTTGTTCCCATTTCTTTAATATGATCTTTACAATTTAATTTAATTTAATATGAAGAAATGGTGGGAAGGGTCAAGACTTTTGCACAGTACTGCACATGTCTGCTAAAGTGTATTACTACTATACTATAAAGTAGAAAGCATCCTTATTTCAGCAGATATAATGGAAGAGGTGGTGAAGACAGTATAATACCAAGGAGACCACAAACACAGGTGTATCTTTTTATCAACTCTGAAGTCTGGACTAATCACTGGCAAACTTTAATCAGATATGATCAATTATTCATGGCCTGAGGCCTAGTGAGAACGTCTCTAAAACGCTCTCATACAGACAGCCCAAGATGAATAATTCAAACACCATTTATACAAAACCAAGTGCCTTTCTGATGCCACATGACTGACCTGGAAATGTTATGCAACAGAGGATGTAAATTAGTTAAGACAAAAGATGATTGATACAGCATTTGAATCAATCAATCAGTTAACAGAACAAAAGACAAATGACAGGCTTTCAATCTGTCATAATGTTATCCATCAGGCTGGATAAGTCATTACTTTGTTAGAAAAAGAAAGCCATGTGATGAGCTTTGTATACAGTACAAGTCGTCAAGCAGGTACATAGATGTGTCCGTGACAGTGCATATACTAAACATAATTTTTCTGTTACTTTACAAGGGAGCAGTAAAGAGTTAAGACGAGGAGGCAAAGGGACGGCCAGAGGAAGAGCAATTCCTTACTGTCACGATCTATCTTCAAATCTGACAGCAAGCAAGCATTAGTCACCAAACTATACGTCAATACTTTTTTTTTTTTTCTTTTCTTTTTTGCATGTCCATTTTCCCTTCCTTTTACTTCCACCTCAGCAACAATGAGGAATGATCAAAATGGCGCTTCTTCAAAAACTGCCAAATCTCCTCACACATACAGGACAATATTATGTGACAAACATCAACACATAGATAATAATTAAAATTAATTAAAACTACAAGTATGTGGAAAAAAAATCTATAATTCAGACGTCCTTCAACGTCTTTTAAAAGTTTTTGATTTAATATAAGTAATAAGCAATATTAATAGATAGATAGATAGACTTTATTGGTCCCGTAAGGTAAATTATTGCATTACAGCAGCAGCAGGTTACACAAACAGTAGTAAGGGGGAAAAAGGGAAAAAGGGTGTCGAGGGGGCAGAATGTAATTGTATAAATTATATTTATATAAATTCATACAGTATACGGTATATAGCAGATGCTATATAGAAAAAAGTGCAAAGTGGTTACAACTAAAGGGTTAAACACTGCCTTTTTTTTGCATTCTTTTGTCCATATTCTGTATTGAAATACCCTGGTCTAGAGGGTTAAAACCCTATACTGTAAATTTGCTCATTTTTTTGCCATGTGAATAACATGAGAAGCTGCATTCGACAGGTTATGCTAAAGCCCCCACAGCAGGTGTGCGGTTATTAGATCAAGACTTCATTTTTAGTTACAGTTAAGGAAAAAAAAAAGGTTTTAGGCAGTGATATTAAAATGAACTGAAGAAATAGGTAAAGAAAAGAGAAGGATTCTTCCTGCAGTCCAGCGTTTGCTAATGAGGTCACACGGTATTGATATCTCCATGGGAACGCCGTGGGCATCACTAACAAACCGTAGTGGTGTGTTTTGTAGCGTTTCACTTAATGCTGAGATTAACAAATAGTCTAATAAAAGGCAAGCCTGTATTTCATTCCATATTTGAAAATATGATCTGAAGTTAAAGATAAGAATAAAGCAACAACAAAGAAAAAGATAGAAATTAAATACATTTAGGTGAAGGAATTTAATTCCTACTACACCAAAATTCTAATTAACAACCAAGCAAAGACTGTAAACCTAACAGACTAGGAAGGACAGGATGGTAAACAATTAATTATTTGCGATGTTAAACAAATATTAATAACTGTCATGAATTATGAAAAGGGTTTTGAGCGTTTTATACAAGTTTTATACTTTACCAAATCCTTGAAATGTCTCGTGTTGTTTTGTAAATCGTGAGCCGAGTGTGAGTGTGTGTCACTCAGCGTGTCTCCTGCAGAGCACACACCCTTGTCATGTTCCTGTCAGATCTGAAGTTAGGAAGAAAGATGAGCTCTCTTTAAGGATGACACAGTGTCCTGCTGTGACAGATAGAAAGGTCTGTAACACTACAGAATTTAATCTTTCCATCCTTCTCTCTCGCCTCCGTGTGGCGTCTAACAAATAGATCCCTCCTCCGTTATGTCGTAATTTTTCCTCTGAGATACTTTTAGTTTAGTACAAAGTTGTTGTAAATAAATATATTAACAGTTTAATTGTACTTCTCTCATCGCAGAACAAGGAATTTTCTAACATGCAGACATATTTTTAGGCTAACAGAAAGCAATTCTGGGTGACGTGCAGGATGAGGAGTGGAGCCACGGTCACGAACAGAGTGTTATCCCGACACTGGAAAAAGGTCAGTGACTGAGGCGGACATAGGGTCAGTGATAGGGACTGGAATGGTAGATAAAGGTAAGAGATTTAACACGAGCATGAGAAAACAGAGAGGAAAAAATCTGAGTAAATAGAGACAGAGACAGGGTCAAGAACAAAAAGAGGACCAGAGACAACAGCTGAGGCAAACAACAGGATTTGTTGTGTCTGAACAGATCTTAGTTAAAAACAGAAATCAAAGATAAGCAGAACATAAATCTGGACATAAATTGAACTAGAGGCTAGAACTAAGAACACCGGCCAAGGTAGGTGTATGTGCTGAGGTTAATTTAGGAGAAACAGAGACAAAACTAAACTAGCAGATCTGTACCTGAGGCTGAGCTTTTAAACAGGACTCTCATGACCACGTCTCTGCAACCTCACATTCATCCTCATTCAGGCCGTCCTCATTATGAACCGATGTGATCATCTGGGTGTTTGTCTAAAGAGCAGAGGCTTTATATCAAACTCATGACAAGGATTAGACAAACAGACAGACAGACAGACAGATAGATAGATAGATAGATAGATAGACAGAGTACTTTATAAATCCCAAAGAGAAACAGTAACAGTACAGCAACCAGTTCACAGATGATACAATAACATACAAGCAACAAAGTGAAGAACAATATTATGGCCAGGTTAAAATAAAAAAGAAAAGGGTAAAGTTAAAAAACAGAAATTATTAATCCCCTTCTGTCTCACATCACCAGACAATATCATACAGCACTGATATATTAAAAAAAAACAGTTGTACATATCTGCATTCCTAGCACAGACACAGCCTACAAAAAAGTTATGAACATACTGTACTTATAATTAGGCACACTACAAGCATTTATAATGAAGATCAAAACAATTAGGTGTACATAGTACGCATGGATGTTTTTTTCTTTTTGACAACCACAAATGCATAATGAAGACACTCACATCGCTATGATTTATGCAGAGATCACTAATCATGTACGAATCAGTCAAAATACACCTAATCACTAAGATGAACAATTCAGTATTAGCCACTGTAAGTAAGACACATTTATTGGTCTGAGCTTGAGATTTCCAGCATTTCAGTAGGAATTACAGTGTAGCATGATCAGGCTGATCAAATGAACAAATCATTTAACTGATAGAATCATTTCAACATTAGTGATACCAGACGAAAGACCACCTAAAGGTAGCCTGCTCTCCCAAAATGCACAGTTTATATTTTGAGCAGAAGGAGGTAATACATGAATGCTTCCCAGGTCTGTCTGGCACATTCTCTACTAAAGGCGCTTTCTCTTATTCTTCCTTGCAACTAATCAGCTAAATCTTCTGCTGTTTTTTTGTTCCTGCCACTGCAGAGGAGTTTGCTTCACTTTTTTCCCTGCTGGGCTCTGCAGCTGTATCTGCCGCTCGATTCTCTTCTTGCTGATGAGTATAAACAAACCATCATGTCCAGGACTTTATCTTAACTGTGAATAATATGATTTTCACGCTTTAAACATTAATAGATACAATATTAAATATTTTTTATACGTTAAACTAGATATGACAAAATATTTAGTTTTAGCACAACTGCTTTTGTGTTCCTTTTTTTTGGGGGGGGGGGGGGATTTACACACTCGGAGGACAGCGCTATCCGCTCCCTCCGCTTGCTTGAGCTCACAGACGCCCCTGATTGACTGTAGAGCCGTAATTAATGTGGGAGCACTAAGTACCTCTCATCCCTCCCCTCTAAGAGAGCTCGGCCAATCAGCTCTCTCTAGACTTCCGGCTGCGAGAGGTTACAGCATCACCCGGGAATCAAACCAGCGATCTCCAGGTGATAGGGCGAGCCTTTGTGTACTTAAATACTTTGACTCACTCCAGAATAATGCTTGTGTATGGAGGAAAATACGATTTTAGTAAGATTTTATTTAGCAAGTTTATGAGTAATCACCTGTTCAAGAGAGTTTATAATCATCACAGTCTGTAATTCAGTTTCCACACAGCAGAAATTTATTTCTTAGTAATTGAAAATATCTTGAATCGAGTCAGACTAATTACAAATTTTCTTAATATAAGATTATAACAAACATAATACAAGATTGTTTAAGCCTATTTTTAGACAAAAATTTACAAAATGTAAAAAAACAAAAGGATCATTTTATTTTATTGCAACATCATTTTGCTAAAAGATCCTCTAGAAATAGTCTTAATAATCTTAGTTGCTTTGTTTTAATTTTTTATTGCAAAAATTGAACTAGATTTAAAATATTGTCTTTTAATATGTCTTTCACAATTTTTGCTATAAATCACTACAAATTCAGAAATAGTGAACCGTGGGTACGTCAAGATCATGGCTTGCTGGGTTTGGCGGTGCCAGGGGGATTAGGGCTGTTAGGGACACTCTCAGTGATCTGTAGCTTGCCAGCAGAGACCAAGGTCTTTTTTTTTTCTTTTTTTTTTTTTTTACATACAGAAAGTTGTATCAAAGCTACAGGTTTTTATGACTCATAAGTCTATTTGTGTATTCATGGCCTTTCATATGCATTGTAGGTAGTTGGAACCTATAAGAAACTACAAATTGCTATAGTAGTTATATGAGTTAAAGCTAAGAAGCCACAGTAGCGGAAGGAGTTTAAGCAAAACAGTCATCATCCCATTGCACGACAACCTTCAGAAAAACATCTCAACAACTGATACTGGTTCCACGGCAAGCCACAATTTTTAGACCCCAGCAATTTGTAGCAAAACTCGGGAATGTGGTCTTATTTTAGCAACATTGATGTACTGTTATACTGGATTAGGGAGAATTCAACAATGATTTATTTATCATATTAATTTAACCAATCTCACTCTCACTCATCGTCTATACTGCTTAATTATTTACAGTATACAGGGTCACTGGGGCCCTGGAGCCAATTCCAGAAAACTTAGAGCCTGTAGAGACAGTGTGCCAATCTATCGCAGGGCACACACACACATACACACTCACACACTCATTCACACAACGCCAATTAGCCAAATCTGCTTGTCTTGGGACTGTGGGAGGAAACCAGAGACCCCGGAGGAAACCTAACATGCAAACTCCATGCACACAGAGTCGGGAATCATACCTGGCTGGCACTTGAACCCGGACCCTGGAGGTGCAAGGCGACAGTGCTAACCACTTAGCCACCGTGCTAACCACTTAGCCACCATGCTGCCTCCATATGATTTTATATGATTTATTATTTATATATTATATATTAATATTACTGTTAAATAGCATTCCACAGTATTTTAAGTGTGTTACTTTACCCTTGTGAAAATATTGGTGAAATTCTGTAGTCAGAAATGTGCAAAGCTAAGACACTCCAGGGTTTCAGTCTAATTCCGCCCTGCATGTTCAGCAAATGGGAATTGCTCAGGCGCTACATCTGAGGTACATCTTCTGAGATCTTAACAATAACACACTATCTTAGTAATAATGTCTTGTTGTACACATGCAACTTAACGTTCAGGAATTGTGATATCAAAAGGGTGTACAGAATATGGGTCACAGTACAAGTCAAAACCCATGTGGGTGTGACATCCTGTCTCATCCTCCACTTTTGATTTTCCTATCATGTTGCAGCATGCAGGGTTTGCTGGGATTTGTACCTCCGTTCTGCTTACTGTATCACTAGTCTCTATCAGGATCTTTGAGAGTATGTACAGCCCTTTCTCCAACAAGTGAACGTGGGTAAATGTTGTTGTGCTGATTTTGTGCGTGTTATAACACTGTTTGGACTGCAAGACTGATTTCCATCCCCTGCGAGAGCTTCCTTTTTCGTGAGCCTGGAATAGGGAGCGGTAAATAAGTGGTAATGGGAGCGAATGGGAGGGAGCTGGGGAACACTTTCTGTCATCACTTTAGAAGGTTGTGACCCCAGAGCCCAGTGACACTGAGCTGTTAAATAATTCAGCTGCTATCTCGCACTGGGCCTCTGGAGAAGCCGCTGCTGTGATTGCTTGGAGCTGACTGACTGACATTTGCACATGAAAATGGGCTTTGTTTTCCCCCAAACAGCAGGACAGCTTAAGGAAAACAGTGCAGGGCCTTGGAGGAGGGGACTGAGGGTGAGGAACGTAGGGCCAGGCACAGGTGTATGGCATACTCACCTTACAACCTCTTCTCCATCAACCTGCTGATAAGAAATTTGTGACATTAGAAATAAGTAAATGAAATATCTACAGATTTTATAATTTGTTTTTAAAAATGCAGCAAAAAATTATTCTGAAAACGCTATTAAGCCATATGCACACTCAAGCTAATTACAGGTTTGTAATTATATATAAATAACCTCTTATCCATCTTGAGGGTTTTTTTGTACAAGTTGGCAATTAAACCACAAAAACAAGAGGTTTCCTAATAGATAACTGATATGACATTTAGGGACATAACATCAGTTGGTTATGGATTATAGTAACTGATTTAGAGCAGCCTCATAATAATAATAATAATAATAATAATAATAATAATAATAATAAAATAATAATAATATACATCAGTCAGCCATAACATAAAAAACATTGGGGGGCAAAATAAATAATATTGATTATCTTGATACAGAGTCACCTGTCATGCAGTGGGATGGATCAGACTGAACAGTTAGTTCTCACAACAGGAAAAATGGGCTAAATGGCTAGCCAAATTTTGATGGATAGAGGACGTGGAGGAACGTTGTTTCGTTTCACTGTGTACTAAACTGTATATGGTTAAAGTGACAATAAAAGCCTAATTGACTTGACTTGAATTGACTTGACATGACTTGGGTCAGAGCAAATCCAAGACTGTAATGGGAGTAAAAGTGGTATAAAGTAAGACAACTGATGTACCAGTGACAGCGACCCAAGGCTCGCTGATGAGAGTGGGGAGCCAAGGCTGGCCTGTGTGGTCTGATTCCACAGAAAAGATACTGTAGCACAAATCGTTAAAAGAAAAGTTAATTCTGGCTATGATAGTCAGGTGTCATAACACACAGCATATCAAAGCTTGCAGCAAATGAGGCTGTGTAGCCCCAGTCAGAGTGCAAGAGTTGAAAGCCATGGAAAAATCCATGGTTGAAAGCACCTGACCAAACTATGGAGCAATGGAAGAATGTGGTCTGGTCTGATGAATCATATTTTCTTTTACATCACATGGATGGCCGGGTGCATGTGCATTGCTTATCTGGGGATGGGACGGCACCAGTATGCACTAAAGGAAGAAGGCAAAATAGTGGAGACATCGTGATGCTCTCAGCAATATTCTGCTGGGAAACCTTGGGTCCTGGCATTTATCTGGATGTTTCTCTGACACATACCACAATGATATTCCCTAATATCAGAGGCCCCTTGTAGGAGGATACTGTGCCTTTGGGGAACAGGACAAAGCGTTTAAGGTGTTCACTTGGCCATCTCTGTCTGATCAAGCATCTGCTAGGCAAACAAGTCCAGTCCATAAAGGCCACAGCTTGCAAGTTACAGCACTTACTGCTAAGGTCTTTTTTTCCCCCCAAATATATACCACAGGATGTGTGCAGAGTTCTTGTGGAGTCCATGATGGGTTAGAGCTGTTTTTGGTGGCATAAGGCAGACCTACATAAGACTATGCAGGGGGTTTTAATATTATGGCTGATTATATACTGTATGCTTGTGCTGGAACGACATTCAGTAGTGTTTGTTTGCCATGTTTAGTCTATTATATTTCTATTATAAACCCAAAAAAAGTCTTGCCAGTAACATAAAATAGGCCTTAAAATGTACACTGCAAAAAAAAAAAATCATAGTAGGGGAAAACATCTTTAATATAACCAAATTTATCATTATGAGATTATTATTAATATTATTCAAAATACAGACATGATATAAATTAAAAAATAAATCATAAGACAAGACATAACCATCATTGTGGTCAAAGGAAAGTTCTACTAATCTTATCGTCTTATCCTACAATGAAATATGTTTATCCCGATGGGTGTGGTCTCATTTAAAATGACCCTGCCCAAATCTACAGGGCACAAGGGCCCATTGAATAGTTTGATGAGGATAAAAATTATGTAAATCATGTCCTATGGCCCTTACCAAAGTTCAACCTAGTTAAACACTGTGAGTGATGTTAGACAGCGTTCTCCACTCCCATCATCAAAAAACAGAATGAGGCAAAAATCTTTTAGAAGAATGGTTTTCATCATTGAAGTACATTTCCAGGGACTTGTAAAATCTGTGCCAAGCAGCATTTTCATTCTGGTGCCTTAACACTTTAGTATTAAGTGTTGAATTTAGTTTTTCCTCCATATAATTTGTCACCTAGACCAAGTAAAGATTCATCAGCCAAATTTTTGGACTTACAGATAATTTTACTTGAAGTAACTATGGATAAACATGGATTTTTCTCTCTTGTGATGCGTGGATTTACCTATTATATAAATGTTGTGGTATGAATTATTTAAGTGGCACAGTTTTATTTTGACATCAGTTGAGTGCAAAGCTATAATCAATTGCAATTTATTTAGAAAAAAACGTTTTTTTTATTATTATATATGGTAATTATATGGATTTCCACAACATCTGGATGATGTTTTCTCTCTCTCTTTTTTTATTTTACAAACACCCATGTATGTATAGATATTATTTTAGATATAACAGATATTATTATATTATATATTATACATTAACATCCTCTTATGTGTAACTGCTCTTTCCATCTGCTATTAGTTAATGTCATTGTGTAATATGACATAAGATATCTATTACTGTTAACCTTCACAAATCCCATACAGGTATGATAATCATTGTTCAATAGCTAAAAATGTTCCAGAATATTGTCATGAAAAGTATAGTAATAAAATGGCAAACATACTGTAAGTTCAGGCCAGTCTAAATACTTACCTCTGACATTTTACATTAACCAGGTGATTACAGCTTCTAATATTAGTTTTAGATTTCTTCTCTCTATAAAATCGTATATTTTTAAAGTACTTTAATGCCAGTCACTCGATATGCAAGAATATAAGGATTTAAATATAGCCATCATTTGAATCCACCACCCCTGAGTCTTACACAGTACAAAATATTAGCATATCTTTAAAATCTTTTCATGGTCCCGATAAACGTCACTATCACTGATGCAAATAAATATGCCATTCACATTTGAGTGAAAAGCTTTTGTTTAATCCCTAAACCCTCACAGAAAATGAATGTGGACTTAAAGAGGAGGAGTAGCAGGGCTGCATGCTCTCAGTATGCTTGACCATATCTCTCAGCTTGAAAGGCGGAAAGCAAGGGATAAGTGGACAGCGAGGGGGAGGGAGGGGGAGTGAGAGAAACACGAGCACGGGTGGGGCGCAAGACAGCTGACAAATTGTGATTAATAAATGTGGTCCGGGACGGCAGTGTGGAACGATGCTTATTAATAGAGAGAATTAGAGTGCTGTGCAACTCAATCTGCACACTGTCACTCTGCATCAGGCGCCATAATCAGAGCCTAATGAAACAGCACAGCAGCACCTCCCCGCCCATCACCTCCCCTTCCACTCCCACCCTCCAGCCCATTCACTCTCGCTCTATCTTTGTAATCGCTTTCCAGGATCCACCCTTCCTTAGCCATAAATTGATACATCATCCTATATGCATACACATCCATGTCCTAACACAGACGGGTATCTACTTGGGAAGGTGTTACTCATACTGTATGGACAAGATGACACTAAAAATCTTTCTTTCATATCAACTTTTCTAACGTCAAGCAAGGTCATAAAATTAGCTTCTTTTTTTTCAATGTCTCTGAGATAAAGTTTGAAAATGTGACAGAACAAACAATTTAGCTTCTTAGCTTTTATTATTCACCTTACAGCATATTATTCAGTAAGTGCTATGAATTATTTAGTGACTACAGTAAAAACTAATAGAAAGTCTAGAATGTACGTCGGCATGACCTGGCACTTTAGAAGGTTGATAATTTCACAGACAGAACTTATCTTACTGTTACAACTTCTTGTATTAAAACTGGTCCATGTTTCTGTCTAAACTGGTCATGCGATTCTAAGATCACAGCATGTTTTCTTCACTACGAAATAAAGCACCAGAAAGCATTCCTTGGACGGATACCATAAAGAAACCATGTCTTATCAAGAAAAAAAACATGTGTCATTATATACATTTTGCAAAATAAAATGTGATTACAACAAAAATGGTTAACCTAAAGACCTATTTTAGATTTTTAAAAAAGCCAAGAGTTTGTCAATTAAAACAGTCAATGAATCTGAATTAATTTTTATTTTTAAGAGGGCATTTGAGTCTAATTTCTCCTGGATGCTGCATTCTTCCTTTTTTTGTATACTCTGTCCTTTAGTGAATTTGTTTGTCAATCCCAGACAGTCCAGTTAAGTGTGTTCCCAGTTCTAACCCATTCAATTTGACTCATTAAAGGATTTGATCAGTAATTAGGTGAGTCAAATCATGTGTGTTAGAGTGGGGAAAACACTAGCCCTTTGATTAGCACCTGAGGTCAGTGTCTGGTAAACATTGCTCTATGGAAATGGTCATTAACTCCAGAGATTTGTGCTTGGTTTTCAAAGACTTTGGAAGACAGTGATTATTCAGATGAAGGTTGATGAATGCTCGGTTAATGAAGTAATGCCCACCAAGTCTATTATTTTCTGATACTGGGATGCTTCAAAAGTCCTTATTTTAGACTAGAGGAAATAAACCAACTAACTGAGATTAAGACTTACAAATTATTGGCACCCTTGTTAGATATGGCTAAATTAGGTTATGATTAAGAAAGTACTTAGGAGTTAATTAGCTTAATCTCGCAACGACAGTCTTAGAGTAATCCAATCTTTATGAAAACTCTTACAAAAAATCTATAATATATAAAACTCTATGTCATGATTATTGGAACCTTGGAATTACAGTATAGTACTCTTATACTATACCTTTCCAGTGTATAACCACTGAATCCTCTCACATTATGGTTGATGCTACTGGAAAATACAGAGCAAAAAAAAATCTTCAATATAGAATTTCCCAAGCTCCTCCAGGGACCTAAGTCCTCTTTTCAGCTCACACCACAGGTTTTCAGTGAGGTTCACATGCCTAGAATGGCCATGTAAATATTTTATTTCATATGCATTAAACATTTTTGGTGGATGTGGACCTGTGTCTTCCTGAAAGATCCAACCAGACCATGAATGATCTGTAGTTTCATGGCAGAGAGGCCCAAATGTTCATTCAATATCTCCTGATACATAATGGAGTCAATAACACAATGTATTTTTACACAGTTCTCATAGCATTTGGTAACAATTCAGGCCCTCAAAATCACAGACCCTCAATTACATTTAATAACATTCAGTTATTTTTGTATAACAAAATATTTTGGAGACCATATGACCCCAAAAATCCGAAGTCTTCTGTAAATCTTTAACTATGAATCTTGAAGAAATTTTTCCTCTCTAATCGTCCACTTTTTTGTGAATGTGGGGGGGTTGGCACAATACTCCTGCATCTTTCTCATTACAGCTCCAATTGTTTGACTTCACTGCTCTCTAAATATTCTTGTATTCTCTGATCTTCCCCATGTTAATGAATGACTATATTTGGAAATTTGACCTCTGGGACACCTAAAAATTTTACCACGGTGAAACAGCAATCAATGCATCTCCACTTATAGAGCATCTTATAGAGTTCCAATAGGTTCCTCAGGTGGACATAAATATAAATGAAAACATGCTTCTTTGTCACGAATGGTAGAAGAGGTGGAAGCAAGTGTAGGTTTAGTTCACTATAAGTAAAAACCGACAAAACAAGACCATGAAACCAGAATAGGAGTAGAGCAAAGCAAGATGACAATATGAATATATTAGGCTATAACAAAAACAAATAGGGAAAAAGCTAGCTAATGGGTGGTAAAAAGGAGGAGACTTAAATACTGATGCTCATTAAACCTAAAAATGAATCTAGTGCAGTCATGTGACATTGGTATCCTGACGATATATGCGTGACATAATCAGGTGATGAGCATTGTCTGATGGGTATTGAAGTTCTGACCCTGACAGAACAGCTTTTAACATGCACCTCTCTTGAAATAAGGGCACGTATCCTAGACAAAATCGCTCTATTTCCGAAGGCCCTTGGGTCATTGAGGAGCAGTACCATTAGCACAGATGGCCAGAGATGTGGCATCACCCATAGAACGAGCTCCTCTGAAAAGCTAAAGAGTTGCGCAACATTCAAGGCAAAGCCTAAGAGGGCAGTAATGGCCACCACAAATCCAGCAAAGGGAGCAAAGTCCAAGGTGGAGCCAAAGAGGGAGAGATGTCCACTGTTATTCCAAAGGGTGAGTGGCATCCTCACTTGGCCAGAGGAGGGGAGCAACATCCTCCGCAGAGTAAGGTGAGGGGACATTGTACTGTACACCTCAAATTAGAGGGGAAGGAGTAATGTCCTTAAAAGAGCAACGACGTGGAGTGTCATCCTCAGCGGAGCAATAATTGTGACCCATGATTTTGTAAAAAATGTATGATACATATGATGTAGTATTTTGTATGTCCATTATTTCAGTGTGTTATAACATCTGAAACTATAATAAAGTACTGTATGTTCAGATTTATTTTAGAGTGATAATGTTGAATCAGTGATGAATTATTGGTATACTGACGATACTTATACAATTTTTATTTTTAATGCATGCCTAGCAGTGCAAGTCAAATGTTAAATATTTTCTATTTCTGGGTGTTCATTAAGGTAATGCTAGCAGTTGGACGACAGTACTGGCTTAGAGCTGAGCAACTGTTGCTGTTACCATAGTTACCAGTGGTCAGTATAATGAAGGTCTGGATAACTGAGTGGAAAAATGCCCTACTACTTAACATCCAATAGAAACACTTTTCAATCAATCAGGTTGAGTGAACTAACTACTGTACGCTAACACGCGTCCCTGATTATTATAAGCATCATTAAGTTGCAGTTGTAGAGAAAACCTGACTACATCCATTCACTTTATAAGTATAATTGGGGATGTGGATGATGATGATGATGCTCCACTGAGGCCAATTAGAGTTTAACAAGCCGACAACACCTCATATTATATGTCATAGAAAGCAGTCGTAAATCTCGGTTGAAATAAATAGCAAAATGACATGACCGACATGAATTTGGTACAGATTTCCTAGGTTGTTTCAGTAGACACGTATGTGTGAATTTGTGAAATATATGAGAGCAATTTTTATGGAGAGCAATTTCATTATAGTTCTATGAACATAGGTGTGAGAAATTACTGCAGAACCACACCCTTCACTCTGGCCTTAAATAAATTCACAATCTTGGGAGATTTTCTCCGGTGTATCTGTTGATACCACGCACTGTCTCGTCTCACACGCACACACACACACACACACACACACACAAATATCCATATATGCATAAAGAAAGGTGATGATGAAAATGGGGGCTAATTTAAATACCATAACTCTGTAATGATCCATGCTCCCCCATGCCCTTTACCTCCTTAGGCGCCTCTGGCTTTTATAAACAGCACCGTGAAACATTAATTAGTAGTGTAAAAATCAGTTCGGGACGTAAAGCTATGCATGGCATGAATAAGAGCGTAGGGTGACTAATGGGCTGCTCAGGTCACACATCACTGAATAGGTGTTTCGGTTTGGTTGACTGTGACCTGGCACTATATTTATGTCTTCCGTTTCAAAATATATGAGACGGGTCAGCGTAACAATTCAAAACAAGAATCGTGGGCTTAGTAAATATTTAAGAGCACGTAACAAATGAATATGGCTATGCAAAGTCTTCCTTCCTTCAAATCAAGCCGTCTTGTTAATTCAAGGAAAAAGCAACTAAATAAACCAAATATCAAAAGAGAAAATGGAAGATAAAGAAGAAAGGTGAGGGCAGGGAGAGAAAATGATGAAAAGTGGAAAAGAAAATGAGGGATAGACAGCTTAGAGACGTGCATATTTCAATATTAATCAGCTCAGTAATATTTTAACAGGCACTAAAGATCCAATTCTCACTATATTGCCTGTGACTCCTGGCAATGATTATGCATCCGTAGAGGCCACAACTGTACTGGAGTAGAGAGAATGTGTGTGTGAGAGAGAGGAAAGCATGCATGTGTGTGTTTGTACATGTGGGTTTGTGTGTGTTTGTGTGTCTAATGGAATGGACTGACTGACCCACAAAGTGGAAGTGACACACCATTTAACTCAGACCGCAAAACAAACACACATACACACACACACACACACACACACACACAAACAACACACACTCACTCCAACTCTATGTGTCTGTTCAATCCCCCAAGATCCAAAGTCACTCCTGTCTCACTGCTCATTATTTGGGTCGAGATCTTGCTGGGCTCCTCGGTCTTCTCTCCCACTGCACTCCCACTCCCACTCCCTTCTGCCTCCATTCCCCTGACACTGGTCACATCTGAAAGACAGAGGAGGAATGAGAAAAAGAGTCGTCAATATGTATTCGCCCTGCTCCCACCTCCGCCATTAAACTTTAAAAATGCAGATGTGTGATTAAACCTGACAGGGAAGAAGGGAGATCGGATGAGTTACACAGAATCCTCAATGGAGTCGCACCGAAACTCCATATTTAAACACTGTTAGTGGCAGCCCAAAGACATGCTGCATGCAAATGTACACACTCCACAATTATCCACGCACAATTACCTTCACACAATGCCGCCCAGCATTGCTAACAGTCAAATGATCACCTCGGCTAATTAGATTATGAGACATATATGAATGAATGAGATCATATTTTACTAAATAAAATGGGTTGCAGAACAAATAGGTTTGTGTGTGAGAAATGAGAGGGCAAAGGTATAAGGAGACAAATGGTGCCTTTAAATGAGAGTCTGAGGATTTGGAAGGTGTATTTATTATGATGCTGAAAGGACTGTACAGAATGCAGAATGTTGTGCAAGAGATGACAACTGAAAAGTGTTGTGTGTGTGTGTCTGAGAGAGAGAGAAAGAGAGAGAGAGAGAGAGAGCACAATGGTTTCAGTGTCCTTCACTAATGAGGTCTAAAGGACCTCACACACGGACACACATACACACACTGGGCTCAAAAAAATACTCACTGTTTTCTAATCCACAACATAGATATGTTACTCTGGCTGAAATACATCTCTCAATAAAGAGAGAGACAAAGAGACAGAGAGAAAACTGTTGTTTTTTCTTCCTTTAACACATATGAAAGCAGATATGAATTGAGTTATGACATTTTAATTACAATTAAGCTGGAGTTTAAGGGGAGAGAGAAAGAGAGAGAGAGAGAGATGGAGGTGAAGGATGGAAGGAGGGAGGGGGAGAGCAGATCGAAACACTGCTGAAATCTCACAGGTGTTGGACAGAGGTCGAGTCGAAGCAGTCCACTCAGACCTGCTTTAGCTAATCGGCTAAAGCATTACATCCAATCAAGTTGGAACTCTTGTTTATTTATTTATTTACTTATTTGGTTATTTTTGTGTTTTCCTTGAAGAAGTAGACTAGTTAACACCAGCGACAACTTTAACCCTTTTCACTATTTTAAGGTTTTTTTTTTTTTTTTTAAGGAATAATGTTTATCGAGTTTTCTCTATTAGCGCTCAAAAATATCAGACACTAGATCATCACTCTGCCGGAACCCTAAGCTAAGCTAACGCGCGAGCGCGGAAAAAGAAAGTCCACACGAGGTGAGCGCGTGCTCCGAGCGCTGCGCGGGTGCTGCTAACCGCTTTCGTCCGCTCGCGCGCGCGCGCACAGTTTGTTAACGGTCGCTGCCGGGGATATGTGTGTGTGTGTGTGTGTGTGTGTCTCTGACAACGACTGAAACATACGGCTTCTCTATTAGGATCATCATCACCGAGAGAGAGAGAGAATATCTTCAGACGGTAAGTGTTTTAAAACTTTTTTGTACTTTAACATCTTATGTGGTTAAAAGGTGCGCGTGACGGCACAGGGTTGTTACCTTTGTTACCTTTACATGCGTCACGCGCAGGGAACAGCCAGGTGTAAATTACATAGGTGTTTTTATTATCACACACACACACACACACACACATATATATATATATATATATATATATATATATATATATAGAGAGAGAGAGAGAGAGAGAGAGAGAGAGAGAGAGAGA
>JAQMYJ010000015.1:6277438-6305898 GCA_030014305.1 Clarias laeviceps
ACACACACACACATATATATATATATATATATATATATATATAGAGAGAGAGAGAGAGAGAGAGATGGGAATATCTATATCTTAATATAATTCTATATACACACACATATACAAAGATAGATAGATATATAATATAAAGAAAAAAGAAAAAAAATACAACAAATTTCTCTTATCTGTCTGTCAGAGGAAATTCCCCTGTGTTAAATTAACACCTAGCAGTGTTTATATGAATCAAGTTGGACTCAAATAAATTCTGAAAGTGTTTTTACCATCTATCTATCTACTGTATCATAGATAGATAGATAGATAGATAGATATCAGTTGGATTTTTCCAACTGATATCTATCTGCATGATTTGTAAAAATACCTGCATCATTTGTAAAAATACTTTAATAACATGAATGACTTTAAATATACATGTTTTTACTACTTATCGAAATGTATAAATAATTCCTACAGACTACAGTTATGTGCTGTGTTGGTTTTTATATACTGAAGTGCATACATGGTGCATACCTTATAATACATTGTAATGATGTGCATAATAAAACGATTGAATACCTTTATAAAAGAGAATAGTGTAATAACGTTTACAGTGCACTGTAAAATAACGTGTGATGAAACAGTATGAATAATGAAGTTAGTACAGAGTGTACACTATGATATACTGTATTTACCTTAATATTGGAATATAATGAATAATGATATGTGGAATTGAGTTTCATTTGATTTAACATTTCATCTGTTTCTTTCCCCAGTTATGGATTTTTAACTCAAGCCAGGATCTGTCTCACAATCAAGATTTTTACATAATATCCTAAGACATCAAAGACGTTTTGCTGAGCCCAAACTCACAGAAACACTTACACAAATCCATTTTCTGGACAAGAGAATTCCAAAGCGTTGCTTTTACTTCATTTCTCCTTCAGCTTCGAAATTCCAACATCCTAAAGTGAGCTCTTGATATATCTACGAAGAAAAAGCAGTGCTAACATTATTTTCTGACTACACATCCTGAAATGCACTCAAATCAAATTGACAGTTGTTGTGTGTCAGTTACTGCTAAAGAGGATCATCGCTGAGCTGCGAGACAACATTCTTACTGATCTGTGATTAAAGAGAGTCTTCAAGAGACTTGTGTGTCCTAGAAGAAGCTGTACACAACAACACAGCTCGTAACAGGGGGGGATGAAAGAAAGGAAAAACAAGTCGAATTCTTTACAAGTCAACACAATTTGTATAATATACCCACTACAGTAATTGTTGTGCTCATAGTATTGCAGCTAATCCATTATTGTAAGCGATCCAGAGCTCACTTGTATCTTTGTACTCTTCCCCCCCTGCCGCTTGCTCATATTTTCAACTGTCACTCTTCAGTCTCTCTTCCTTTTCTCCCCATAATCCCTCAGCACTATTTCCTTTCTGTATGCTCCACACTCTCCTCAGTCTGTTCACCTCATCCATAAATTCATCTATTAGTCTTGTCCCCATTGCTCTTATCCTTTCTTAGACATCTTTGCTGTTCAGTTTTGTTTTTATACACAGAAAAAAAAACATAATCCCCTTTTTCATACTTCCAGCGTGTGTTTTTCCGCTCCACACCATCCACACTGGCGGGCACCATTCCGCCCAAAGGAGAGGAGGACTTTCTGGCGCTGGCCGCCTCCCGGCTCAGCCGCCGCAAGCGCGTCATCGGGGCAGCAGTGGGTGTGGCCATGGTGCTTATTCTCTTGATCGCCATACCTCTGCTGGTCCACAGCACCAAAGGGGGTGGAGCTGGAAGTGCAGGAAGTCATTATGAAATGCTTGGCAGTTGTCGCATGGTCTGTGACCCCTACACCCCATCGCAACACAGCCAGGAACTGACATCCGTCTCACCGCGGCCTCCTGAGATCACAAGCCGAAGAGGGAAGTCTGGATACCGAGGGCCTCCGGGACCACCAGGTCCACAAGGACCCCCGGGAGAACCAGGAAAGCCTGGTCCACAAGGACCTCCAGGACCTGGCCCGAATGGTTATGTGCCGTCCGTCTACACACCGAAGATTGCTTTCTATGCAGGCCTGCGGAAGCAGCACGAAGGCAGTGAAGTGCTCAAGTTTGATGATGTGGTCACCAATGTGGGCAACTACTATGAACCCACTACGGGCAAGTTCACTTGTCCCCTCCCTGGCATCTACTACTTCACCTACCACGTTCTCATGAGAGGAGGAGACGGAACCAGCATGTGGGCAGACCTCAAGAAAAATGGACAGGTGAGATTATTAAACATTTGAATTAATTATGGATGATCGTTGGTGTTGGTGGTGTTAGCAAATTTAATTATGGGTTGTATTTTGAAAACGGTGAAAATAGGGGGATCATTAGAAGCATTCAGCAGTCTAAGGCTTCCATATTTTGCCTTCCTGTCTCTACTGCAGGTACTGGATATACAGTAATTACTTTTATTTACATTTTATTACAGCGTGTGATGGGGAATAGAATGAGAACAAAGTCTGCGAATTTTCTTTTGTCATGTGTATTTCTAGCAACTCTGCAACCATGGCTAGGTTGGAATCTATTGTATGAGAAATTTACACACCGTTTTTCCTTGTCACGAAGTATTTCATATGTAATGCTTTTGTTTCAAACACTTTACTGACATTCCAGGATGTTTGTGTTTTCAAAGCTGGGACCAAATGGTTATGTACCATTCTTTACGTCTGGTGTTTTCATATTTCCTGTGTTTTCCTTTGTATTCTATTCATATCAGGACTATCCATATAAGAATATGTCATAGTGTTTACTGGTTATGACTGCTGAATCGGTGCCTATAAACAGATTTATAAAGCTGTTCAAATTCTTCTTTTGCATGAAACTGCTCTAGAAACAACATAGAAAGTTGGTGGTCAAATCTAACAAGTTGATTTGCATATTAGAAGATAAATATCTAACATGTTTAAACACACATTTTAACTGCAGGTGTAAAAGCATGTGGTTATAATTTCATCAGGACACAATCCAGATTTAAGAGGCACGAAATGCCAAGATTAATAATAAGGATAATCGGGACATATGGACTATTCGCTTTAACTGAACCAAAATTTCAGTTTTATGTACAACTTAAATAAAATCATTTTAGTAATTTGACCTGCATCTTTACTTTTCTATTATTAGCCTTTATGTCTACTATTAATGTTAACAGCAGATTATGGAATGGCACCATGTATCAGCTGAGTGCTGAGTGGATATGAGATATTAGTGTTTTCCTTTAAGTTTATCGACCTTGAAAGTAAAGAAGTAAAAATAAAGAAGTGTCAGGGAATTAGAAAGTGTCTAACTACTGTACTGGATAAAAATAATCTATCTACAACATATGTCCAAAGTATGTGGTCACCAGACCATTACACCCATATGTCGGCATTTCTGAACATTTTTTGCCACAAAGTGAAAGTGAAAGCACACAATTGTATCAAATTATCAATTAAAGCTTTCCTTCACAGGAACTGTAGGGCCCAGAAAATGCTTCTGTTAAGTTTCTCACCCAACATCAGTGCCTGAAAATTCGTTCCAAGATCTAGTGGAAAGTCTTCCCAGAAGAGTGGAAGATATTAAAGCAACAAAGAGTGGATTAACTTTGGAATAGACGATTCAACAAATTCATTTGTGTATGATGAGGAAAACATTTTCGGCCATACAGTGTATTTTAGAGCTGGGTATGATATAATATTGATAATGTCACAATACACTGAGCTATTTCTTATAATGTAGACCATTAATTAAGCTAGAATTCACTAGCATTAATTAATCTAATTTAATGTGAAATGTTTATATATACACTATATATAAATATATACGCTGCTGGTCAAAAGTTTGGACACACCTTCTAATTCCATGGAATTTCATGATCTTTATTTTTTTCTACATTGTAAAACAAAGCTGAAGCCATACAAAATATGCAGTAATCTTCTTTGAACAGTTCATATTTCAAATATATTCATATTTTATACGAGATGTGTCTGCCACTTGAAATTGAGATTTGTCAAGACTTGAAATTCAAATTTCAAAATTTAAAATTCAATTATTTGTCACATACACAGTCATACACAGTACGATATGCAGTAAAATGCTTACGACCACTCGTGACCTTACAGTAAAAAATTTATTATGGAATAAAATAAGACATAGAATATAGAGAAGCGCTCTAATCTGAAGTGCTGCTTAATTGGTTAATTTTTGAGGCTGGCACCTCTAAAATGAACTTCTCCTCTGCAGCACAAGTAAGTTTTGTTCTTGTTTTGCTGGGATGGTCTTCATCATGGTGCTGGATGGGTTTTGCAAATGCACTTGACAATTTTGTTCTTGCAAGAACTGTTCCAGAAAGTCTGACTTTAGTGTCTTAAAATTACAACTGATTGTTGTTGTTATTGTTGTTACTTAGATAACCGATTGCCATATGTGTACTTTCAAAGTTTTGAAAATTCCAATATTGTTCTAGAATGTAGAAAATAAATCATAAATGAAAAACATGGATGTAGAAGGCGAATCTAAACTTTTGAACTTGCGAACTCCCTGGTGTTCCAATTCATAAAACCATGCCAGTAACTGGATTGCCTTTGCTAAAATACCCCTAGATGTGAATGGATGCGTGTTTGTGCGTGCATGATGCCCTGTACTAAACTAGTCCTCCACCCAGGGTGCCCTCTGTAATCCTGTTGTAGATCAATAAATGAGGGTATATGAATTATCTATATTTTTAATTCAAATCGCAAAAAAGACATCAATTTTCAGTTTCAGTGGTTCTTATTGCAGCATACTGGAAAATGTTTAAATGTTATTTAAACGTGCTACACGTTTCCTGTAAAAATTCCTGCAATACTTCCTGTGATAATTAGGCATTTAACCAAGGTATGGAGATATTGTACAGGTGTACAATACCAACCGTAGTCCATCTGTTGCTTGTTTTTAAACACCCCACTACGGAGTTTAGAGTATCAGAGTATAGCAGTTAATTCACACTGTCACTTGCACAAGCACATTATACAAAGCTGCAGTAATTGTAATTGGACACCTGATAAAATAGTCAATGAGGGTGACTGGAAAGTAGGTCTATCTAACAAATTGCCTACTCAGTATAGTCTATAATTTTTTATTACAGACTGATTATTGCTGTTGATATCAACCTTGATGAAAATTTTGTCAATAAAATAAACCTGTAAATCTGATCAGTTTTAAGTCTTCAAACACTTACAGTTACATTTTAGGAATGTCTAATTAACAAACATATTCTCTATTCTCTCTATCACCTTTAAGGAGGTGCAGGAGGCATAAGCAGATATGACTGTCAAGGTGTGGACAAGCCAGTTTGCACGCCAAGGAAATAAATAATGAATGTAAAATTGACAGCATATTCATTCAGTTGTCTAGTCCCCTGACACTAATTAAAGAGGAAAGGCAAGACATGCACCGAAGCAAAAAAAAAAGTGTTTTATAAATCTACGATGGATTTCAAGAGATTATACAACCTGTAAAATCAGTAGTTAATGAAGTCACCCCCAGTTCCATTTGTTAAAAATACTTTACTGTTAGCCATGCTGACCGGATGTGAGAGTGCATTGAGTGAGGTGCTCGGCGTGAAGGCACTTTAAACAGGTCCTGTGGCCACCCTGCACAGTTTAGTATTGTCATGCACAGCCAGTCTTTCTATTAAATCATTCATAACCCTTAGATTGGATCCTCTGCCCACCACCCCTGCCCCCTCTTCTGTATTTCATTGATTGCCCATTAATTATCTTTTTACTCAATTCAATTATTTAACCATCTTCGTCTATCTCAAACCCATCAGGTGGCTTTACTTCACCAGGCTTGATGGCCTTTGTGTCCTCATGACAGACAGATGTATATGTGTGTGAGTGCGTTAATGGCATTGGTTTCACATTGGCTAATGTAATGTGGAAAAAAAATAAAACGGACCGCAAAACACCTCAGGCTGTATCACGGAAGTAAATAGTAAATGAGCAAATAGTGCAGAATTTAAATTTGAAAGCACTCTCTGAATGTAGATATTTCCAGCCCCACACTGTGCGCGAATAATATTAAAAACTCAAGTAGATGATTTTGACAGATGCTGTGAGAATTGAATTCCCAGAGGTGTCAGCTCAAAGGAGGCACCAAACTTCAGGGATTACACGCATTACCTTCATTTATAAAAGGTTATATTTCTATATGAACACATTGATCCTACCTTAAGAGTGTCGCTATACAGTACCAGTGCTAACGCTGGACATAAACCATGGCATAATTCTGCAATTTATGAAATATTTTTACAACACTTTGGGTAACAAGGAATAGTTTTGCGTACAATGGCGGTGTTCAGCGTTTGCTTCAGTTCATGGAAAACGTGTTGTATCGGAACAGATGAGAACGAGAACAATATGGCCGCACAGTAGGTGTCCCCAGGACCGCAGTGTACGAGTAAATTAGGAAACAAAGCGAGGAATAGAAGCATTCATGTTAACGGAAGCTATGATGGGAAGAGAAGGCAGAAGAAGAAGAAGAAGAGAGAAAGCCAGTTTGACAGAAAGAGCAAGATAGATAGCTCAATTGAGACTTGTAGACAGTGGACTGAGAGAAGGGGCAGAGACAGATAGAGAAGCAGTCATGTCATGACTAGACAGGTTAACAAGGAGTCTGGGAAAATAAAAAGTAAACAAGACAAACCTAGCCCACAACTAGACGTTGGCGTTTGTTTACAAATTATGAATGTCAATGGACATCGGGGAGTTAATTAAAGCGGGGAGTCTCTGATGGCTCCTCCTGGGTGTATTCTGCCCACTGCTTCACCTGGGTTGGAGTTGCAGTGTGCATCTGGAAGAGCTGTCTGCGTCTTAGTCATGATGGACAGTGAAAGCTGTTCTCAGAGGGACTCGGCCGTGTGGCTGAGATAGTTTGCTCGAAGTCGGACCCTAGCCATGGGAGGCTAAAGGCTCCCAGGGGTGTGCCGGTGCTTTGACAGAGCTATGCGTCTGCCAAAGACTGCTAATCCGTTGCTTTAAGTAAATCTTACTGGCATTTCAGCTCCTTCAAATAACCTTTCAGGCCATAATTCCCCGCTAAGGTTTTATCAGTCTATCTATGAGTTACAGTTCAAGACTAAAATCAGTGTATTAGTCACAAAGTGTAAATAGTATTAATGAACCAGGATGGAAACGTCACCAGCAAGCATGCGCTAGGAATAGATTGAGCTGTGTGGAATTATAATTGCACGCTGAGGTTACCACCTCATTCGGTTTCAGTTTTGCGCTACAGTATGATGGAAGAAGCAGTTATGATGGCGGTCACATGCTGAAAAATATTTCCTGCTCATTTGTTTGCTGTATCTCAACACCTGCTGCAGCTGAAGTGAATTAATTAACACGTATTAGGGGAACATGGATAGTTAGTGCCTCTCACTTCAGAGCTGCCATGTGTACGGCTACCTAATCAAATAAATATGATTTTTTTTTTTCCCCCCTCCAGTCAGATTCACTTGTGCATTTTCTCTTTTTCCTCTCATATCTGGTGAGGACAATTTTAACATCTGTGGTTATTCTCTTGCAGGGGTTACATAACCACTATTTGAAGTCTGTTCTCTGATGATGGAGTAACAGCAGATGAAAGATGTGAAAACATGAAAAGATTTGTTCAGTGGCGATGACAGCACAAGCGTTAGAGGTGGCATCTTTATTGTTCTGCCATGGTCAGAATAATGAGCTGTTTTTTTTTCCCCCCAGCATCTCTTTCTTAATGCTAATGTGGATTTGATTCACAATACAGCAGCGGGATTATATGTCATCTCTGGCTAAACGGGAACGTTTTTTCATCCTCATCATTAACTTTGCCAGTGCTGTTAATCTTTAATTCATAGTCCCCTGGCTCAGCGATGTATTTCAGAATCCAGGGAATAAAGTAGACTAATGCACATTTTATCCTCTTTCATTTAACCATTCGTTTTTTTCTTCTTCCACTGCCGTACAATCCTTTAATAGACCACCGAAAGGTCAAGCTTTCTTGCACTCTAGTGTAATAAATGCCATCGCCTGTCTGTTAATGACTGTAATAAATGTCTCCTCAAGCCGCATCATAGACACGATACAGTTGAGGCATAATGAGTGGCTGTGGTAAGTTGACATTCTGTAACGACCAAATATATTCAACCGGAATCACACTAATGAATGAAGGACTGATAATGATCTAGGAGTTTTTTCTTTCACTCCATCTGATTATCCTCATGCACAATTTGTAACACTGACCATAGAGTGATTTAGCGTATAAGTAGTCATAACGTCTTATGGATGGTATATTCTTGATCCATAAATATAAAGCATCCGGCCAATTAAACCATAATTCTATGAACAACTCAAGTGATTGCTTGTCTCGCTTTAATCTTGTACACCCCGTGGGGAGACCGCAAAGCTATTCAATAAATGTTCCATTTCCAACGCTCTGGTTTCGCTTCTCCCTCCGCTGCCATGCGCGTGGTCCCTTAGGTAAGTTTAAGAGCTAGTTTTCCATTGTCTCCGTTCTAAGAGGCCTGTATATCACACGGAATGAATCCTGTCAGTTTTATTACCACTGAAGCAGAGCAGCAACTGATAAAAACAAGACTTCATATACCCTCACATCTCTTTGGTCTTACAAAATAGCCTCGCTTGATCAGTCTGTTATCCCTACCCCCTCCCGGTCTTCACCCCTCTCTCTCTCTCTCACTCTCCGTCTCTTCTCGCCTTGTCTGTTGTCTGCTTCTTGCTTCACATCTCTGCTTGTGTGTAAAATGCCAATGCAGCTGCGCCCCTCTTTCTCACCCTTCCTCCTCTCTTCTCCTTTCCCTCCCTCCTTCCCTCCCTTTCGTTTAATAGTGCCCCTGTAATGAAAGGCGCTGGCAGAACAAGCCCCCGGCAGGCCCGAGGGTCCTTGCTCACAGCCAGAGCCGAGATCAAGTCAGTGTGGTGTTTCACAAGCAGCTCGCTCCCGTGTCAATATCCATCTCCGCTCCAGTCCACAGTAATCCCGAAACATCTCTCGCTCACTCACACCCCCCTCATCTCTCCACCACCCAAGATTTCGCTCATGTCTGATAAATGCCGGAACACACAGTATGAGCAAAAGTATGTTTTGCCCTGAGGACGGTTGATCCCGATGTCTGGTGCTAGTCAGAAGCACACGTCCCAAAAGTATGAAGCAGGAATCGATGAGAGTCCAGAAACAGGCTTAAATGGTCTGCTTTGGGTGTTGGCTAATTAAAGTGCCCACTTGCATTTTGGTCTTGAGCACGGAAGTATGCCTGAGGGAAAGAGGGGCCCTTTTCACCGTTCGGCAGTCTTAATGAGCGCAATGACATGCTCTTGACATCGATGAGATGAAGAAGCCAGGCCATCACTGTCAAAATCAACCCCCCTTCCTTCCACCAACACCGCCCAAACACACAACTACCAATGACACATTTTCTATATGGCGCATCTCCACTGACAGCATTTCAACCCTTCTAGCTTTTTCTTTTTTGAAGTTCTGCCAGTGTTCATATATGGTCTTGGTTAGTGATTTGCAGACAATCAGATTTTTCTTTCTATTTAAATAACATTGTTTTTGTTTTATCAAAAAAAAAGAATAACTCAACTGATATTTCTATAAAGCTGCTTTGAGACAATGACTATTGTTAAAAGCGCTATATACTGTAAATAATTGAATTGAATTGTACTGATTTGGATCTTTAAAAACAAAACAAAAAAAACTGTATTCATCGATACGTAACTTACAGGCAACACACTCTGGTCAATTTACGAATTATTGACTGAGCTGATTTGCAGCCAGAGGTTGTAGCACAGTGCTAATAGAGTGTGTCTATTACTTTATTACTGCGAGAATGAAGTTAGCCAAGTAACTAACTTCCAAGGCAAGTTTTTTTCTGAAGCAAAAGGAAACCTTTGTGTGATCCATACATTACCTAAACTTCTTACCCTGTGGAGGATCATTGGGGTTCTAGAGAGATAAACACACACGCACTCACATTCATACATTATGTGCAAGTTGGAAACACCAATCAACTTATATCGCAATGGACTATGGGAGGAAACCCCACATAACGCCCAACCCTCGAGGTGTGAGACGACCACTAAGACACCATGCCGTCTATTTGCAGTCTAGCAATGCATAATTTGAGAAAGTGTTCAGAACAATCTGAGTATTCAGTGTTTTGATTCACTGTAATAATAGAAAATAAATCACAGCCAGTATAAAAAAAACAGCTTTAAATATTGACTAGTTTGTTTTAATAAACTATGAATTAGAATGTGATTTCCATGTGTAGTGCAAATGTAGGAAACTGCATATACATGTTTAAAATCAGTGCTGTTATTTAGCTTGCGAAAAGGGTAAAATGAATATAGAAATATAATAAAAATGTCTCTTTGTGCTCATAAAACGACTCAGATATATAGTAAACAGTTATTTCAATTGCTATTTCAATCCTGGTGTATATATTTTTCCAGAGTGTGCCTGTTAGGGAGGATTGTCTGCAAAGCTTGACAGGGATTGAGTGGTGACACCATAGTTAGTCACTGAGCAAAGCACTAGGAAAAAAAATGATGGCTAGGATCTGGCAACGGATACACCAATTATTTTCGAGAGTCAATAAATTACATGCAGAATTCTTCCGATTGTTATCTATCCTAGCAGTTAGGAAATGAATAGATATGATTAAATGGTTAGAAAATCGCTCATAGCCATTAATCCTACTGTAGTGAGTAAAGAATTTAACATGGGTGTGTCTACTGGATCATTTTAAACATCTCTGTGTGGAATATTATTAAATATCCAATATATTTATTATTAAATATTACCAGACAGAGTCCGACAGATCGGATCACACCATGCCAAACGAAGATGAAGTTTTCTGATTGTTTCACAGCTTCCTGAGCCCTGTAAACTGCCGAGTCAGGTTAAGTTTATATGTCTGTGTGTCTACATGACTAAGCCCAATTTAAAATGTTAACAAACAATAGATCCACTCCTACGAGTCGATACGGCAGATCCTTGGTGCTGAATTTAAATAAGTCTGTGCGTGTGGCGTGCAGTCTCTGAAAGATGGGCACAGGATGTGTTTTTCAATCCAACAGGTCGATACTGGAAAGAGATACAGTGTGTGTTTACACACCTCTGTAGTAAAGCCTTATTCTACAGGTTGGGCCATACGGGCAGCGGCTTTACAGGAGATCGATACGAGAGAGTGTGGAACTAGCCTCAATCCATTTAGTTTCGCCGGCCTTGCTGTCAGGCAGCACACAAAACCGCACAGGAGGAGAAAACCTGGAACACAATTAAAAAGCCAATGTATAGGAAAATGTAAAAGAGACAAGTTTAGATATGTTTCATGAACACTGTGAGCATTCTTCTGAAACCTGAACGGTGGTGTTTTATGTATAGGGTATACTGTATTTAAACAATTTAAAAGCACTCAATTGACAATAATAAGTAGTTGTCAAGGATAATCTCCTTTGAACAGTTAATGTTGAGATGTGTCTGCTACTTATGCTCTGTAAAGCCTTCATAACGCCTCGAATCTGAGCTGCTGTAAATTGATGATTTCTGAGGCTGGTAACTCTAAATGAACTTCTCCTCTGCAGCAGACATAAATATAGTCTTGCTTTCCTGGGAAGGTCTTCTTGAGATCCAGTTTCATCATGGTGCTTGATGGGTTTTGCAAATGCATTGACAATACTGTTCTTTCAAGAATTATTCCTGAACAGCTGTCTTACAATAACAACAACAAATGACTGTTGTTGTTGTTGCTTCTTAATTACCCAGTTCCATATGTATTATTTCCTGGTTTTCAAATCTCTAATATTTTTCTAGACTGTAGAAAATAATCACCAAACAAAAAAACATTGCATGAGAAGGTGTGTGCAAACTTTTGACTGGTACTATATATATAAACTTATAAACACTTTGTTATAATAATAATAATAATAATAATAACAACAGCAATAATAATAATAATAATAATAATAATAATTATTATTATTATTATTATTATTATTTAAAATAAAAATATAATTCCACTTTTTATTTATTGTAATTATCCAAAAAAAATTCCAAAATTGTTTTACAATATTTTCCTAAATATAAAAACCTATAGTATGTGATGTTTTTTTTAACCAGACATCAATGAACAACTAATGAAATAAACCAAAAAAAAAAAAACATCGCAGGAATCATTGCAGAATAATAGCTCCAGGTTTCTGGTTCAATTCTGAGCTCAGATTATTATGCTTCTATTGTGTGGGTTTTTATTTGTTCTCAATCACTGCCAAAACATCCTGTTGTGTGGAACATACTAAATTGCCCCTACTGTAGGTGTAAATAAGTAAGCAAAAGTCTGAGATAAGCTCACTTAGCTCACTAGCTCCCAAGCTCACTTCTAGTGTTCCTGGGATAGGCTCCAGATCCACCAAGACACTGGCCAGGAAAACGTTGTTAATGAAGAGGAATGAATGAAAGGTTAGATATCCAATGCATCTTGAAAAAAATTGAATATTATTAAAAAAAAAAATTTAGTTTGTAATTTAATTTAAAAAGTCAAACTCATATTCTAGATTCATTACATGTAAAGTGAAATGCTTTAAGCCTTTTATAAGACTATAGCTCATAAAAAAAAAAAATCCAGCATTTCAAGTTTGAGCAAATTACCATTCATATAGTATAAATACCGTATATCTCCGTGTCTAGTTCAGTAGAAGACTGCTGACATGACAGTTGTCCAGAAGACGATCATCGACACCCTCCACAAGGAGGTTAAGCCACAGAAGGTCATTACTGAAATGCTGGTTGTTCCCATAGCGTCGTATAGAAGTATACTCATGGAAAGCTGACTGAAAGGGAAAAAGTGTGGTAGGAAAAAATGCACAAGTTACATGACTGCAGCCTTAAGAAGATTGTCAAGCAAAGCCGATTCAAGAACTTCACAAGTGTTTTGAAAGTTTCGTAAGGAATTGAATGAGGATGGAGTCAGTGCGTAAAGAGCTACCACACCTAGACATCTTTAAGAAATGGAAACTGTTGCATCCCCAAATGTAAAACCACTGAACAAGAGTCCTCCTTTTAGATGAATGTGAATTTTGCATTTAATTTGGAAACCAAGAGTCACAGAGTCCAGAGAGTTGCTTGACGTCCAGTGTGAAGTTTCTAAAGGCGGTAGTGATTTGGGGTAGGATTTCATCTGCTGGTGTTGGTCCATTGTGTTTTATTAAGTCCAAAGTAAACACAGCCATCTACCAGGAAATTTTAGAGCACTTTATGCTTCTGTTTTTTGAGAACCTTTATAGAGATGCTGATTTCCTATTCCCACATGACTTAGTACATGGCCACAGAGCCAAAACTACCACTGCCTAGTTTGCTGACCATGATATTATTGTGCTTGATTGGCCAGCCAACTCACCTGACCTGAATCCCATAACCTATGGAGTATGGTGAGGAGAAAGGTGAGAAACACCCAACACAACAATAGAGATGAGCTGAAGGTCGCTATCAAAGCAACCTGGTCTTCAATTACTGTATGCCTCAGCAGTGCTACAGGCTGTTTGATTATATGCCATGCCGCATTGATGCAGTAATTTGTGCTAAAGGAGCCCTGGCCAAGTATTGAGTGAATAGAGGAACATAATTTTTCAGAATTTATTAGAGGAAGAGGAAATAGAGGAAAATACTTTTTTGATTGTTTTTAGGGAAAGAGTCTTAAATTCTGAGATTTGTTTTTCATGAGTTGTGAGCTGTAATAGTCGAAATTAAAACAAAAAAAAATCGCTTGACAAATTTCACTTTACATGTAATGAATATATGAACGTTTCACTTTTTAAATTAAATTGCTGAAGAAAATTTTCATGAAATTGTAATTTTTCAAGATGCATTATACAGTACAGGCCAAAAGTTTGGACACACCTTCACTCATTCAATGTGTTTTCTTTATTTATGTACATAATTCCACATGTGTTCATTCATAGTTTTGATGCCTTCAGTGAGAATCTACCAATGTAAATGGTCATGAAAATAAAGAAAACACATTGACAGATAGATGAGAAGGTGTGTCCAAACTTTTGGCCTGACTTTTGTACGTGACTGTTTTTTTGTGAAGAAATAAGGATTTACACATCTGCAGTATGTCAAATATTTGACCTTTTAACTTTTTTTCTGTTTCATCCTGAAACTGTTCCCGCAAAGTTGGAACAACATAATTATATAGGATGTGTGCTGAGGCACTTTTTAGAGCCCCCCAGTTCCAGCATGAACAATGAACCTGTGCACAAAGTAAGCTCCATGAAAACAAGGTGTTTTAAGGTTGGAGTGGAAGAACTTGAGTGGCCTGAACAGATCCCTCAATCCTACTGAACACCTTCGAGATGAAGTGGAACTCACACCAGGCCACCGGATCTTCTTGCCCATTCATCAATGTCAGACCTCACTAATGCTTTTGTGGCAGAATGGGCCAAACACAAAGTTATAGAATCTAATGGAAAGCTTTGCCAGTAGCATGAAGATTATTTTTAAATCTGGAATGAGATGTTTAACAAGCCCGTATACGTAGGTGATGGTCAGGTGTCTACATACCTGATATGGATTTCTTGATGAAAGCAAGTGTTCAAGTGGTTCATTAACTGCTATTAATATACAATTAACATTATTATTCAGTATTAAAATAATCTTAAATAACTTACAAAAAAAAAGTAATTTGTGGGTATGTTACGCTGGTCTGTCTGGTCCTGGTAAGTGCGTGTAAGGACGATGACAGAGTGAAGTGTGAGTGTCTCTATGTCCTTCCTCTGACCGTGCCACTATCCTTCTCTGTGTGACAGGTGAGGGCCAGCGCCATTGCCCAGGATGCAGACCAGAATTATGACTACGCCTCTAACAGTGTGATCCTGCATTTGGACGTAGGGGACGAGGTGTGCGTGCAGCTAGATGGGGGGAAGGTCCATGGGGGAAACACCAACAAATACAGCACCTTCTCTGGTTTTCTCATCTACCCTGACTGACTATCCATCAGCCCTGCCGCTCCTTCACCTCACAATGCTGCTCAACACACACACACACACTAAACAGACCAGAAAGGAGGGACATGCACATTGGTTGATGCTCGGCGCAGAAGGGCTTCACTGACATGATATCATGAGCAAAGTGTTGCTTTCATTAAGCAGGTTTTTTTTCTGACATGTTGTTTGTATGTTTATGCAAATGATGGTAATATGCTCTACTTATATGAATGCAAATTTCCCAAAAAAAAAAATGTATAATAGATATTGCATATAGAACTATATCTACTGGAGTGTTATCCTCCCTCAGCATTAGATGTACACGTGTTGATGTTATTCAAGCCGCATCATTTTTGCGTGTCTCACTTCAGTATTCAGTTTCCTTCACACTGTTCTGATGACGCGTTTGGAAGAAGCTGTTATACACACACGTCCAAGGCTTGGTGAGAAAGATTTCCATGGTTTTGTTTTTGCTAACAAGAGGACTGATTGGTAAGCGTGGCACAACGGGAATTCAATACAGTGACATATGTATGCGTGCACACACCACCAGTGTGGGCCTGTGATTAATCTAAGTTCCCTGGTTCAATTAATTTGACTTAAAAGTGACCGTTTGGGCTGTCAGTGTGGAATTGGAGATATGGCCTGTGTGCATGATGTGTCTGGGTTCAAACACACAACGTCTGAGCTGTGTGAACATGGATTTTCAATGTGTCTAAACAGCCTGGCCGAGAATAAACCATTAATATACTGCTTAGGGTTCTAATGTTCTATGTCAGGCTTGATTAATGAAAAAAAAAAAAATAGCATAATCGTAAAATTCTGTCCAAGTGATGTTTTTTTTTTTTTTTTTTTTTAATAAAATGAGTTAATCTTAAATTAACTGAGATGGTTTCATTGCTGAAAGTACCTTTTTACGCTTCAGTAAGCTTTTGTCATGTGATATTTGAAAAAAGGTAATGACCCCTAAATCATGAAAAAACAAACCGGCCAACATTAGCACAAAGTGGTAATTTTTTTTAATTCAAATTTTGACTACCTTTTTTGACCTAAATTGTTTAGATTTTTGTGCATTCGAAAAAAAAAGTCATGGCCAGATAAAAATTTGTTATTTAAATTATTTGTGGAAATAAGGACAGTCCTGACTGCATGAGTGTGTGTGTATGTGTGTGACAGTATGTTTCATTTGTAATAAAAATGATGATAAAGATTCTTCCCATCAAAAATGTTCCTGTAAATTTGCCGAATTGTGTAATTTGACATGACAGAGCAGAAAAAAGTGGATTCTGGATGTCTTATAGTAATTCTGTCCACAGTTGGATTTGGCAAGTCAAGCCACGTGCAAATATAAACAAATGCAATTACACATCAATACATCCATAAATCAAGCTCTATTTCTTCTCATAAAATAACTCTATAATAAAGAATGTGTAAATAGCGCTGACTCTTTTCTTCCCTTTGTACTGAAATCTGTATGTTAAAGAAAAACAAATCTGATTGGTCAGAAGGTGGGGATTAAGTTTTTTTATTATTATTATTTTGTTATAACTGACTGCAAATCACAGGTTTATATTATTGCACTTATGCTGAAATGTTATCTTTTATCACTTGTATAGTAAAAAGTCAAATTTTTTCATTATGCCTGTTTATAGCTTTAATAATGTAAGTAACAACAAGAACTTATTTTTTTGTGTTTTATAAATGAATCGTAATTATAAACTGTTATTTACAGGTAACAGAAACTCAATTAATCATTATGACACACATCCACACCCCATCCTTGATAATTTTTCTTGTGCAGGAAAGGACACAAATCGCCCCTGGGGTTTCATTCATTTTGTAACCTATATATAAATACACACATTTATGTTAATACTAAGAAATGAATTAAGTAAGTCATTGTGACCTTATAAGTGAAATAATTTCCAATGTTTTTTTTGTTTTTTTTAAATTAGACTCCCTAAAAAAATAGCAGACAACGGTGGAAACTTTGCCACTACCTGTGACAGTGTTAAAAAGAAGGGAGAAATCTTTAATTAAGAGCGAGCGGTAATGACATTCTGAACTTGCAGCCTGTGGGGGATCGCAGTGTGTGTGTGTGTGTGTGTGTGTGTGTGTGTGGAGCCAGCCTCCCCGCTCTCTCCTGCTAGACTCCAGTTGAAAGTTAATTGGACCGGGAGAGGTCTAAGACGGTCTGTGCCGAGGCCCATTAGCGATTCCCCTGTCGAATGCAGAGCCACGAGGATCACAGACTCACAAATAGGAGGATTAAAATAATCAATACACTTCACTTACCTCCAATGCCTTCACACACGCGTACGGCTGCCCAAAGCTGCATGCAGACACACACACACACCCCCGCCCAACTGAATTCAGTAATTAGTAGAGGATCTATTCACCATTGGTATGATACCTGGTGCCTTACCTTCACCCACACAAATAGCATTAGCCGTGCTATTTAATGAGAGGGCATAGTTTTGACTGGTTGTGTGGAGATGAGGAAAAGGTCAGCGAGCTGTTGAGGAGCTGCTCTTGCCACACGATGCATCACACAATCTAGAGCTGATATTTCAGTTGTGGCATACACCCAAACAAACAGTCACTATAATCGTATTTTCCTAACCTTATTTTGTTTTTTTTACTGAAAAATAAAATCCTCAAAAATAATAAAAAAGTTTATAATTGTGAAATGCTTACATACAAAAACAAGGCTAAGTAGTACAGATTAAGTAGTCAGAAAGTAACCAGATTAGATTCAAATTTTTAAGCGATCTTAAAACCTTAATCTTAAAAAGCTCTCAAAACTCCAAGCAGCAAGTAAAATCAGATCTCCACAGTATGATGGCATAGTAACCATTGAAATGTATTACTTGTCAAACTGGAGCTGCAATAATCTCCAGTGATCATGATTGAAACAGATTGTGTGGTGCATGTTAGATATGACAATGGAACCTTAATGATGATTAAGACCTACATACTGTACGTATATACTGTAGATGTTTGGTGCACCAAGCAATGAAAACATTAAAATTACTGAAACGGAGTTAAGAACTGGGTAGTAGTGGATAGCATGGTCACGTTGCACCTTAAAAGTGATTCTTGCCTCTGCTTTGTGTGCATGGTGCATGAATGTTTTCACACTTACATACATACACTAACCAGCCACTTCATAGCTACACTTATTTAACTGCTCGTTAACACAAACATCCAATCATATCCAATGCCCATCACTTGTCAGCAACTCAGTGCATTTATACATGCAGACATGGTCAAGATGATCTGCTGAAGAACAAACTGAGCATCAGACTGAGGAAGAAAGGTGATTTATGTGACTTTGAACATACTGTATTTCCAAAACTGCTGATCTACTGGGATTTTCACACACAGGCATCTACAGAGAATGGTCTGGAAAAGCGAAAAGACCCAGTGGGTGGCACTTCTTTTAGCAAAAATGCCTCGTTGGTGCCAGGTGTTGGAGATTCATGGCCAGACTGGTTCAAGCTGATAAAAAGGCAACAATAACTCAAATAACATTTTGTTACAACTGAGGTATGTGGAAGAGGCTTGAAGCAGAGGGCTTGAAGGGTTTGAAGGGCTCTAGGACTTGAAGCAGATGGACTACAGCAGCAAAAGACCAAAATCAGACAAGTTGGAAAAAACATTGCCTGGTCTGATGAATCTCGATTTCAGCTTCAACATTTCGATGGTTGGGTCAGAATTAGGTATAAACAACATGAAAGCAATGATGGTAGTGGTGGTGTAACAGTGCAGGGGGTACTTTCTTCGCATACTTTGGGCTGCGCATTGTTTAAAAACCACAGCCTACCTGAGTATTGTTGCTGACCATGTCCATCCCTTTACGACTGTAGGATAGCAAGCCATGTCACAAAGCCAAAATAATCTCACACTGATATCTTGAACATGACAGTGAGGTCACTCTAATCAAATGGCCTCCAGTATCCAATCCAATCCAGTATCCAGACCTCAATCCAATAGAGCACATTTGGTGATGTGGTGGAACGGGAGATTCACATCATGGTTGACTTTCAGGTGACTGTTATAGTAGCTGTCACACTGACATTTTAAAGGAAAAACAACTGTCTTTAGTTGCGTGGCTTTAAATGGCTGTTCTAATAATGCCAATCTCAATCCGTGACCGATGATGTGCAATTTACAGATCTACAGTAACCCAGTATAAATCAAACACGTACACTATATAGCCAAAGGTTTGTGGACACCTGGCCTGCACAGCTCCATTAAGGCATGGTTTGCCAAGGTTGGAGTGGAAGAACCTGAGGGTCAAGCATAGAGCCCTGACCACTATACCACTAATCATGTTTTGTATAAACTGACACACAGACTGCACCCAAGGCCTTCTGACCTCACTAATGCTCCTGTGGCTGAACAAATACGAATCCACTCCTTTATCTAGTGGAAAGCCCTTTCAGTGTGTGTGAGATCAGGTGTCCATGAATGCCATATAATTAGTCATATAATGCACTTACGAATGACAGACGAGCTGAAACAGCTCACACTATCACAATAATTTAGATTCAATAACAAATCTGTAGCCTTCGGTAAGGACTTACAAATAAAGCCATCTGCAGCTCAACATGAGCAGGACAGAAGACTCGGAAGATTTAAGCTTTGCAACCTTCATCCCCAAACTCCCATTACTATTGATGGAAATGTGGAGGCTTTTGGGTGGATGTGGACACTAAACCAGAGCAGTGGACAATAAAGATGAATGCAGTGTGTCAGAATGTTGTCCTTGTGTAAGCACAGTTTTTTTTTTTTTTTTTACCAGACCATTGTTGATCTTGTGTGTTGTTACTATAGAAATGATAATATATTAGAACAGACACTTGAACACAAGCTGATATGGTGGGCTTAGTGGTTACGGCTGTCTCCTCGCACCTCTAGGATTTGGGGTTCAAATCACGCCTCCAGACTCGAGTACTCCGGTTTCGGCATTTCTAAATTGCCTGTAGTGTATGATTGGGTGTGTGCACCCTTGGATAGGCTCCAGGTCCCTCGAGGTCCCCACACAGGAGAAGTGGTATGGACAAAGGATGGATGGACAATAATATGAACCTGGAATTCTGTTATAGAAAACTAATCAACACCTTGTGACCAATCACAATTCAAAATTGCACAGCACGGTAATCTAAAACTGAATCCATCGAAAAAACAGTCATTTTTTTCCTGTATCCTTGCACATTTTAAAACGGCACAAACATAAAAGATAAATAGCAGGGTATTGTTGAGAGACTACTTCATATCTGCTAGATGACGCTATTTTAAGTAAGACTGATGATAGTTTCTCTCTTAGTTTTACTCCCACTGAAGGATTCTAAATGTGCTGGATCAAACTTCTTATTTATAATTTGAAGTTTGACCTTCAAACTGAATACTCATTTTAAACTGTATATGTCTTTTCACGCAGAAAAAGAAAAAAGTTCCAGGTGGCACTGCAAACACATAACACCAGCTAAAAGTCTATCTCCTGACAGGACAGATTTATTCGGAGGTTCCAGATTAGGAGAATTTATTTAGTACCGAGCCTTTTTTTTTTTTTTTTTACTTACTCAAAGCTTAAATATTCTAATTTGCTTGTGTTACTGTGTTAATTATATCATGAATTTCTTAATCAGGACAGAACAGATCTAGACAAAAAGTAAAAACTACTGTGTTTCTTACCACCCTAAACAAATTAACCCATGTCTTTACTATTATCACTGTATATGTGTACTGTATTTAGCACTGCATCTAAAATATTTAATATTGTGCAATGATACATTTTCCTGCGGCTCCAACGTAGATCAGGAACAGTAAACAGTGTTTAGGGAAATCTGTGCAGCACAATTTTATCCTACAATCACCAATACAGCTTATTGCAGCTACAGCAATAACACTTAGCTTTATGATGTGGTGCATAGCTCCTGTAAGAGTTTTGCTTTCCCTTTAAATAGGTATTTCTGGTATTTCAGAAACACTTTTTTTCCCTGAAGGTTAAAATATTTTCAGCTTGTGATTTGGGTGTTAAAACAGAACAAAGAAAAATAAATACATTGCTCAGCTGAGAAAGAGGAATAATATTGCATATACACCTGTTAAAGAATTCTTAAAAACCCTAATTATACGTTTTAAGTGAGAATTAATATGCTGAGATGCATTTGTAAACACAGTCAGGAAATTTCCTGAAAGGTCCATATTTTGAGATCAGTACCAAAAACACAGCAAGGTCCAAAACCTTGAATATATAAATATTTACCTAATTCTGTTTATAATTCAGATACGTTTTCTTTCTGATAAGACAAAAGAGAGTTGACTTCCCAAGGTTAAAGAATACCTCAGAAATAGCTTTGGTGACCTGATATATTGGTGCTAGCTCCATTCGATTCACAAGCAATCACTGTTTTGATGATGGACTAGACAGTTGCTTGTGTCTCATGATTGTGAAGCCTTTATTGTTTACATGAAGATGAAAAATAATGTTTTTTTGGTGTTAATGCAGAACAAAGAAAAACAATTAAATGACTTATTATACAAATAAAACTATCCTTTTCGATTACCTTACATATTGCTCAAACATACTAAGCAGGTTTGTCTCTACCTGCTCTCGTCTGGATCGTACTTGTGCTGTTCTGATGCCTACATGCTCCTGATTACTCTTCACTGATCAACCTTCCATCACCTGGGAGTTATAAATACAGTTAAACATTCTGATTTTAGTTTCTAGAATAACATCATGTTATAACTGATAACGTCTTATCCAATTTTCCACTTTTAGACTACCTCATCTGTGACTGTGTGGATGAGGAACCTCCCTGGCTTTCCTACTGTTAATGTTACTGGTGTCTGTAAAGAGGTTTTGAGACGATCAATACTGCAAAACGCACTGAAGTAACTAGTAACACATTTCTGTAGTCCAAATAACTTTCCATTATGGAATTAGATAAATGTGCCTGTGGCGCCACCTATCTGATTTTCTTCCTTTTTTTTTTTCTTTTCTAAATACACACCACAATAATTCAATATTGGAATGCAAAATTAACCCTCATCTTTTTAAAAGTTCCTTTCGAGTATCCTACCAAATTCTTGTCAGCAGTGAAATATTGAATATGAAATTAAGTCCACAAAGCAATCACCAAAATACCCCAAAGCTGTAAAATTAAAAAGAAATGCTTGCTGTAAATAGAACCAACAACACAGAAAAAATATTTTAAAATGTATTTTATTTTAGGCCCAAACATTAAGAGGAAAAACAAAACTGGAAATGGTACATTTTTGCAACATGACCTTTTAGTTAAGATGTTAAGTTTTTATGCATAAAAATCACCCCTTGTTGTAGGAGGCAGCAAAAGGAAGATGCAACTGGCCTGTTATAAACCACCATACACCGCTAAAGCACCTGAGGATTAACTGGATATATTGCATCTAAGATGATGTTACTACATAGACCCGTGCTGCATGAAAAGATTTTATTGCAAAGAGTTCTCCTTCGTTCAGCTATGTGCTTTTAATATCACTGCATTTTAAGGACACTAGTGATGAGGCCATGTGGGGGATTCTTAACAAAGGAAGATAAAGGCACTTCTGAAAATAAAAACATACGAGTGCAAATGTGCGGAATAGAGAAGCAAATGATGTTGAGAGGAATGATTGAACAAAGGGAATGCCAAAAAGAAGAACATGACAATAAAAAATGCACAAGGAGAGAATTTTAGTTGATTTATTCATCTTCAACCGTTCATGACCATCCGCACGAGATCTGAAACAAAAAAAGGGGAAAAAAATTAGGGAGCAAACATTGTAAATGGATGAAGAAAGATGAGAAGGGGGTCATCATCTACAACATGCCACACAGTGCAACCTTTCATTATAATTTTATTTTATTTTGAATACAAATGTATTTCACAGGCTGATGTTGAACTTTAAAATGACCAACGTACATATTTCTGGAAACTCTTAACTCCTTAGTTAGTAATACTTATAAATGTAAGGGGTGCACCGAAAGTAATGCAAAAGTTGGAATATTGATTTTTAATTAACTGAATTAAATTATTTAACTTGTATGTTGTTGGTAACTTCCTCTAGTCAAAAGGTACTACTCGGTCTCCATCACAAGTCATGCATTCACACCATCGTTTAACCCAAGTTCTAAAATCCTCTTTCAAAATCGCATTTGTCACAGTTGATGGTCTTCCACTGCGCTACAGAATATTTATAGAGATGACACCGTTGACAGGAGCAATGCACACAGATGGATGAAGAAGTTTAAAGAAAGGGAAACCAGCATCAGAGACAGACCATACAGTGAGAGACAAAGTGGATTTTCAGAGGATTCGAGAGTTGGGTTCAAAGATGGCACAAATGCATGGCCTGTAATGAAGCCTATATTACATATCCACCTTGGCATAGAGGAAGAAGAAACCTAAACGTGCAATTTGAATGCCCTATGTCATAAAGGAAATGTATAAACTAATATATATGTGTGTGTGTATATACACACACACACAGGCTTAGCTGCAACATCTGGCTGGCCCATATGGCATATTGTAGATGTGACCCAACCCCAACTACCCTCATTTATAACAGAGAAAGACAACAGTGAGTGATGATCACTATCTCCTACTCAGCCAGAGCAAGGGGTTGACCAAGTCTACAGGATTCAAGAGAAAGTTAAAGATCCTCCAGATTTAACTCCACAGCAGGTCAGAATTAGAGAACAGTAACAGTACAGAGAGTCTGTGTAGCCCACCTGTCAAATCATCAGGAAAAGCTGAAATGACAGCAAAAACATTATAGCAGTTCACTGCCACTGGTTGGTTAGTAAAAGAAGCAATTGCTCTGCTTTAAAAGCTTTGAGGGGAAGTACAGCTGTTCTTGTCTACATTAATAAACTGTGCCACATGCTAGAAAAGGGTGTCTAGAGTGGTGCATTACACAAGTTTCCAATGAGACAATCACAGTGTACATACTCAGACTTTTGTAATTCCATTATACCAAACCCATAGCTATGCATACTTGAGACCTAGACAGCTAATGCCACTTAGCTTGCTCTGATTGTGATTTACTACTGCAGGACTCTTATAGCGAATCAGAAGCTCAAAAACAGTGAGAAGAATACACTATATGACCAAAAGTTGGACACCTCACCAGCACCCCAGGGTGTGCTTGTCAAACACTCCATTGCAGATTTAGTCCCTATTTGTTGTTATAATATCCTCCAGTTTAAAAAAAAAAAAAAAAAAAAAAAAAAAACTTTCCAGTAGATTTTGCAGAACGGTGGTAAGGATTCGTCCATTCAGCTACAAGAGCACTAGTCAGCCAATATCTGGTTTTATTTTTCAAAGAATAACCTGCCATCTTTACCTGTGCTAGCAGTAGCTATATGATTAGATCACTAGATAATGACTGACAAAATAGCTAACAGATAAAAACCTATTATGATAGATTATGCTCAATCTGAATCAACATGGCTAGCTGTACAACACAAGTCATGAAACTTTTCCTCTTTTTTTTTCTTTATGTTTGTATTACAGGTGCAACACATGGCACTATTACTCTCACAACTCTACCCATCTTAAATAAATAAACAAACATTAATTAATTTGAAAGAAAAAAAGTCAGTAAAACTAAGAATCTACAGGAAACATTTTAATATTAAGTATTGCACTGATATCAGCCGTACATCAACAACAGCCTATTTCTGCTTTGTTGACTGACTTTAGCCTAACAGCAAATAAGAGGACATGCACCGAAACCAGTGATTGTTTCTTGTATCAATTTCTTTTTTTTTTTTACTGGCTAAACGTTTATTTGCGGTCTGATATGGACAATGGTAGTCTACCCAGCTGCAATTTTGAAAATCATCCAACAGATGGTGCTGTAATACCTCCATAATAGATTCAACACGTGCACGTCTAAACATACTGAAGTTGTGGGTGTTTTTACTCTTCTTGAAAGAAAAGAAACGAAAAAAAAAAAAACCGATCAGCAACATCCAGTAACATTTTAAGAGAAGCTACTTAAAGGGTAAAGTATATCTTCAGCTTTTCTAATTGCTTTTACATTTAAATATAATACTTATTTGATTTATGTTTCAACACCCAAAAATTCTTATTTAAGTAGATGGCTATATAGGTTTTCGGAAGTTATTTTAAAATTAACCTTTACTGTAAAATAAGGGTTATATTAATAAAAAAATAGGGGTTTATTATGCGTTTTCATAAATTATTAAATTGTGGCTTATTCAAGAATGGTATGATGAATGACTTAAAGACTAAAAGCTCAGGGTTTTATGATCAAGATTTCTTTGTGTCTCTGGCACAATACAGGGAAATATAAAAATTGGATTGGAACAAAAATTTTCATAAAATATATATATAATAAAAATCTGTATTGGCCCAAAATTTCATTTAAATAAAATCTAATGAATAAATAATTTTTTTAAAAAGGTCTGGGGAAAAAAAAGCAGTTGTGCACCCTGCATCATGTGTCTAGGTCTCTAGTATGGATACATATGCTTGAACTGGTTGTGGCATTGCGCAGCGTGAATCCAGCTGAGCCCTTATGGCTGACGCAGTATTGGGTCAAACATATGTAGAGAGCATGCCACAGCCAGGGGCCCAGAGTGAGCTGCTGCTGATACTGTAGTACAAACATCAGTATAATACAATGAGTCAAAACCTCCACACCAACACCTGCTCGAACCAGACCTTTGGAATACAAACACGTCATGCCTCACAGAAATTTTGAACAAAGACAGAATGATGTATATTCATGTCATATTATTTTTATAACAGATGGACCGTTTCCGGTGTGGATAAATTTAGTTCCCAATTTTGCTGTAGATTCAATGTGGCCATGTGCAGGCATTCGTGGTTGTACAAAAGGAATACAAATCTGGATCGAAAAGTCTCATTGTATACGTGTTGATGGCAGGAGAAGGACGTACTCCTGAGACGGTTCTCAGCCAGACATGATTTGACGAACCAAAGCTGCGAGAGATCATTAAAGGTTATGACATGTACCTCATGGTCCAAAATAACATGTTACTGCATGAGACTTTAAGTGATATGCACTTCATACAGACAAACATGACAAGACAGATGATAATGCAGAACAGAATACACATCAAATTCCTTTTGTGGAGTTTCAGAACACCAGTTTTACACTTTCGTTACATTATTTTACCTTCATAATTGATGCAGCCATTGGGATCCTCGTGTCCGGCCAGGAGTGTTTCTACCTCATCCTCAGTCATTCTCTCTCCTGAGAAAGGGCAAGGGGAAAATATCTAAATGTTATGTATTTCAAATACTCCCAAAGAATCCAGAGATTCTTTGGAAGTAAAAATAAATTAATTAACTAAAAAAAATATATATAGAATCAGTAGGGGGTGTAACAATACACACCACACAATTTTAACTGATTCACAGTACTGGCTTCAGGATTTAATTTAATTCTCAGAATATTTTTAACAAATTAATTTGAATAATTAAGAAAAATTATGACTTTTTTTTTATTCCTGAATCATAAACAATGCAAAACATGATGTTTATTTCCACTTATATAATATTTTTTAATGCTATGATGCTTAATACTGAAACAAAATGTACTATAGATTCTCCGTACCTTAAAAAGAAATAAATACATTAATAAATTCTCCCAAAACTCTGATTAAGTAAACAAGGTCTCTGACCTTGAGGAAATGATTGAAACATAATAAGCTCTGTAGAAGTGCCTGAAGTGTCACTGTAACCAAAAACTACTCCAAAGTCATCCACTGTCTCTTTCCCAAGCAATGTAGACTGAAGTAGAGCAGTGTACTCTCTCACCAATTTAAATCAAAGTGATACACGGACTGAGACTTCAGGTGTTCAAACACTGTAATGGATAGAATACTCATCATAAACATGACTTGAATTGCACATCTCTCTGATGCAAATCATCCTACGTTTGTGTACAGCTTAATATCCAGTCAATAAGAAAAGTCAACAGTCACTGGTGGAAAAGCACTTAGAAAACTTATCTGCCTGAGCACATCCTTCCTGCCTGTCATTTATTTTGGATGTGCATGGTCAACCTACAAAAGACCAGGCTATATAAGAGATGTCGGATGGATGGAAGGGATCGAATACATGGGGTAACGAACTTTTTAAAAAAAATAAAAAATAAAAAAATAAATTATATATATAAAAATTTTTTAACTAATAGTAGTGATCTTGTTTAAAGAGTAATTGAAAAATAGAAGGATTACATGCCACCAAATGTCCTGGTTACATTATTGCTAAAAAAAAAAAAAAAAAAAAAAAAACTAAATGAATGTAGCATGCAGCAAATAATGCATAATGAAAGAAAAAGAGGACAATAAACACTTGTACTTTATACTATAATTTACACTTATACTAGACATACGCCAAGTGTAATCTAATGCTAGATTACAGCATTAAATTAGTTTATTGATCGTATATTGATGATAGTGTTTTTGTATGGAACTAAATGGATGGTTTGGTCAGCTAGAACTGCTAATATCGCTTATGGCAGCTTTTAATTATTCATAAATTAGCTTTCCATTAAAAAGAAATCCTCATTCATTTTCAAACAAAACATTTTCCTCTGTACTGTATTGTCATATGCATCAAAGTAGGTACACTGCTTAAAAAGTATTATAATCTTGCATCACTTGTGCTTGCTGTACTGCTTTACTCTACGTGCATGAGATATGCGGGACAGCCTTATACAAACCTCCCCTGAAGTGAGGTCAACTTACCCAGTGTGGTGAGAACATGGCGGAGCTCAGCACCCATTACTGTGCCATTGCCTTCCTTGTCGAATACTCGCAGCCCTTCCACAAAGTCCTCAAAGGAGCCCTGGTCTTTGTTCTTAGCAATGGCCTGAAGCATGGGCAGGAACTGCTCAAAGTCTAGCATTTTGGTGTTCATCTCTGGAACACAGAATGTCCGAAAGATGCTGCAGTTACAGCAATTAAACTTAGACGGATCTCACACCATCAGCATTTCCGTCTTTTCTTTAAGTGTATAGAAATAATAAAAATAGGCTTGCGTGCTGGCTTCATATCTTTACCCTCAGCCTTGGGGTTGCCTAGGACCTTAAGCACCTCAGCGTTGACTGGGTTTTGGCCGAGAGCCCGCATCACGTCCCCACACTGACTGAATAAGATCTTTCCATCTCCCGTCCGGTCAAACAAGAGGAAGGCCTCTTTGAATTCTGAAGTGGGAGGGAAGCAGAGATGGAAGGAGAGAGAGAGAGAGAGAGAGAGAGAGAGAGAGAGAGAGAGAGATAGGCATGTGTGTCAGTGCACAAAATGAGGAAAGAAAGACAAGTGATTACAAGATTCATTGGGGGGGGGGGGGGGGGGACAACCACACAAAAAGAAAACTGAATTTTTAGATT
>JAQMYJ010000015.1:6305998-6355787 GCA_030014305.1 Clarias laeviceps
CCCCCCCCCCCCCCCCCCCCCCCCCCCCCCCCCCCCCCCCCCCCCCCCCCCCCCCCACAACCTCAGAAATAGAAAAAGGAATTGTTAGATTGCTCTATTAGATCATACTAAAAAGATACAAGCATTTTATTAAAACAAAGAAACAAAAATAAAAAACAGTTATAACAGGAGGAAAGCCATCATAAAAACAGGGGAAAAAAACAGAAGTGTAAAGCAGTGGTGTAACCCGAGCACAAAAAAAAAAAAAAAAAAAACCTTGCACCAGCAATCAATATTAATGCTATCCAGGGCTGTTTTTAGTGCTGTCTATTGACATTAGATGATGCAGAACAAGTAACTACTTAAGAATGTGCTCATTCATTTTTAACCCAATGGAGAATAAAGCAAACTGTGCTGGTGATGAGCCAAGAGGAAGAAACACAATGTGTCTCATCATAAGCTACAGGACCCTAGTCTTACACAAGTTAATAATCTGAAAAAAAAAAGAAAAAGTCTATTACCACAAAAAGCATGAATATTGCCAAAGCAGACAAATGAAAGCAAGTTAAATATCCTTAATAAGTCACTAAGACCACATCTCACTCGGAAAACAGATCATCTGCATTACTCTAAATTGTCACAATAAACTACTGTTTTTTTTGTTGGTAGGATATTTACCCTGAACTCAGCACACACTAAAAGGACATGCATTAATAATGTTGAGAAACAGCATGCTTATATATATGATGATTAGCTTCAGGACAATTCTTAAGTTTAACACACCTCTCACTAGACCATAGGATGCAAACCTGTGCCCTTGTAATAACGAGCAAAATGCAGAGTGTACAAAAATCATCTTCACAATTACCTCAGAATGCTTTTGTAACAACAACAAAAAAAAAGGTAAAAACCAGAAAAGCAGCAATTGTGTCTATGTAAAATTGGACAAAAAACTGAATTTATACACTTCCTGGTTGACTTTACAGTGAATAAAATTTTTAAAGCTCATTTCAGACACCTTATACTAGACACACGCCAAGTGTAATCTAATGCTAGATTACACAGTCATTTTCAGTTTAACCATGGTCTATAATTTTTTAAAGTCTGCACACTAATATCCCTGGACCATTAAGCATCACCTGATCGCCCTGCTGCACAATTTCTGGTGTCCTCCATTCAAATAGAAATACAAGAATGTCAAACCGAGACTTATGAATGAAGATGTAAAACTGACTGACATTTAAAGAAGACTTCAAGTATGATATGCTGATGAGACTGTTAGTCGCAATAAAATAGTTCAATGGTGCCAAAGCCTTAAATAAGCATGTACATGTCTACGCAGTCGTTCGAATGAACATTTTGGGAGTGGAACGCCTGATCCTTATAAATCTACAGGTAAATGGTCAAGAACGTGCAGAAAAAAAAAAAATAAATAAAAATAAATAATAGGTCTGTGGGAAATGTATACACGATTATTTACTATCACGACTTACAGGTATTTCCACCTGTTTGAGCCATTAAAAGAGTTCCTGGGAGGTCAGCATTTCAGCCACTGACCACCGATGAAACTTTGGAACAAGTGCATTAGTGTAGCAGATGATTATATAGAGAAATAAAGATGTTATTCTGCGCAATCAAATGTCCCGGTTTGACTTGAACACACGTTGTAGAATAAATTGTACTATATTACTGAACTCTTAACACCTAATGCAAAAAATTTTTTAAACCACAGGTGCAGACTGTAGTGGCATATTTATTTAAGTTTTTTTGTATTATTTTTACATTAACTCAAAACGTAAACATGACAAATAAGCTTCTTAATCTGATTAAACCTATACACTGCACGGTATATCAGATTACACCTCTACAAGAAGAAACAGGCTTTCTGTTCATTTTAAATGCAGGTTTAAAACAACTATATCCATTTTGCATGTTTGCAAGAGATCAACAATTGCCATTTTAATAAGGAAAAAAACAAAAACAAATGCTGATCATCTTTCAATACTACTGTTTTATGTAAGCCTTTAAAAAAAGAAAAAACCCTGTACAATAAAAGAAACGCTGCATTCAAAAAGGGCTGTACTACTAATTATGAACGTTATCAAATGTAAACAGCATGTAAATACACTAGTTTGATCTTTTCTTCAGCACTCAGCAACGAGAGTAGTAAAGCTGAGTGTAACAGAATGGGACGGCCCTCCAGAAATAACTCGCCTTGTTTGTGTGCTCTGCTTCCTGCTTGCTGGAATGTGGCTGTTCCCTGACCGCCTGGAAACGTTCTCTTTAACCATATAAGGAGCCGGAGAAAATGGGAACGGAGAACATCGGACAGACTTATGTCAACCGTCTTTAATTAAACAAACCAGACAAGGAATGAACGTAAAAGATCGGGCACCTAAAAAGGCCACGGCATCCCGTCGAGAATCCAGGTATGGAAACTCGCATACCTGTGCGGCATTTGATCGACCATTCCAAGACTTCAAACAAAATCAGGAACAGGACCAGATTAATGCGAAATGTATATAATTTCAGAGCGAACATGTACACCAGATGAGTTTACACGCTCTTTAACATGAAGGCTGGTTTCCTGTGACACACCCTGACATGCTTCGAATCAGTACTACACAGCTGGACTTCCTAAAGCACAACAGAAAAACCACTTCCCTGATCTTCAAACTCTAAAACACTTTCCTCATCGCATTACTTAATCATGCACAACATTAGATCTGGCCTGGGACTCGAGAAACATGCAAAACAACAGACAAAACACACACACTGAACAAATTAAAAAAAAAAAACAAGACAACACACTCCAGTACAAGTTTGTACTTGCACTAGACCAACATTTCAGAGCACTCACCATGGATTTGCTCCAAGTTAAACTCAATCTGCAGATTTGCACAGATGCAAGAAAGAAGAGGGAAAGAAAAAGAAAAGAATAGACAGCAATAAGGAAAAAGATGGGAAGATTTCTTTGCTAAAGGATGGAGGGCAAGAAGAAGCAGAGGATGGAGCTAATTTAAGCTAAGGAAATGAAAAAGAAAAAAAATAATACACATGCAGCAAGTCGTTTAGAACAAACTCACCAAGAATTTGGTCTTCTGAGAAGTCGCACTGTTTAAAGATAAAGCATTAGGAGCCGGAGTGAACAGAGAGATAATCCAATAAAGTGGAGATAAAAAAAATGGCTCTTTGGTATTCAAGTTAGCAAACTAGCTAATCAGCGTAGCGCGCGAGACACACTAACGCCGTCCGTTAACAACTAGCAAAGAATTTTAAAATAAAAACGTATTAGCCCTATGGAAATAAAGCTAATATTTAATAATATAATTTTATATACAGTACAATTTTTCATATATAAAAAAACAACACTCTAACGTTAGCTTCACCTTTACACATACTAACCAAGCTATTAAAACGGTATCTGCCTGGCTAGCTAGCAAACTAGCTAACTAACTATCAAACCAAAATTCAAGTAGCTAATGTTACGTATTTACAAATATCTAAAATCATATTTATTTAATGGCTTATCTATGAGCCTACCATAGCTGCACGGAGGGAGGTATGAAGCGAGCTGCTCTTGCTGTTTGCGGGCGGAGGGCAGAAGTGAAGTGCCTACGCTGCCTTTTAGCTCTCAAACCAGGAAGAGACTGCTTCATCGATCTGTATACTCTACACGGACCTTCGTGTATTAGCGAATCCTAGGACGCAGGGTGATCCGCATACGGTTTAGATCTTGAGATGTGCGTGCAACGTCATCCCATTGTACGCGCCTACGTTACGTCAGTGTGAAATACGTACAGGCTTTAGGAATGTAGAGTACTTAAAGGGATATTTCAAAACACAGTGATTTCTTTCCCCATCTTAAATAAACTGTGAAATTCTTTATTCTTTGCATGTCCCAGCTTATTTTGTTAGTAGGCTGGGGTCAGAGCGCAAGGTCAGCCATTATACGGCACCCCTGGAGCAAGGAGGGTTAAGGGCCCTGCTCAAGGGCCCAACAGCCCAATCAGTAACCTATCTATCTATCTATATATATATATACTGTATATATATATATATATATGTGAAGAGACCGGAGTACCTGGAGGAAACTGACCAAGCATGGGGGAACATGCAAACATGCAAACTCCATGCACACCGAGGTGGGAATCGAACCCGGACCCTTGAGGTGCAAGGCGACAGTGTTAACCACTAAACCCACCATATTAAATAATTTTTTGTTTGTTTGTTAGTTTATACTCTCTAGTGTTACTACTTATTTACATATTGTATATCCTACATTTAATTATTTGTTCTTTTGGTGGTTAAGTGTATAATTCTATATAATTTTATGTTATAGCTTTATTCTTTCAATTTTGTAATTTTTATTCTTGTTATAATAATAATAATAATAATAATAATAACTAAAGATTATAAAGTTCAGTTTTGTCGTAAAGTCTGGCTTAAATCCAAATTGAGGTGCATACACACACACACACACACACACATACACACACACACACACACACACACACACACACAAATGGACAATATGGGAATGCCAATTAGCCTAATCTGCATGTCATTGGACCTGGAGGGGAACATGCAAACACAGAGGCGGGAAACGAACCCCAACCCTGGAGTCCCTTGCTCCTTGCAAAAATGCATTCCAAAGTTCACTCGAGACTCATATAAAGCTTCCACAGTCCCACTCAGCTAAATCAAGTTGGTGTCTTTCAAAGTTACTGTGTGTTTAGTTCAAAATGTACACTTTTCCTTCTCAGAACTAGCCGTATGACTAAGCAGAACTTTATACTTGGGTTCATGGTGACGGTGTGCAGAGCAGGCAACCTTATAAACCCAATGTTAATGTATTTTTTGAGTTAAGACTGGCAATTACATAATAGCATTAAAACTGCTTCATCTATGTGACACATGCGCAATAGAGTCACATGCTGTTATATCTTATATAGTATTGTTTTTAGTTTTTACACAAAACGCAGGCTCAGTGGTACTGTTGCCTCACATCTCCAGGGTTGGAGGTCTAATCTTGCCTCCAGTCTGTTTGTGTGGAGTTTGCTCATTTTTTATTTGTTTTTGCATGCTATTGCTACTTATGCTATGTGGATTTCATCCAAGTACTCCATTTGATATAGAAGTACTCAGTTGGCCCAAGCTGTGACCTCAACATAACTGAACACCTTTTGGGTGAACTGGAACCTGACAGCACACCATGCTTCCTGGCTTTAATAATTATTTAATTAAAGCCTTTGTACTATGGTGATAGTTATCATGAGAGAAAAATGGGACAAATCCCATTTTAAATCAGTTGATTTCAGATATCTGCCACAAACTTTTTTTTATAGATATAAACTTTAAGCCACTGAACAAGCTGCTTGAAGCAACTTGAAGCAACTTCAGGATAATCACATCTGGATGTCTGAGACTCTTTAGAGATATGATTTTATATGTATATATGATAGTCATGTGTCCACATAGTTTTGGCCATGTCGTGTATGAATGCTGTATTCAATTAACACAGGAAATTTCGATGTGCAGGTTTAAGGATACACTAACATTACTTACCAGCGTGAAAAATATACGTATAGGAACAAACTAATCATGGTACCACTCAAGTGACAAGCAGCTGTACTGTAGTGTATAATACCATTTAAATCAATTCTACTCAGATAACAAGTTTGCCATAGATGAGAGGTCAGGAGTTTTAGTCCTCTTGCACCAGAGTCCAGCTCAGTGTGGTGTTTCAACTCAAAGGTTAAATAACCAATTTACCCAGAACTGGTGATACATGCTTAAAATGTGCAGAAATGTATTAATGAATCTTCATTAATGAGAACTCACATGAGGTTGTATGATATACAGCAAATTTCGGATGTGTCTCTAATGTTTTGCATGATAATGATGATAAATACAAATGTCTACACATGTTACAGCTAACATGAACTCAGAATAAAACAATTCACAATTAAAAAAAAAATAAATACACTACATACCATTCTGTTAAATTAACAGTCTAATAGAAGTCTGCAGGTATTAAAGGTTGCATATAAATGCATTAAGAAAAAAATGAAAAAGAAAAAGTGCCAGTTATTTCCACTCTTGGGCTATTTCATGCTGAACCTGATAATATTTTGGGGAATATACCAGCCTTCTTTACTAGTGTCCTACTTTCAGATCTTGATATAGCACTACTATTCTCTCTGGATATGGGGGCTGGGTTGACACAGATTCCTGTATGTCCTGGAGAAATGAACTAAGATAAAAAGATAAAAGAAATGGTGCTCTAAAAATATTTAGAAAACAAATAGCACCATCTATGATAATCTCTCAGGATTTTTTCTTGTAGATATTTTTTATTTATTGATGATCGTTGGCCTAATTTAACATCTAGTTTAAATATACCAGAATTCATGGTGATATATTCTAAAAAAAAAAAAAACCTACAATTTTATAGTTTAGCCTGAATGTTGGAGAATTCTTGCTTACCTCCAGTGTACTGGGATCAAATGGGGAGTCAGAGGGGCGAAGTAGCCTTGGCTTGAGCTCTGGAACCGGCTTTGGAGGTGCAGGTGTCGTGGCAGAACATGGAAAAGGAGGTCCAAGCCTTGGTAATGTTCCACCTGATGGAGACTTCTTTATCGATGGTTCTCTTTTCGGTGCCATTTTTTATAACAGCTTTAATACTTATCCTTCTCTTTATCCTTTGCTGTGGGTTTGTACAGGGATGAGAGAGAGAGTAAAAGAGAATCTGTGTCAGATACACTGCATCCTCAGGGAGAGGGAGGGAAAAGTGAGTGAGAAAGAGCGAAAAAGAGAGAGAGAGAGAGAGAGAGAGATGATCAGTTATGGTGAGGGCATTGTGTGTGAAAAACTGTAGGAGTGTGTGAGGAGAGATAAGTGTGTTGGTGTGACTCTCAGCTAGTTTTCATATATGTCATGTCGTGTCTGCGTGTAGGTGTCTGTAAGAGTGAGTTGGAGAAATCGAACAGTCCTGAGCTTCTCTATATTAATATCATTGCAATTTTAGAGTGTTCCTTCTGTCTGCCATGCAGCTTTCCTATGCTGATTAGTACAGATATCAAGGAACTCACAGTCGTCAGTAATAATATAGGACATATCAATAGACATTTACCTTAGTAATGTCAGGATTTTTAAAGTGAAACAGTAAAGTGGGAGTAATTTTAAATAAATGTTACTGTGGAATAGTGGGTAGTGTTACTGATGATTCAGTTCTCTAGTCAACCAACAAGGGACCAGAACAAGCCATCATCTCTGAAGTCTCTATCAAAATGTGTGATAATATATAAACTGAGCAGTAATATTCCAAGTGTTTCATGCATTAAATCATTGGAGGTTCATTGTCTCCTAAATACTAATATAACTACTGCAAATATACAATATCATTGGAAAAATATAATAATCATCATCATCATCGTCATCATAATCATAATAATCATAATAATCATAATAATAATAATAATAATGCAAACCACTGGTAACATTCAGGAACACAAAGACCAGACTAGACTTTGCTTGAAATTGTATTAAAAAGCAATTTATTTGTTCTGGAATAAGAGTTTCAGAGAGATGAAACCGAGATTAACTTGTACCAGAATGATGTGAAGATGGGAAGTATGTGGAGAAGGAAAGGAAGGGAAGAGCCCATAATCTAAAGCATATCGCATTGTCTATTAAAATAGGGTGGAGGCAGTGTTACAGCATGGGCATGTGTGGCTGCCAGTGGAACTGGGTCACTGGTGTTTACTGATGATGTATCTGCTCATAGAAGCAGCAGGATGAAGTCTGAAGTGTCAGATGCTGCAAAACTGATGGTATAGGGACTAATGGTATAAATAAAAAATTATGAAAATTGTGTTGCTGTCTAAATACTTAAGGACCTGGCTGTGTTTTTATATATATATTGGCATATTACAATATTCAAGTAGCCACAGCAGACCGTCCGTTCTTGGCACAGGTTTTACGCCAGATGCCCTTCCTGATGCAACTCTCCCACTTTATCTGTGCAATCTGTAAATTGTGGATTTGTACATCACAAATTTTTAACATTTAAATTAAAAATTTTAATTTTTTCTTAGTGCAATTCTTCTTTATTGCATTAAAATCTTTCTTTCTTTCTATTCTATCCTTCTTTTCTAGTCCATGAACCATCGCATAAGCATTTAATTGCAAATCATACTGTGTATGGTTGTGTATGGGACAAATAAAAGTTAAATTAGAATTTTTCTATGGACTAGCAAAAAAAAAAGGCACAGTAATAACTTTTCCGTTCATCTTGTAAATTAATCAAATCAGTCATTTATTATTTAGATACACCCATTTTGTAATTGTATCAGTTGCTGTTTTAATAAATATTTAATATTCAATTTTTCTAGTGTGAAATTTCCATAGTAGCAGGAACAGGTAGCTGAGGTGCTTACATTACCATGGTAACGCACGGAGGAAGTGATGTCTGCAGTGATGACATCGCAGTGATGTCCACCGAATGGTGGACTATTGTCGCGGGAAGTTCCTTTGACCGACAATAGTACTTTAAAGTACACTGTTGAATGGAACACAGCCTAGGTGTCTAACTAATTGCTGAGCTTTTGTAACAAATCATAAGGCAGAAGACAGGACTTCCTAACCTCATGTAAGCTGCTTACATAATTGCTATCATTCTTTACTGTACTCATAGTCTGTGTGACAAATTTCACAGTCAGTGTGCAAAGCAAGAAAATTTATAACGACTAATACCTATTGTAATGCACCTCAATTTTGATTTAATCACCACCACACTGCTTAAAATAATTACAGAGTTGGGGGAAAAAAATCTAAACTTAATTTCCAAACTTCCCAATGGCCAGACAAACAAACATACATACAAATAAACAAACAATAAGAATCAGTTTAATGACATAACGTGTGCTGTAATAGTGTTTATCATTAGCACTGTTGCCTTGCACCTCCAGGGTCAGGGGTTCAATTCCTGCCTCAGGTCTGTGTAAATGGGGTTTGCATGTTCTCCCAGTGCTTGGTGGGTTTCCTCCGGTTACTCTGGTTTCCTTCCACGGTCCAAAGACATGCATATTGAGCTAACTGACATTCTCAAATTCCCCATAGTGTGCAAATTTCCACAGTCGTAAAATAGGAATAAATACAATGGTAATCACCAGTCCCTGGTTGGCCTACAGTGGTTCCTAGATGGATGAAACAGCTTTAATTAGTACTGTAATACCACACTGCGGCCACTAGATGTCCGAATTTCTAAAGTCTATGCTCTAACGTCTTTATTATAGGCAATTAAAAAAAAGGTTTTCTCATTGTAATATATTTATAATACTTTTTATTTTATGAATGTATTTTTCCATACTGAAAATCTATAATTGTATATGCTTCTAAGTTTAATTTCTAAAATGACATAAAAAGAACAGGAAAGGAATTGACTTCACAGAACAACCTCTCTAACTAACTAACTAACTAACACCATGTCCATGAACAATTTTTTCCCCCAATACCTATTGTAATGCCCTTATATGTACTTAAATGCACCTCCGTCTGTCGTGTGATAGTGCGATAGTGTCGAACCGTGGTGTAATACCACACTGCGGGCACTAGATGGTAGTCTATTTTATTATAGTCTTTTAAAAGGTTTTCTCGTTGTAATAAGCTTATGACGCACCTTTTATTTTATAAATGAATTAACATTTTCCCATACTGAAGAGCATCTATATTTTATATGCTTCTAAGTTTAATTTCTGAAATGACATAAAAAGAGCAGTCCAGGAACTGGCTTAACAGAACAAAGAAACAACGAAACAAAGAAACAAAAAACAAACATACACCAAAACTAATAACAAAGTTTTTTTTAACAGTACCTATTGCTAACTTACTTCCAGAACTTCTAAATGGCCAGACAAACAAACAATAACAAGCAGCATAATGACATGAACAATCTGTGTAATACTACACTGCGGCCACTAGATGTCAGAATTGTACGTTTTTATTATAGGCTTTTAAAAGTTTTTTTCTCATCGTAATATATTTATGACACTTTTTATTTTCTATTTTATTTATTTTATAAATGGATGATCATTTTCCCCTACTGAAGAGCATCTATAATTTCATCTGCTTTAAAGTTTAATTTTTGAAATTACATAAAAAAAAGAACAGACCAGGAACTGGCTTCACAGAACTAATTAACTAACTAAGTTTTTTAACCATAATCTCCTAGGCAACAGTGACAATAATCTAAATATGTGTAGAAACCTGATGTCACCTATTACTGTCTCTCTTCCGATAATTAAAAGCTCAGACTCCGCCCCCAATTGGATTTTAGGTCCAATCCATCGCGCGCTCAATGGGCCTTGAAATCGCCGTTTATGTGTCTCACGCGACAGAACAATAGTGACACGCTCGCGCCCCCCACTGCGACACCAACGGCCCCGCGCGTGCGCGCTCGTTTCCGCGTTTTCTCAACTGAGACTGTAGATTAAGACAATTGCATTGTTATCTTTAATGTTTTTTTTTTAGCATGCTTGGTGTGTTAGTGTGATATACTGCACATTTATTTTCTAAGAAAAATATAATATTTGGATCAGTGAAGGTTTGTAATTTGGATCTGCTTGGAATCTGGCTTTTAAAGTTCTGCATAACATGCATACATGTTCTTACTATGCACCAATTTAACCCCAGAGCTAACCTTTTGGAATGCTAAAGGCCTTTTTCCAGAAAGTGTTTATAGTTATAGGCTTTTGTCTCTTGTAGAGAAGGGTTCTTTGGGTCATCTTATTGATCATGGAGACCTTTAAAGTGGCCTCATGACCTTTTCTGTGAAGGCTGTTATAGCATTTATTATTTCAAAAAGAACATGCAGTAGAAGATCCCATAAAGTTCACTTAATTACTTTTTATTTTACAGTAAGGCTACACACAGGGGAATAGAAACCACAATGAAGTGAAGCAGGAACATTGAAGTCTACATGACAGCTAATGGCCAGATACAGTAGATACAGCGTAGTTACAGTATGTTATTAGTCTTTCAGCTGCTCCTACCAAGACCCTACCACAGCAAACCATCCAATCTGCACACAACCTCGCACAGGTTTTACACCTGGTGCCCTTCCTGATTCAAACCTCCCATTTTATCTGCATCCAGACATTGGGTGGGAATCGAACCAAAGCCTTCCACATGGCAGGCAAGAAACCTACCTGCCACCTACCTGTTATTTAGCCTTCTAAGGTCCAATCTAATGTGTGTGTTGTCATGTTCCCTCATTGTTTCTGTTTATCAGCATCTGATAACAACAGAAATTAATCTAACAGGGAAAAAAAATGGCAAAAGACTAATGCCTAATGGCATTAAAAGGCTCTTGAAATTATATGCATACAATGAAGTTAGGAGAAAATTCGATGAGGCTGTGAGGATGACGTCTCAAGAGATGAAAGTGCTGATTAAACCTCTTAAATTTTTAAAAAATAGATCTGTAAGACTGAAAGAAAATCTCTAGTATGCTGGACCAGAGTTTCCCTTCCTGCTTAACCACCCATTTTTGTCTTTGATATTTAGAAGAAAAAAATCATAGTGCACTTGAGCAACCTATCAAAATATGACCAATCAGTCAAGCTCCTCGCTCTGAAAGGGTTCATGTAATGCTAACATCATAGCTGTAGTTATAGCTATAGCATGCATTTTTGGAGGCAGCCTGGAGTACAGGTAAGTGCAGTGTGAACATTATTGAACATAATGTATATAGACAGACTATTTGTTGCATTATAGGCTAGATTTTCCTGGGGCGAGCTTGGGGGTGATGGTGGTTTGGGGGGTGGGGGTGAGGTTATGTTTGGGGTTTAAGGGTTTAAGTCGGCCAAATCGGCCTCGCGTGCACACTTTAAAAAAGTGTCCGGTAATCCAAAGAAGAGTCTGCTGAGCAGACACAGATTAAAAAGATTAATTTCTGGGCCTCACGTTTCCCTAAATCTCTTAGTCAACTCCACCGTAACACTCTCGTCTCCCACACACGCACTCACAAAGCCTTGATCTAATATTTTTGAAGAATGAACGCCATTTGTAATACTCCCGGGTTAACCTCTGATTTATGTAAATGAAGGAGAGCATCTCTGCAGCTGAACAGTGTCGAAAAGGTGTGCACCTGCCTTTAAACCAGAAAAGCCTCTCAAATGATCTCCATGGGTGCTGATTTTCCAATTGAAAAAGTAAACTTCTCTTCACATCCACCTTTTATATTTCTTAAGGCCAATGGTGAAAATAAATTTAATTATGCCAAATTAGGGGAAGGGATTCAATTGTTCCTCTGAGCTTCTCCCAGAATACATAATAGAATTATAGCAACTGCCTCAACGAATGCCTTACAAAATCCCTTCACCATGCCAAATCATCAAACCAACTGATTTATTTTTAATGGTATTACACCCCTCACTCTGCAGTGTCATGGTAATAACTGGAGCTCCTGCAGCTGCCTCTATATCACATTAGCCAAGCTTAATATTGACTGTGCAAGGCCCACAAAACAATACGCCGGAGGACAGGCAGCTTAAAGACAGCCAACGAATCCATAAGCTTTTCAGAGGGCTGGAAAGGAGTTAACTAAGGCTCTGAAGTTGCTTTTGCCCTGAAGGAGTGGCACAATCAATAGGATGCTAAGCAGCAATTCGCCCGTGTGGACCCTCACCTTCCCTCACACACCAAGCTGACAAGAGACCATGAAACCTGATGCAACTTGATTCCTTTTATTTAGTCCGTCTTTCTTTCATGTGGCCAACAAACAATCACTTTTCGTCTCACTTAAGCCCAAGCCTTTCCAGCTGCTTTTTTTCTGTCTCTGAAAACACATGGGAATCATGTAGCAACAGTGTGTGGCTTCAAGAAAGAATCTTTAGCATAGGGCTATGTTAGCGCAAGTTAACATAGTTGGTCTACTTGTTTGACACACTCTGTAAAATGGTTCTCCAAAAGCTCTTTGGATGGTTAATGGATCTATGTGGTTTTGTAACCTGGATCTACTTGGAACATTTTCTGTGTTTGAGGTTCTAGCCTGTGTGCTACTAAAAGAAGATGAAGAGTAGGTTTATATAGAGGCTACAATTGTCCTAATAGAGGAATTCTTAATGGTTCTTCTGGATGGGGTCACCCAACAAATTAACAAGCAAACAAACAAACATACAGTTTTAGTAAAGTGTTCTTTTGCATCCACTGAAACTACATTGGACTAAAGTGTCCGTCTGTGTCATGTGTTTGCATGTGCGTGCGTGTGTGTGTGTGTGTGTGTGTGCATGCTGTGTTCATCTCACGTTTGCAGAAACCCACAGTGGGAATCAGACTGTGCCACTTGTGGGTAGTATGCACCTGATCACAAACGATTCATGGCCTCCTGCCAAATGCACAAAAATTGTTTTAATTTAATGAAATAAATCCTTTGCAAATCGGCTCACCCCGGTGATTAATTGCAAACTGTCAGTCTTATTGCCCTTGCGTTTATGATACTTATGAATCTCTCTATGATGATTAGGTTTGTAGCTGTGGGTTGCACCAGGAACGGACAAAAATCTGTGCATTGTGTTTGCTTATACAGATTACGGCCCTTGATTAGTGGATGGGTGCAATCCATTCAGACTCTTTCCCTCCCACCCTGCTAAAGCCCCTTGGGGTATGCCCACATCCCAAAGGACAGCCGGCTTGGCAGATGGAATCCCCTCCTCCCTCTCTCTCTCTCTCTCTCTCTCTCTTGCTCTCTCAGTTCATCACAAACAGTGCTGAGATCCGATTCGGGAACAGGAATGGATGATGGCTGATGTGATGGAGCCTGAGATGCTCTACACTCTTGCAAAAGATAAATATATTTAGAAAGTTCTTAAGTTAAAAGGGAAATCCTTAGAGGGACAAGTAAAGAAACTTAGTTTCTCCAGACCTAAATTAAAAAAATGTCTGGTTATGATGAGATATGTACATACGGACATGTTTACGACTTTTATACTTAATTCTAAACTTCCAACTTCCATAATTCTAAACTTCTTGAATCCAAATTCAAGAGAGACACTTAAACTAAGGTGTTTTTTTCCATCTCCAAGCAGGGCATTAAAAGCAAAGCTAATGACATCGCTTTCCACGGCCATACATGTTATACTGCTCTTAAAAGGCTCTGTCTGGCCATAAACGTATCCACAAAGCTGTCTGCCATCCTTAATTCCTCCAGCCATGTTAATGTCAGTGCAGTGAAGCAGAATGTCTAGAGAGGGGTTGCAGGTGGCATAGTGTCTAAATGGGTAATTTTACGCTTGCAATTATGCGCTGGGCTCGTGATATAATATGGGATTGATTTACGCAAACTGGCAGACTGGCCCCTGCGGCCTCCCCTGCGACTGCGTTAGCTCGAGTAGCCGCTTAGTTTCGCCTTCGCTGGCCATGATGGTTGCTAATCAAGATAGGAAATAATTCATAGTCAAGCCAGTGCGTTGATAGATATTAAGGGTAAAAGTGCACCTTGGGTTTGTACTGCCTCTCTGCTCTTCTGTATGACTGAGGGGACTCGGGACTCAGTTGTGCTGTATATCTGTCCCCCAGGATTCTGTGTGCAATTCTCATGCATTCAGCTCTGTTGAGCGAAAAAAATAATAAAAATGAAGGGTTGCCATTTTGGGACCATAACTGATAAAATGCTCTTACACACACACACACACACACACACACACACACACACACATTCTCTTTAACTGCTATGTTTTTAACCATTTTAATATATATTTTTTAATTGTTAAATAATTATATCCAATCAAAAACAAAATTCTCATTTCAGATTTTATGTTTAACAAAAGTTGCACCCAACAGTTCAATGTCCGTCACCCTGATACACCCTCCTTTTATTATTACTACAAGGGGCTCAGCTTTCAGGAGGGCTAGAGGGAGCATGTGTGCATGGCTTTAATTCCTATTGTATTCGTGCAGTCTTGGTGTAAGCGAGTGTGTCTGTGTCTGTGTTTTGGATCGAGGCAGTGAGGGAGAGAAAGAGGGAGAGAAAAAGCCAGGAACAAGGACCCATCTGTCAGAGAAGCGAATGTGTTCCCCCTTTTCCTCTCCAAACCGCTCCCCTGGGACACTAGCAAGGGATAACTCACTTGTGGCAAGAGTTGTGGTTTTTGGTTTCTTTGCACATAGGAAAGGAATCTCAAGCATAAGAAATGACAACACAGTAATATTTAATAACATCACAACGGGGCACTTCGGAGAGGTGTATAGAAACATTACTGCATTGTAGAAGATGAGATCTAGACAACAAAACTTGTGTTATTAGGGCTGACGTGTTGACAGGGGGTGGATTCACTTGCTCAGAGATTGGCTTTTAATGTCCTGTTGGCCTTCTGCTAAATCTTCACTGGTTTTGTTAGTTTCACACAGTGCAGTACCATATGGAGGAACTAGTTCTAATTAATGAGCGAATTATATAATGAAAAGAAGACATCAGTCTACAGAGAAGAGTCTATGGAATGCTAAGGTTTGATTTTAATTCTGATAGGTAATTCACATGTTTTTTTTTTTTAAATGTCCCCATTTTGTATAATCAAGATCTGGGTTAGTCCAAAATAAAAAAAAATTCTTTCATTTCATGTTCTTTTCTTTTTATCTTTTTTTCTTTTTTTGTTTAATTGTTTAACTGAAAAAAAAAAAACATTTCAAATTTGAAATTAAAATAGTTTCAAATTTAAGGATTCAAATTTAAAAAGTAACAGATTTCAAAATAAAATAAGTAATTTTCTTAGTCAAATAACAGGCCGTTTTTTTAAAAACAGTTTTCTGTTTTATTATTTTTTTTTATATTTATTCATTGAATTTACACTCATCTTGCTTGGTTATCCACAATTCCTGACTTTCAATCCTAATAAACATTCCCTGTCTTAGGTGGGTTAGGATCATTACTTTATTTTAAGAATTTGAATTCGAGGAACAATTATTTAAGTTTTTATCTCTTTTATCATGTTCCTAGTGCATCAGAAGTTTACATACACTTTACATAGTATTAAGTAGCATTGCCTTTAAATTGTTCAATTTGGGTCAAATTTTTTGAGTTACCTCCCAGATGCTTCTTACAATAAGTTCTTGGAATTGTAGCCCACTCCTTCTGACAGAACTGGTGTAACTGATTCAGGTTAGTAAGCCTCCTTGCTTGCACTGACTTTTTCAGTTCTGCCTATTGGACTGAGGTCAGGCCCACTCCAATACCTCAACTTTTTGTTCTTAAGCCATTTTGCCACAACTTTGGAGTTGAGCAACCTAATCTCCATTTGGAAAACACGTTTGTGACCAAGCTTTAACTTCCTGGCTGATGCCTTGAGATGCTGCTTCGATATATCCAAATCATTTTTCTTCTTTGTGATGCCATCTATCCAGGTTGCCAGTCCCTCCTGGAGCAAAGCACCCCCACAGCATGATGCTACCACCCTCATGCTTCACAGTTGGGATGGTGTTCTTTTGCTTGCAAGCTTACCCATTTTTCCTCTAGACAATGATGGTCATTATGGCCAAACAGTTCAATTTTTGTTTCATAAGCCAAGAGAACATTTCTCCACAAAGTAAGATCTTTGTCTCCATGTGCAGCTGCAAACCATAGCCTGACTTTTTATGGCAGTTTTTGAGCAGTGGCTTCTTCGTTGCTGAGCAGGCTTTCAACTTATGTTTATATCATTCTCGTTTTAATGTGGATATAGATCCTTTTGTACCTGCTTCCGCCAGTGTCTTCATAAGGTCCTTTGCTGTTGGTGATTAATTTGTACATTTTGTACCAAAGTAGGGTATGCATCTCCTTCTTGATTAGTATGATAGCTGTGTGGTTGCATGATGTTTAGCTTATCAGAAGCTTCTTAAGCCATGAAATAATTGTGTGTATGTAAACTTCTGACCCACTGGAATTGTGATATAGTGAATTATAAATGAAATAATCTATCCCTAAACAACTGGTGCAAAAATTACTTTTTATCATTTATTTTATATTTTCTTGGTTTAGGGGTGAAATAAACTAAAATGAAAACATGAATTGTTTGCTTAGCTTACCAACCAAGCTAACCTGACAATTTAAGTTACTCTAAGTTATTATTATTATTATTATTATTATTATTGGCCAGGCATTAATTCTCCCACAGAACTGATATTGATGTCAAACACGATGTGAGACCCGATGAAGACCTAAACCACATGCTCAGAGTCATGAGAGTCTGAGAAGCTGTTTCACTTTGCTCTAACCTGAACTCTGAACTCGCTCAACAGGAGGGATGCAGCCGCGGCCTACCATCTCGTGTTCGGCAATTGTGTGACTTCATGGACACTTAAACAAACATTATGAAAGTATTGAAAGTGAGGTCATGTGAAAAAGCATTCCCTTGAGGTAGCAGTTCAGCAGAAAGTGGAACAGGATGGTGCAGTGTCCAACATGGGATACGGGAGGAGGGGATGGGATTGAACACAGGAATTCCCAGAGCAGGCTGCAGGTGTGACACAGGACCGCGTAAACACTCCGGGGATGTGAGGGTACGAAGAAGCGGGGTCATTTTTGGAGCCTCAGGGAAGCACACACTTGCACAGAGTACACGCACTGTCGACACACACATGATCTCTTGTTCATATGGGACAGAAGACATTTAAATGAGCACAGTCACTCATTTAGACACACACACACACACACACACACACACACTTGTGCAGTACATGAATATTACACATATTCTCTCTTTGTAGGTTTTCACAAAATGTGGAATTTCTCTTTCCTTATCATCTCATATGAAATTAGTTTTGAAGATATATTCATATAAGGCGGCTTAGTGGTTAGCACTGCCGCTATGCACCTCTGGGGCCTGGGTTCGAATCCTGCTTGGTTTGTTTCCTCTGCGTACTCTGGTTTCCTCCCACAGTCCAAAGACATGCAGATTAGGCTAATTGGCATTCCCAAATTGTACTAAGTGAATGAATGTGTGATATATGTGTGTATATGTGTATGTGCCCTGCGATGGATTGGCACCCCGTCCACAGTGTCCCCTGCCTCGTGCTCTAAGTCTCTTGGGAGAGGCTCCAAGCCCCCCGCAACCCTGTATACAGGATAAAGCGTTATAGATAATGAGTGAGTGAGTGATATATTCATATAGTGCCAATTTAGGTTAATGCCAAAGAATCAGAGTTCATGTGTCAGATGATACTAAAAAATCAAGAATCATAGTCACACTTGCCCTCAAATACAGTATGTGTTTTTAGGTGTCAATTAAGTTCAAGACCAGAAAAATGGCATACAAGAAATTACAATTTTAAATGCATTTATTATTTCTAATATTAATGTGACAGTTATGGAGAATAGCATGGTTGCCTTGCAACTCTAGATTTTTTTGGAGATGGTATAAATCTTATCCCTTGGCTGTATCTGTGATGTTCTCACAATGAATGGTGGGTTTCTTTCAGGTCCCCGGTTTCCTACCACAGTCTAAACACATGCAATGTTTCCTGAGTGGGATTTCCAAATTGCTCTTAGTGTGTGATAGGGAATGTGTTGGCTTGTGCCCTGTGATGGGTTGGCATCCCATCCAAAGTGTCCCCTGCATTGTGCTCTAAGTTCTCTGGCAGAGGCTTCAGACTCCCCATGACCATACACAGGATAATCTGTTTGAAGAATAGACAAGTGCTTGACAATGATTGTTACCTGTATCATACCTTGTGCATAATTTTTTACCTGTTTAGTGCAGTATAGCCACAGTCTAAACACTGTGTAGTATAGTACGTAGGTTAAAAAAAAAAAAAAAAAAAAATCAACCCAGCTATTCAGTGATTTATGAAGGGACTATTGCTCTATATACAATAATATTTTGAAACTTATTTTCTATGTTCAGTAACTAGAGTCCTTAATCTGGAGTTTAGACCTCTTAACCGCATAGTAGAGAGTTTAGTCTTTCTTTATGTATATGTTATTTGTAACAGCCCTAGAAATGGCACTTAAATGTCTTCTTCCCAGTATTCTACCAACAGGATACATTTTCTGTGTGTGTCTACATACTTTGCAATTAATCTATCATTTTTCTAAGAAAGGAATAATGTATTATAATTTAATATTACTGGGCAAAAATACTATAAGATATGGTTAGTGTGTATGTCCTGCACCTAATGTGTCTATTATCTGTTATAACTACAGGGTTCTTATTAAAATGTAACTTAGTGTGTAGAACCAAGCATGTCTCCGAGAGCTCAAGCACAGTGTGAATCGGGGTGGAGGTGTTAACGCGCACTGAGCACACGCCCCATCCCTCTGCTCTTCTCTCAAATAAATGACCATCTGCTCCTTTATAGCCAAGAGTTTGGCTTAAAAGTTTGATTTCTAGTTCAATTAATTATAGTTTTAGAACATTGATAAATTGATGATATTGAACACATTTGTTTATAATAAATGCCAAATATGAGGGCAAATAAAGTCAGAATGAAGTTCATAGTTTTTTTTTTATTTAAAAGTAAAAAAAAAAAAAAAACTTTTATTATTTAGACCATGCCCGAATAACAATTGTTGCAACAGTGACTACTTATACATTAAAAAGTCTCCAATTAATAACTCTCATCACTCATACTTAAATTTGGCTCATAAACAAACTGTAATAATAACTAATCATGGTTGACCTAGCAATATAATTCCACAAACATTTGCACACATGATATGAACATTAAATAATAATTAGTAATCTAAATTCATCTCAAAATCATTTTTGTGACCAAAATGTGTGAGTTATTCTCTATTCTTGGATAGCAGCCTAATAGCTGCCCGTAACCTATTTTTCAGCAGACAGATTGAAAGGAGAGACAGGGATTAGCTAATTCATTAGGCTTAATCCATTAGTGTGTGTGGAAGGGAAGCGCTTCACCAGACATTTAATTGGTGGGATATTGATTTTAGACAACTTAAGTATGGTGAAGATAACAGTGTGTATTTTAACAGTGTGTATTTTAAACCTTGCTGGAAATTAGTACTTTAATAATGAAAACTCACTTTAATAATAATAAAATAAGCTTTTCATTAGTTTTTGTTTTTTCTTTTTCTTTTCAACAGTGCAAACCTTTTAAGATTTATTCAGCAAAGCAACTGATTTAACCCTCTTTTTACTGGGACTGTAAAAAGTATTAAATATCATATTATGATGGTTAGCACTGTCGCCTTGCACCTCAAGTGTCCAGGTTTGATTCCCGCCTCCTGGTCTGTGTGTGTGCGAGGATTTTGCATGTTCTTCCTGTGGGTTTCCTCTGGGTATTCTGGTTTCCTCCCACAGTCCAAAAACTTGCAGGTTAGGCTAAATGGCTTTCCCAAATCACCTGTAGTGTGTGAGTGTTGACCGGAGGTTCTACGATGGCTGTAAAAATGGGCATAAATACGATGGTCACCATTGGCCTCCATAGTCCCGTGTTGGGCTACAGAGGTTTCTGGATGGATGGATGTAGAAATATGAAACTTATTTGATTTAATTCGAAATGTGCATGACTGGTGGCATTTGCTCGAAGCTTTATTGATATGACATGGTGTCCTATGTGGGCTCTACTTTGAATCTGCCACTTTACTGAGTCTGTTACTGTTTTCCTGCATCTTTATTTCTGTTTTTTTTGTTTTGTCCCAAATATTATGATGATCCTTAGTCACGTGACTTTGTTAGAAAAATATTTATATATGCAAATTGTTTTAACAAAATAAAGATTTAAATAGTAAGCTATTACAATGGTCATGCATTTACTGTAATTATTTTAGGTAAAATGTAAGAACAATTCAAGTTCAGGAATAAAATAGTGTAACTCAGGAGGGAGGAGGATTGCGGGTGAAGCAAAAGAGAGAAGCGTGTGTGCGTCTTGCGCGCACACAATAGGATCAGTGTGAGGTCACGTGTAGTTACAGAAATCCTGGAAAGCACATATGGTGCATGGTGTGTCTCGGCATTCTGTGTAAGAAAGAAACTTTTTGGAAATAATAATATGCATTATGAAAACAAACAAACAAGTTAATGAATGAATGAAATAATGAATGAAACCAAAAATTACTGGAATTTCATTTAAACTACAGCCTACATTTAATTTCAATATCGCTAGATCAGTTGAACAGCTGGGTCCAGGGTAAGTAAAAGCAGTGTGCGCTCCAAGTCGCCTAAAACAAAGCTTGCAATCCAGCAATTAAAGTCCTGGGAGGTTGATGGAGCACGCTGCTAATGAGCGGAAGAAAAGAATGAATGAACCAACCAACACACACACGCACACACACACCTGCTTACACCGCGCCAAGCTGTCACAGCCGTTTACGCACAGCCAGAGGGAGACACACCAAGTTTTACTTCACCACGAGTTGAGCGCAGGATTTGCTGAAATTCGGTCCCTTGTGATGCTGATTTAATCGGATCTAAAAATACCTGAATGCATTGCTAATTTAAAACAAAAACACATTCTTGCTGCTATCCTAGTCAAAATTGCAGTGGCCAGTATCTGTGCTGTGAGTCTGAAGAATGTGTGGGGTAATTCCATGGACGCTAAACAAAGTGTCTTATCAGTTTTACTAGATACCAACTTACCTGAACCACATGACAACCAACAACCAAGAAGGGCTCTAGACTATGAGCGCTATGGTTTACTAACGGACCTGTTTACGGGTGGTTTAGCGAACGTTCAACTAACTTTAGGACTGTTTTACGAGAGCCATTCCTTACCAGAAGGTTAGAAGAACATTCTGAGAAAAGTTCTTAGAGGTTTTAGTTGAACAATTTCCTCGGAAATTGAAGGGGAACTTCAAATATCAAAATTATTATTATTATTATTATTATTATTATTATTATTATTATTAGTAGTAGTAGTAGTAGTAGTATAAACTGTACAGTCTATTTCCAAGGTTATATTCCAACACCCACCAATAGTGTTAGTGTTATCTATAATTTTGTAACAATTTTAAGAGTAGCATTATTATTTTCTGCTCTATTAAGGACAGTGAGCTTCAAATCACTGTCCTAAAATTGCAAAGAGATTATTTCCATTTCAGTCTATTATTATTATTATTAATTTTCTTCTTCTTCTTGTTATTATTACATAAAGCTGTATTCCAGACCGCTTCCCAATGAACAAACGAAAAAAAAATTTTTTTTTCTAAAATAACAAGGCTAAAAAAAAAATCCAATCACCAATGTTCATAACTGTATGGAACTCATGTTATGCATTCTTTGTATTTGTTTTATTTTTTTTTTATGAACAAAGTTAGTATATTATTTGTTAACTCACATTAAACTGACGTTTATCCTGCAGTGTGTGTGGTGTGTGTTACGAGATATCATAAACTTTTCCAAGTTAGAAAAATACACATTTGATATTTGGTAATTTGTAGCTTTGCAAAGTGTACAAACTGCTTATATGTCAGTTTCTATTATTATTATTATTATTATTATTATTACATTGACTAATTCTATTACTTTCTCATTCGACTTCATAAATAGTAAAATCTTTCTTAACGAAGTTTTACCGTTTCCGAGTCTCTCTCTCTCTCTCTCTCTCTCTCTCTCTCACACACACACACTCTTTCTCTCACGCACGCGCGCACACACAAAGCCCGGTGAATGAGTGACACTCATAAAACTTGTAGCCACGAGCCCGCCACGCGCATAAGATTGGGAGATGGGGTGTGGTTGTGGGCGGAGCTTAGAGACTTCTCTAGAAAGGTCAAAGCGGCATCCTGCCTCGGACAGAGAGACGCTCGGAGGCGCGTGGAGAGCTGAAGGGGATCTGAGGAAGAGCTGGGGATCTGTAACTGAGAGGGTTCATAAAGACTGACCAGCTGAGATTGCTTCTGGGATTTTTTTTCAAGACATTTATTGGGAGCTGTGTAATAACCTGAACAGGTAGGATGTTTATTTAATTAAAATCTAACATGCACAGTAATTTATTTCATAATAGATTATTCTAAATGAGATAAAATTATAGTGTCATGTGTAAAATGTTTGTGCATAATAATAATAATAATAACTTTGATATTCCAAAATCAAGCACGCACAAAGATGTCTGTATACTTCCTAAAACTTTTTATGCAACAGCCTTAAGAGAATCCGATTTATCTGTCTGAGTTTCATCGCTCTGTGTGTCTGCTGACTTTACCCTAGAGACTGCACAAATTAAATCCTAGAGCTTTATCCGCCTAAATCCTCTCCTGCCCTAGATGGAGAGCGTCTCAAAAAATAAAAACAAGCCTTCCTGTAAAAAAAAAAAATTGATATATATTTTTTTACACTTCTGTGCTTCTGTTTTTGGTACACTCAGATTTAATGAATTCACAAGGGAGATAACCCATTTTTTTTGTTGCATCTGTGTCAGTGGACACTTGCAACTTCCAACTAGTTATATCATGCACAAGAGATATGCAATGTCCAAGATGACCCATAAGGTACAAATAAAAATAAAAATAAAAAAGTAAAAATGCGGTGCATAATCAGTTCTTTTATTATCTGTGAAGTCAAAGCACAAAGGTGAACTTCTTTAAGAACATATCCTTTAAAAAGCCTGGAGCAAATTTGAGCTCTGAGCTGTTTGTTGAAACCTGATAGCAATTTAATTTCATAAATCAATCAGTGTCAGGCCCTAGTAATATTGAATAAGCTAATATGTTTGACATTATTTTTTTTCATTTGTTTTAATTATTATCTGTTGCATTGACATCCACATACCTTTGTGTCCTTAGATCACAATGATGACCAAATCATATGGGAAACCTGGAGATGTGACAGAGCTTGTCAGCTCTTTGGGCTGGATCGAGGAAGACCTAAGCTCTCAAGATGGAGAGCAGACACCGGATATTGTAGACCACTACGACATGAACAGAAGGAATAGCCGTGTCCCCATGGATCTTGGCAGTGAGGACATGGAGGAGGAAGAGGAAGAGGAGGAGGGAGAGTGTGGACTAGATGGAGACAAGGCACCAAAACGTCGGGGACCCAAGAAGAAGAAGATGACAAAAGCCAGGATCGAGCGTTTCCGTGCCCGTCGAGTCAAAGCTAATGCCAGAGAGCGAACACGCATGCACGGACTCAATGATGCTCTGGACAGCCTACGGCGAGTCATGCCATGTTACTCCAAGACACAGAAACTGTCCAAGATCGAGACCTTGCGACTGGCGCGCAACTACATCTGGGCATTATCTGAGGTTCTTGAAAGTGGCCAGTCACCAGAGAGTCATGGTTTTCTGGAGATGCTCTGCAAAGGGCTCTCTCAGCCAACCAGCAACCTGGTAGCTGGCTGCCTTCAGCTGGGACCTTCAGCCATGCTGCTGAGTAAACTGGATGAGAATAATGTACCCTTGGAAGCAGTGAGTGCTCAGCAGGCACATGCTTTGAGCTTCCCATCACCTGGTCTTCCCAGCCCTCCCTATGGCTCATTGGAGGCCTCTCACCTTCTTCACCTGAAGGGGTTCAAAGGAGCGACATATGATCACACACCCAATGAGTGTAGCAATGGTACGCCGCCTTACGACGGCCCTCTCACTCCACCTCTTAGCATCAGCGGCAACTTCGCCCTCAAGCAAGAGCCTGACGCTGAGAGGAACTACAATCCACACAATCCCGCACACCCTGCCCATTATTTGTCTTCTCACCACTACCCAGCATCCTCCATAGCTGGATTGCCTCAGGGCCATGCACTGTTCCCCGGATCCCGTTATGAGCTACCATTAGATATCGCTTTTGAGTCATTTGCTGCACCACATATTGTAAGCTCACAGATGGGCACCATTTACAACGAATGAACAGCCATGGCTGTCACAGACCTCAGAACTTGCATCCAGAATTAAAACACATGCAAGGAGGCAGGTTGAAAACACACAAGCTATACAGTGAGAAAACTGTAGCCTGCCTGAAACAGGAGCATTTCAGAGATACTTATTTTGATTAATTTATTCTTGCATTTGTAATCACTGATTTGGCTTATGACTTCTTCTGGATTTTCTTCTTTCATACTTCCATACTTTTTGACCTTAACTCCTAGATAGAGAGGTCCTTTATGCATATACCGTAAAAGCTATAAACTCCTCTCCTCCATACACTTCTATTTTTCTAAAGCTTTTATCTTATACATTCTGCGCAAAATCCTATTTTGATAAACACCCTCTAAAAAGCAATAAATTTTGCCACAAAGACATACAAATGCATTTATTTATAGCTGTATTTAATATTTATTTTGACTGTGCGATTTTTATAGAAACAGTCTGCACTGGGTTATCATGTTGTTACCATTCCTCATGAAGTATTTAATTTATTTATTGGATTATTTAGCATTTTTTTTTGGTATGTATGTATTTTGTGCCACTTCCACTGTATTTGTCAGTTCATGAAATGTTTTGTAAATATCTATTTCGCACTTAAAAAAAATAAATATTCTTATATTATATGCAAATCATTTTGGTCAATCATTTTTTTTTTTATAAAGTAAAAAAAAAAAAGATGAAAAAAATAGCATGTTAGTTGCATGTTAAAGACATCTCACTGGATATCACAGTTTCTTCCCCGTATTATTATTATTATTATTATTATTATATAGAAAATAAATATTGACTACCTAATTCATTAATTAATTATGTAAACATTAACATTAAAATAAATATGCCTTTTCTCCCATAACAGTTACAATGGAGTGTTAGTGTACAGACAATAAAAACATATGAACACATTTTATCTGCATTTGGTCCCCATTATTGCTGCATTATCTGCATTTGGTCCTCACAAAGATAATATTGATGCAAAGATGGTAATACCTTATGAGGACCAAATGTCCTCATATTTTAAGTAATGCAAGAGAAACATATAAAAATGTAGAGATTATGCGAACCACTTTAGCATGATCCTCAACGACCAAAATCTTAGCAGCTGAGTGTTTTGTTTTAAAGGACCAAGCAGTAAGTCAGGTCACGCTGGCCTCGTGGAGCCATGGGAACTCAGGCCCTGAAGAACAGGTGACTGTCACACTTACTTTGATTTTCTCAGCATCATTCTGTAGGTCAAAGTGATGAAAATGCAAATGAGAGAATTACTATATAATCCTTCTCACTCCATTTTTGCCACTAAAAGGTTCTCTAAACAAGTCTAAACCATTTAAAAGACATGTTCAATTCAGATGGGAAAATGACAAAAGAAATATAACATTTAATAGGAATGTTAACTTTCTAGGAATGTTACCTAGAATCACCCATTAGAGGTACATGAAAATAGAGAGGTGCATTAAGTGCCTGCACAACAGAGAAATAAATATACTAATTCCATTACCACCCCACCGTTGCAGCACCAATCGTAGCATTTGTAATTTTAATAATGATTCCGTTAATATTAACCGAGAAATCCCAGGGTTTTGAGTTTAACAAACTCTAATTCACGAGACCACAAATCCTGATACTAAGGTATGTTACATAGCACCACAATTCTGCTCTTCCACAACTGTTTCTCTCTCTCTCTGTTTTGGCCCCACATTTATATCACTGCAGTCGAGCCAAGAGCCATTGACTGTGTGCAGCTTTGTGCTGATATTGGTCAACATGGAGGTTCTTCAACAAAGAAGGGTAATGGAGTGTGAAGGTGGTTTGGAAAAGCAGTGGAACAAGTGTTTGTGTGTGTGAGAGAGTGAGTGTGTGTTACTGTGTGTTAGTGTGCATGCATTATTTATTTGAGGCATTTCCAAAAGAAGGGCAGGCTGTTGTGCATGAAGTGGAGCCCGTTCACAGACATCTCTATAGGTTTGTCTTTTCCAGCCCCGGCATGGCCAGAGAAGTGAAGAAGAAAAAAAAAAAAGAAAAAGGAGTGATTGTTTTTTAGCGGGCGCCACTGGTCCATTGTAAGTGCAGACTGTTCTTTCTCTTGACCTTCGACCTGCATTGTCGTGAAGCCGCTCGTTCGGGGAGCTGAGACAGCTGGGAGAGCTGCGGGGGGGCTGACAGACAGCTGAGGCACAGAGAGAGAGAGAGAGAGAGAGAGAGAGGGTGAATGAGAGACTGAGAGAGAGAGATGTTGGATGCAGTATGCAAAACAGGGAGGTAAATGAATTCTGGTCCAAGTCCTCTTTTCTTTTCAGCAGCTCAGTTTCCTCTCATCCCCAGCACTGAAGACATAACTCCACATGGTCACAGATGGAAAGAGGCAGACAGGTGTGCAAAGAGACATGAAGAAGGGGGTACAAAGCAAGGCTAACTAGCTAATAGTTACATAGCATGACTACCTAGCTGATTGTGATTTGATTCGCTTTTATTGGGAAAGTTTCCGTTTATAAAAATGCATATAGAATGGTTTGGGTTAATAATAATAATAATAATAATAATAATAATAATAATAATCAAGCACAGATTCATGCTAAGTCAAACTAATTCAGAAGAACTTTAGCACATAATTCTAAAAACTTTTGTTGGAGCTTTTAAAATGATTCCTGAATCCAGCACATACAGTAATAAATTAGTTGATTTTGTTTGAGAGTAAAACAGCTTTTAAAAAATCCTGTCTCATTATTTCATTCTGGCGACTCAAAGGATTAGCACTGTCGCCTTGCACCTACTAGGCTGGACATGTGCTTCTCCCTGTGCTTGGCAGGTTTCCTTCATGTACCCCGATTTCCTCCCACGGTCCGAAGACATGCAGTGTAGTGTATCATAGTAATGACTGTGTGTGTGTGTGTGTGTGTGTAGTCATGCTCTGTGATGGGTTGGCAATGTTAATTTCATTACATTTCAGATTAATCACTCATAAAACAGTGAATTTTCATGTCTGTGTAACATAGTAATTTAATTTAAGTAACAAAAAATGATCCACAATCAAGTGTTGTCATATTCCGAAACACTGCAATTGGTCCATAAATTATAAGGAGATATACCTGTGTAAGGTATGTATCTGCGTGTATAATGTTCCTGTTTCTCAATTTCAAAGTAATATTTTCTTCAAAGGCACGGAAAGTTTATGACCAGCACAAAATAGTCAGGAAGGGATCTGGCATAGATTTGTCGGAACATGTGGTTTAGTGGTTGGGTTGAGGGTTCGAATCTCATTTCAAATCTGTGTGCGCGGAGTTTGCATGTTGTCCCTGTGCTTGGTGGGTTTCCTCCAGCTAATCCAGTTTCCTCCTACAGGTTGATTTATTTTCAAATTGCCTGTATTCTGTGATTGTGTGCTTGTGCCACCCACCAAGCACGGGGAATCAGACCCGGACCCTGGAGGTGCAAGGCGACAGTGCTAACCACTACACCTCCCAAGTTACCTACACAGGATAAAGGTAAAGGTAATGGATGGATGGATGGATACATGGATAGACAGTGATTGGTCAGATTTATAAAAAACATCATTACATTTACATTAGTTTACTGTTCCAGCCACAAGAATGATTTTCATACATTCTTCTTTTGTCAAAGGCATGCTATATAGTATATAATATTTGTATAAAGTATGAACATTTTTGGAAGGCATTGTGCTGAAACTAACTAACTAACTAACTAACTAACTAACTAAATAAATAAGAAACTGTACGGAGATGCTTGGTACACCCTGCATTCAGTTATTGTTTCATACATGATTTCATTACTTACTCTTAATTGAATTTAGTTTAAATTGAACAACAATAAAAACTACCTTGAACTATGTAGAGTGTGATCCAGTGACCTAGTATTAACACAATCAAATCACATTATTAAATCTTACAAGAAGACGGGAAATCATGTGGTGGAGTGGGTTGTGTTCCAGCTTCCTGCATTCGATCCTGAGAATATCTATGTGAACATTTATTTATATCAAGCTAAAACTGCTTTAAAATTGTGATAATGTAAATCAATTTGTTCATGTGCAACAAACAACCGCAAGTTATAAAAAATTATAAATAAAATAAAAATAAAAAGTAAGAGATAAATTAATGTTATATAGTGTATTTCTTTTGTGTGGACCTGATATACAGTAAACACTGAACACTTGAATTAGCAGTTTTTATTTCTCACTTCATTAGAGGAAATAATCTAAACTAATAACCTTTAATTAATAACCTAAACTAAATACACAACATTCTGACCATTTTGGGAAAGTAAGCATTACATTAAAGTTGTCATAATGGTCAGAAAATACTTAATGAACTTTGTTTAATGAAATAATCTTAGAAGAAGGACGACACTGGTCTTTTGAGATAAATAAGTGAGTTAAAATGATGGTTGCATGGTAGTGATGTTGGTTTTGAGATATATATTTTTGTACATAAAATAAACTGCTAGGCACAACGAATTTGTTCAGACAGATGAGTGCAAAGTACCCAAAATGTGTTTCCATCTCTGAAACGCATTTACTACAAGACATTCTAATTTATACCCCATTTTTAAAAAGTCTTTTCATATTCAAAGACAAAAGAGCAGTGGCATGTGTGGCTCTCTCACCAGAGTGGATGGAGAAGGTTGAGAGTGATCAGCTGCTCGCTGACTGTGCTGACACGAGCGCTCAAAAGCTGATGGGAACAGAAACGTGTTGCGCTGACTGAGTCTCTGCCCTGTGGCTCTGTCCCGGGGGAGCTGCTGCCATCACTGTGACCTCTGCCTGCAGCACCACCTCTCCCACAGTTCACATAGTTTCGGATAGAAGAGGGTGGAGAATGTACTAATGTGCGATCAGTTTTGAAATTTAAAGTCCAAACAAAAACAATAAATGCCAAAAATGTGACATAAATGTATAAATTATATGCTGTGGTCATTCCAGTCATCAGATTTCTACTCTAAAGAACATCTATGGATCATCATCATCATCATCATCATCATAACACCAACTTGGTGAATAGCTTTTGGAAGAATGGTGTTTCAGAAATATAGTACAGTATGAGTATGGTGCAAAAGCCTTTTCCTCATATTAAAGAAAATTAAATAAAATTATGTAGATTAAATTAAAGCAATGGTAAAAAAAAAAAAAAAGGTTTTATTGTGACTGCCTGCCTAAAGTTACAAAAAGTGTAAAAAATTTTTACAATTTAAAAATTTATTGTTTATGTAACAACCTCAGCTGCAACCTCTTTTCCCCACTCATTTGTTCCAACCAGCATTCAGCATCACCAGTTTTTCAGCATCAAAAAATTCTTCATGGAGTCTCGAGAGCTATTCCTCAAGTCTACATTAAAAGGCCAATGCTTTATACATTTCACTTTACATGCTAAAAATACTTCATATTGTTGTTATTGTTTTTATATCTTTTATTAATCCATTACCAGTATAAGAACAAATTTGAGTTGTTGTTGTCAGTCTTTCAGTTGCTCCCATCTAGGGGCGCCACAGCGCAGACCATCCGATCTGCACAACAACTTGGCACAAGTTTTACACCGGATGCCCTTCCTGACACAACCCTCCCATTTTATCCGGGCTTGGGACTGGCACTACATCGAGTGGCTGGGATTTAGACATTGGCTGGGAATGGAACCCAGGCCTTTCACATGGCAGGTGAGAAACATACCACTGAGTCACCAATACCCCTAAAAAACAAATTTGAGTATGATGTGGTAAATTCTGCATTAACAACAAAGAACTGCTTGCGACATTTCGGCTATTACGTAATGCAGTATAAACTGCCCTATTAACTCCTGTCTGTTTGTCTGTTGGATCAGTTGCAACTTGGAAAATGTTTTCACATAAACTGTGAAAGTTTATTAAGAATTAATTAAGAATTATCAATAGTTATTTTTTTCCCTTTAACTTTAAATAAAAAATGTATTGATTTTTTAAATAATAGGATAGTAATAGAAAATAGAACATAATAGGATTTAATTGTAATTTATGTCATTTGCAACTTGTTTTATAGTCTTTATAAAATGTATATGTTTATATAGTTGTTATATGTATATGTTTTATAGTTATTAAAATAATAAATTATTTCTTTTATTTTCGATTGCTTATATCGTTTACTTTTTCAAAATTCAATTAGAATTACAGGTTATAATTTCTTCCATAATGAGTATTTGCTTCATTTATTATATGAAGCATTGTGATTTTTGATAAAGTGTAGCATAAAGTGAAACAAACGTAAGAATTCGTTCCTTTGTGATGTTGTAGTTTGTCATTGTGTAAGTCTGTGCATAACCTTCAGTTACATAATTTCAGTGACATAAGATAAGAATCTTTATCTACCTCTATCCCCCCAAAACTCCAGCCAACTAAACAAAACCCCTTGTTTGAACCTTGTACAGGAACCTTGATTATCCCACACTCCACATATATGTAATATTTAATGTCGAGAACAAAATATTTGAACTCAATTAAATTTCTATGACTTTTTTTTCTACAACAGTCCTATCACCGTCTCATACCATCTCCAGCCATAACAAACTAACAAACATGCAGATATTTGGTTTATGCACTAAAAAGACATTTCAGATGGCATAATATCCTCAGGAGGCTTTTTTTGGTTAAAAAAAAGTGAAATAGAGATGAAGAACAAGTGATTGGACATTAAAGTGCAGCCTCGAACCTTTCTCTCTTTTTCTCCCTCGCCTTTTTTGTCTCTCTGTGGCACTAATCCACTGGGCAAACAACACGAACTCCCAGTAAATGAAAGGTCCTGATCCACAGGGGCGAGATGAGGGATAAAGCATCGTGATTAAGATTGTATTAATGGGGCCATAGGAGGCTGGAAGGCTTTAATCAGTGGTTGTGCTGCCTTAATCCCTTGCCTTTAAGCTGCTGCTAACACTGTGATCCTCCCTCCTCCTCGGTCACTCACACTCCCAGACGCTCTCGGAAAAAAGGACGGCCAATGTGCCAGAGCAGGAGCCCAGTGAAATCGAGATGGAGCGAGCAAGACCCCGGGAGCAGCTGCAAGGAGAAATGAGGGAGATGTGGGGCCCGAGGGAAGAAGAGCTTTGGGAAAGGAAAGACAAAGAGAGGCAGAAATAAAAGAATAAGTTGGAGTGACAGGGAAAGAACAAAAAAAAAATGACAAAGAATGCAATGAAGATTCACATGTCACATTTATTCATGTTTCCAATAATATATTTTTCTTCCTCATAAATAAGTAAAAGGAATATCTAATAAAGGAAATAAAGGTAAGGCAGACGAAGCTGCATAATAGTTCTTACTAGGGAGAATTTTCAGTCAAGAGTTAGATAAGAATAAAGACTAGGCATTGCAGAGTGATCTTGTGAGGTGAGGCTAAAAGGTTGAGTCCAAGCCGTGAGCCCAGACCCTTGTGAGAGTGCTAGGGTGTCAGAGTTAAAGAGCTTCTAATGGGATGGGGATGCTGTCGTGTTTACCCTGCCTCCCCCCTCTACACGCCCACTGCATTGTGGACGTGGCCCAGCTTTGAGGCTCTACAATGGCTGGAGAGGAGGGACAGATGGATGGAGGCACAAAAAGAAGGCAAGGTAGGAGGGCCGAGCCGTGTGAGAGAGGGAGTCCTCCATCCTGCTCACGCTGCTCACCGTGCAAAGAAATGGAGAAATAAAGAGAAAGAGATAGAAAGGAAAGAAAGAACTAGAGAAGGGGAGGGCAAGAGGTCACAGCAGGATTTGGAGTGCTGTAGATTATAGTCTATAGACACTATGGAATACAGTATCTGCCCAGATTTGGCTTGGAGAAGGCAAAATCATGAGACCGATAATGAGTTTAGAGTCAATGAGGAAAGTTGATGGATTGGATCTAAACTTTGCGGTTAACATATAGGCATAGAGGGTGGCTCAAAAGTCTGCAGTCATAAGCAGATGTATAAATGACAGCAAATGCTTCAAGTGATGCTCTCTGACTTTGTGGCACTTGTGCATACACTAGGTACAAGAATGCTGAACATTTCATATGGTATCAGAATTGATGTTACGTGCAGGGATGATGACCTTTCTAAGTAAACAAACTTTCTAGGTTGGTTTTGATGGACTATTGACTTCATATGACCCCAAATAATAATAATAAAAAAAAACTGAGTGATGTACGGTCTGCTTGTACTCTTAATTTTGCCATCTTGACTCTGAAAGTGAAAAAAAAAATCTAATTTTATATACATTTTCTTTTTACTTTTGGGCCAACCTGCATGATTTGTTTTCACCTTATATGTTAACTATTATGTATATATGCAATGTTAAATCAAGTAGGTTGTTTATAATATAGAAACAAATGAACATGTATGGAGTTTAAACAGGGGACATTTGATTGTGCAGACACCATTTTGAGAGTAAAATCTGCTTTTATCTATATAAATAAAATAAAATAAAGGTTTTGTCTGTACATTGGACAGAACTTGCTCTTTCACTGATATCTTTACATTTCTTTAGTTAGAGGACCAGAAATTTCTGTCTGTATATATATCTGTATGTCTGTCCATCCAATTTTGTCACAGCATCACACAAAACTAGCTGGACAGTATTTAATGAAACTTTGCAAGTCCATCGGTATTTGCCTGAAGTTAAATCTGTCCTTTAAATTAAATGAATATAATCAAAATGTTAAGTAGAAAGGACATTATGAACAGTTATGTGCCAGATTATGGCAGAACATGCAGCACTTTTTTGTACAAATATATTGCTTTTCCCCTTGAGGTGGGCGTGGCTATATACATCCCTCAACAGCTCAAATCAATGCAATAATTTACCGTAAATACAGAGTATGTAGTAAGTCTTCTTAAATGAGTAATACAAAGCACCCAAATCCTCATAAAACACAAACAAACATGTGACACAGCATGACTTACTCCAAAAAAAGGCAAGTACACTATGAAACCTGAACCTTCAAAGATGAATGGACAAATCAATGTATGTTTTTTTCCAGCTGAAAACCAGTTTGTCTCATACGTTCTGAAACCGTGGTGCTAATAAAAATACCCAAACTGAGAGCATGTTGTTTTGTGCTAAAATCTAAATGTTGAATAAAAGTGATGTTATGAACAGTTATGTGCTGGATTTAATAATCTACTTAAAATAGAGTGTTTTTAGCGGAAACAAGGTGTAAGATGATCAACTTTACAAAAATTTTATTGCTTTGTATTAATGAGTTAGGCAGAGAGTTCTGCCATACAGAAAGACAGGCAACGTATGTAAGCTTGAAATAATATCACTGATTACAGTAAAGTTGATCAGCTTATTTTTTAGCTTTAACCTTTTCACTATTTCTGAAACCTCTTTACCTGAGAATAACGGGTACTAGCACTAGTTTACCTATATAATCGCCTGCTACTCTAATGCATGGTTTCACTAGTGCTTGGATACCTTCAAGCTAGGAAGTTTTCTCAGTATGCCAGAGCCATAATCTGACTACCTGTTTCACGTCTAAACCTCTGGCATCCCAGGAACTCCTTTAATGGCTCAAACGTGGAACAACTTGGAGCAAGGTCAGGATTATACAGGTGAATTCCTGTAATGTGCAAGTGGTGCAGTGGACAGTATGAGGTCCTATATTGTCCTGCAAAAACAGAACACCATTGGTGAATTCCACTTGCTGAACGTTCAGGTTAACAACGGCAGTGGGCTCCAAGCCACCTCGCCTAGGATGATCATTCACGGACGTACGACCTTCTTCGAAATGTTTGCACCATTCAAATGTTTTACTGCAGCTGAGTCTCGGTTTGCCATGAATGCTCCTCGGACAAACAGATCAATATGAGATTTCAAGGGTGCATGGATGATCAAAGTAGTGTCCATTTAGAACAAAAGTAACTGTCCCTTGAAAACACCTACATTTCACGTGTAGGGGGAAAAACAAAAATGTGAGAAAAATAAATTGTAAAAAAAATTAAAATCCCCTATTTGAAAGTTATAAAAAAGCAAAAGTGTGAAATAAAATGTCTAAAAAAATATTAGACATGCATTACATCAGATACTCCATTACGGGTTCCTTATAGCACTAAACATGTCTAACGGCTTCAATGTCTGTGTTTGAAAAATTGATCTACATTGATGTTGGTCTGGCTGTTAAATAATTAATCAAAGAGAATTTTGGTAAATAATTCAAGTTGTATGTTAAATGCATTAACAACATGATGAAACAGTTGGCTTTTAGAAATAATGCATATATAGCTTCAATATATTATCCGTACTAAATTTCAAATGTGATCAAAGCCGATAAAACCAGAGTAAAAATGAAGCTCCATTTTGAAAAAGAAAACTTGCATAAAAGTAACCTGATATCACTTTCTAATACTAAAATTGTCACTTGAACCGACCTCATAAATCTGGACACAAGTGCACAGCCTTCGTTCAGCGGCCTCATTTGCTCCTGTGAGTTTAACCCCACACCTCCAGGTGAGGCCCTCATCATTAATTTGCACCGCATGTAATAAGCCCTGAAAGACTTTGATTATGGGGTTGGGTGAAGAGGGGGGATGCTGAGCGGAGGTGAGGGAGATGGGGAAAGGCCCCTCCAGTGTAAGATGAGGAGAGCTGAGGGACTAGGAGGGAGGTCCCGCACACAGCAACAGATGGGCCCCAATGGTGCTCTCAGGTTGTAAACTTTCTGTTGGGAACATCTGTCCGTTTGTCCATATGCCACTCACTCGTATGACCAAAACGAGTTGCTAACCAGACACTGTTTGAAGCACAGCCACTCATCAAACTCATCTCAGTCGTTGCTAGTTAGTGCATATTGTTTTGCTTATATGGTAATGAAAATGAATCAGAAGACCAACACGAACAGCCAACACTAATTCCCTGATTAACATACACTCTAAATATTGTACAAATCCCAGCACCTGCTACACTTGGCTTGTGCTACACCGCATCTCTAACACCAAAACATTTTATGTTGTTTTATAGTGAATTCCTTGTGTTTACATAACTTTTCCTCAAAATCTTTTTATTATTATTATTATTATTACAGTATTTGTTGTGTAGTGAGAGGATAAAGCAGAATTAAGCAGCTGATTAAGGCGCTGTATCCAAAGAGCTGCATTACACATCAATCCGGAACAGAGTAAGGGGGAGATAGGATAGTACCTTTAATCCTACCTCCCTCCCAATGCTAACCCACATACACATGTCACAAATGAACAGAAAAACATTTTGTACATTTTTAATCTGTTTAACAATGTAAGGTCTATTTAAATTTTTAGACAATACAATTTTTCTATTCTGTATACAGTACATACAGCAGGAATTAATAATAATGCTACATCTGACACTAGGATATGGAAATAATGAAAAAAATGTCAAGCAGGACTAATGCAGATTTTATTATTTTTTTAAATAAGCAATTATTTCCAGGGTCATGTTACTATTAATCAAATTGGAATGCATCTCGATCTTTAGTATACAGATTTTTTTTTTTTTTTGTATATAAATGGTGCTCAAACAGACACCCCTTTAATTATTACATAAAGGAGACAATTTTATAAAAAAATTAAGACTAATTGAGGAATGATGCATATTAAATCAATATGCATGAGCAAATTTTGGCTTTTTCCACCCATACAGTCCATTTTTAATAAAACGGTCACTATAACTGAGAACTCATACCCTATGAGTGCTATAGCACTTTGCATAAATAAATAAAGTCGGGCTTGGGTTTCAATTACTAATAGATTTAGAAAGTGTAGAAGCCCTGGTTATGTTTTTCACAAACCCTGATCCATGATCATATACAATGTGAAAAATTGTAAAGGTTAAGATATGAGAAAATACAATTATACTGTATTACTCATCCATGCATCTATAGTTTACACTGAAACCATAAGATCAAAAACACTTAAATCAAGGCAACTAGACACCCAGTAACTTGCCCCTGTTTAGAGGTGACCAGGACAACTAGCTGTTCTAACATGTATAAAAAGATCTGCATCATATTAAATGCCATACTGTGTTGGCCAGAAAAATGTAATGTTCTACCTTCACATACAAGTGTGCAGTATTAGTTTTGGATGCACCGTGTCCCCTTCCTCCTATACACAGTGTCCAAAGTGACAGATGTTGCTGGGGCAACAGTTGGTATTGAGGGGGAGGAGCTAAAGACCATCTGCCCAGGGTCAAGGTTTGGATGAGTGGGGGCTTTAAAAGAAGGGAAAAAAAATATATAGTGTGGCAAGTTGAGCTAAACAGCTAAAAATGGGGTAAACGTTTCATTTGTTCATCTGTTAGACACATGCAGGATTTGGTCGGGATTTGTGCGAGTCAGAGCAAATAACTGCTAGTATTCAGTTTCCCCATGCTCACGCTGACTGGAGCGGTCAAGCAAAGACCCCTGCATTACACTGCCTCCCAGTGGCCCGCCGACACTGAAAATGCTTACATATTTGTGAGCCAAATTAAATGTGGACAGAACATAATTTATTGATTGACAATTACAGATAAAAAAAAAAAAATAAAAAAAAACCCCTACAAGATATCGAAAAGAATTTTCAAATTTTTGCTAGTGTTTTCCACTTCATCTCGAAAATGCGCGATTTTCATGTGTGCCATTTTCCTCTGAGGGGAGAAAGAAAGAAAGTTCAAAATTATGTTGTCTTTATGATTAAAAATAAAATAATGGTCACTTTTCTTACAATGTAATTCCGAATCCTCCCATGCTCAAGACGAAAAAACTCAATGGCAGTGAGCTCGTCAAAGGGTTTCATCTGTAGGAATCCACAGTCTGGAGAACGTTTAGCATGCTCCGACCTTGAAAAACAAGCACGTTTCAGTAATCAAAGTGTTAACATATTGCCTAAATACAGCACTGTGTATTCTGAGTGTAGCTGCTTTATTGATTTCTATGCTCTACAAGGTCTGAGACAGGTAATCATGTGGTAAAACAGAATTAAAATAAAAAGTAAGGTAAAATAAAGTCTGTGAGCAGACTGGATCTCTGGCACACATACAGGACATCCCTGCTCTAATTTGTAACACATTTGAAGACAGCAGGGGACGGTAATTTATTTACTGCTAATGAAAGCAGGCGTACCAGGGAACATCTTCTGGCTCCCATCCTTCCAACTCTTTGAGGCAGTAGAAACAGCAGGCAACGTCAGGCTCATTCTCACTAGGACAGTGCACGAAACCTGCCTTGGCCATCTGTAGGGAAAAACAACAGCTACAATTCTATAATAGTGTTTAAAATAAAAAAAATAAAAAATAAAAAAGCAGCCGATTAAGGCGCTGTATCTAAAGAGCTGCATTACACATCAATCCGGAACAGAGTAAGGGGGAGATGGGATAGTACCTTTAATCCTACCTCCCTCCCAATGCTAACCCACATACACATGTCAAAAATGAACAGAAAAACAGAATAACATTTTGTACATGTTCAATCTGTTTAACAATGTACGGTCTATTTAAATTTTTAGACAGAATACAATTTGTCTATTCTGTATACAGTACATACAGCAGGAATTAATAATAATACTACATCTGACACAAGGATATGGAAATTTTTTTTAAAATAAGCAATTATTTCCAGGGTCATGATACTATTAATCAAATTTGAATGCATCTCGATCTTTAGTATACAGCTATTTTTTTTATTTATTTGTACATAAATGGTGTTCTCAAACAGACACCACTTTAATTATTACATAAAGGAGAATTTTATATAAAATTTAAGACTAATTGAGGAATGATGCATATTAAATCAATATGCATGAGAACATTTTGGCTTTTTCCACCCATACGGTCCATTTTTAATAAAAAAATAAATAAAATAAAATAAAAAAAAAGTACACCTACCAATCCAGGATGGCAAGAGCAAGCATACCTTTAAGGTAAATAATTCTAAAATATATTTTTCTTTGGCTTTAGTTATATAGATTTGAATAGGGAGTCAAAATATCCTCTTCAAATACAAGACATGCAAAAATATCCAGTACATAGGTCTGGTGCTTCATAGCTCTATGTTGCCTGGTTCAAGCCCAAGTTGGAGTCAGCTGAGTTTTGCAAGTGTTCTCAGTATCTGCATGGTTTTACACAAGGTTCTTCAGTTTCCTCCAAAAAAACAGGCATATGTACAATTTGCCCCGAACTGGGAACGTGTATAAATGAATGCATGCATATTTGGTGCCCTTGGTTGGACTGGCATACCCACCCATTGTTCCCTGGATAAGATATCTTGATGTTGAGCCTTGATCACTCTCTCCTCACCTATACCGCTTTATCCTATACAGGGTCACAGGGGCCTGATGCCTATCCCATGAAACTTCCCAGATAGCACTACTTTTTGGCCCAACATCGGCAAAATTTTGGTAACCCTTTGTCAGTGCTCCAACGTTGGGCCAACACTGGCCCAACTGCATTTTGCCGTCAGCCCTTTGGTGGGGCCAAAGATAGGTCAGCCAAACGTCGTTTCAGTAGATAATGGCAAGGTTGGAAATTGGAAAATGGAAATTTAACTATATTGCAGCACATCAGGAGCTCATATACGGGTTAGTTACTAATGTAATATTGTAAAATATGTAATATCTAGTAAATAAATAACATTGAAAAATTTAATTATATTGCTTTAGCCAGTTAGCATTTAGCAAATAAATTTCTGGAGATCTAAATGTATTTTCTTATTATTGGCGATGATTAAAAGAGTAATTTAATTTCCAATTTTCAACCTTTAATCTACTGAACCAACATTGTGCCAACATAGGGCCAACCTATCTTTGGCCCCACCAACGTTTCAACAGACAGAATGATGTTGGCCATCCAGCGGTGTGATACCTGGGTTAGGGCACAAGGTCGGGTACACCCTGGACGAGGTATCAGCACACACACACACACTACAGGCAATTTGGGACCGATAGTTAGCCTAATCTGAATCGGTTTGGATGGTGGGAGGAAACCGGAGCACCCAGAGAAAAACCTACCAAGCACAGAGAACATGCAAACTCCATGCACGATGACCCGAGGCAGGAATCAAACCAGGAGCCTAGAGGTGCAAGGCCACAGTGCTACAAACTAAGCCACCATGCCACATGGCCTTGATCAGTTTTACTGAATTACTGACAATAAATGAACAAAACCTCAAACAAACAGTTTTCAGAAATTGATTGTTGTACTGTAAATGGAAGATATGAATGCAAGTACAGTATACTCCGGTATTATAAGCTACCTCAAAAGGAAAAGTAGCACCTTCATGCTGTTAGTAAGCAAATATATATTTGTAATATACCGGGTGATTAAAAATGGGCCTGTTTGTCAGTAGTGGTGGTTAACCACAGAGACATTACCACAAAACACAACACCTGTTAGAGAGCTAATCAGTGTGGTGTCAGGAGTAAAGATTGCAGCACGAAACCAACTCATTAATATGTTAAGTGAAATAAAATCAGCCCTCAGGACGTCAGCTTAAATGCAGGAATGTTTTATTCAGTAGAATGTGAATGATCAATGCTATCTGAACTCACCAGCTCAGGTGTGCACTGACAGTCCTCACGGAAAGGCCAATCTACAAACGTCTGTAAGCGTCTCTCATAGCTGTACATTTGGTCAAAAGCCAGGAATCTGGAAGCAATCACGTCTGAATGAGACATAACACAAAAGTTTATTAAAACTACATAGGCTAAGAAGACACCGGCGGGGGGAAAAGCGGCTACTACGCTGGAAAAGCAGTGAATCAAACACGGGCGGATCTACAGTAATTAAGCAGCCATGATTGTCCACAAGGTTCAGCTGAGGCAAAAATGGCGGGTATTTAATATATTAAAGCCGCTAGTTTAATGTGTTCCTTTTTACTATGAAGTACTTTTTGTTATTTTTTTTTAAACAAAATAACTTAAACACAGATTTTGTGTGTGTGTGCTACAAGAACGTTCATCACAGACAAAATAAAATTAAACAGTGGTAGTAAGCAGTCAGGACACCCAACTGGCAATGCAATATGTAAACGAGTCCCCTTGTGAATTAATTTACACTCAGGTTGTAAATGTCTCTCTCTGCTGGGGACATCAAGTACTGAACCAATATTAAGATTTTGTTTCCTCTGTGTGTGTGTGTGTGTGTGTGTGTGTGTGTTCCTTGTAAACTTTGCATTTACGACTTTAAAAGTCATAAACGACTTGGCACTCTCACATGCTGATGGTGGGACTAACCAAACTGAATTATTACAGAATTGTTTGTGCAGATTATTTTTTCTTTACAGCACAGGGAGCTCTTGAAAATGCACATTACATTGGTATGATTAAAAATCATAATGTTTAAAACAATATATTGTAACCGTGTTTAACTTTGCACTTTATGTGAAGTGCACACTATTTGATATTCAGCTATGGAAAAACAAATGTGGCAGAAAACAGAGCTGATCATAATTTACAAAAGTATATATGTTTTTTTCCCCCACAAGTAAGATTACAAAGTAATCCCCAATTAATCTTCTCTTAAACACTACTTCTTTACATGTATTTTTTTTTTTTTTTTTTAACAAGACATTAAACCGAGATTTTTATTACATTATTTTTCTTGAGGTCGTGATGGTAAGACTGTTCAATACAATAATATTTTTACTGATCATTTTTATACCCTAAAATATTCGGTGGATGGTCTGTGCCAAGAATGAAAGAAAACATCTCTGTGCAATTTAGTGATCTTGTTTCAAGGTTCAATGGGGATGTTGTCTGTTCTTCTAAAACAGGTAATAAAATACATATGCATGTTAGTTGCACTTAGACAAAACTTTTCTCATCCATTCATTTTCCTTACTGTTTGTCCAGTGTAAGTCCAATGGGGGGATGGAGCCTATCCCAGGAAGCTCAGGGCACACACACAATTACACATACTGTACACTTTCCCAATCATAAACAATGGACAATTTGGAAACACCAAAACACCTAAACATCAAACCTCCCCCCCAAGTTACATCACTCACTCGCTCATCGTCTATACAGCTTATCCTCTACAGGGGGGCCTCACACGCTCATCCAAATACTACGGGTAATTTCGGAACACCAGTTAGTCTTATTTGCATGTCTTTGAACTACGTGAGGATTCCATGCACAGGAATCGAACCCTAACCCTGGAAGTTCAAGGTGACAATGCTAACCACTTACACCACTTACATCATCTCATATCTCAAAGGCAAGGCAAGGTAAGTTTATTTGTATAGCACATTTCATACACAATGGTAATTCAAAGTGCTTTACATAAAAGAGAACAAAATAATCATAAATTGATTACTGGAATTAAAATATGAATTAAAATTGAAAAATATGAAATAGAAAATAATCACAGCAATAAAACTTTTAAACGAATTAACTTCTGTCTGCAGCAAAACCATTTTACTGTACTGCTTCAGTGTTGGAACATTGAATCAAACTTTTAAGACCTTAGTTCATTAGACCTTGCAGAACTCATCTACACTTGGTCTGTTTTACTTCTCCAAGTGATCTCAGATGAATTATTTGGGCATAAGTGAATACAACATACAATCTTAAACCCCTCTAAAATGACAAATAAATGTTCTAGGCAACAACTACCTGCTCAATTAAATTATACATTGAGTTTTCAGCAGTCATGTTTTATGTTGTTTCCATCTTGATGGTAATGACACAAAACAACCAACCAAACAAACAAAACAAAACAAAAAAAATCAAAGTTGAATTTTAACAATTGAACTAAATGGAACTGAACTTATTTATTACAAGCCAAATGTCTCCCACTGCTGGAGAAATCGAGTACTGCACAAAAGAGAGATTCTGTTTCCTCTGTACGCGTGCTACTCATAAATTTCAAGTTTACGACTAGAACTTGAGATTACGACCTGGCACACTTTCAGGATCTCACGGTGCTACCAACAGAGACAAAATGATAGCTGGGCCGTTTTTTTGTGACTGCTGTTTTCTTTTATTAGACACACACTGAACACTTTCTAGTTAACGCATTAAAAATACGACATCCATCTGTTATCACAGCTCTCAAAGTCAGTAGTGTCACCTACTCTAGTTGGGCAACTGTGTCACTGCAGTGGCAGTCAATTCCAACAGGGTACAGCACATGACTTTGTTGGTCATGACATAATATATGATTATGATCATTTTTAACATGATATTAATGATGACGTTGGATGAAATTGGGTGTTTATGGTTTGCTTTTGCACAGTGAAACAGTAGTGCTCTTTGTTGTTTAGTTTATAGTTCAATGTGGAGCTGTAACAAACCCACTTACCATCAACGCTTTTGTGCGGGCAATTAAAAAAAAACTCCTGTCACAATCAGAATAGCATGTTGTCTCTGGGAGTGGCTGGCAGGTTTATGCTGTTAACTTTTAGAAACTGTTTTTGTCAGGCAGACATAGAGAAGGCCCGGGACTACCACTGTGTTCTTGTAACTCGATCCCCATCTGCACCCGCCTGCTGAAATGTGCTGACTCGTCCAAAATACGTACAGCCGTATGCCCTTCTCCAGGAAAGTCATGCATAGTGTCTGGGGAACACCATGTAAATGTGTGGGTCGAAAGCTTCCTCAACTTAAGCTTGTATAGAAATATTTCATTGAAAACATTTACGGAATCTTGATGGTGTGGCTGTTTCTTTTTTTATGCCCGCTGGCCCACATAAGCGCTTGCCGAGGGTAGCTGAGAGGAGTTTACGTCACTTGGTATTCTGTCTAGTGTGTCATATTAGGCATGACATTTGGCACGTTCATTTTGGACCCCTTCTAATCCTTGTTGATGTGTCTTAGATGTTGAGTGTGTGTATTTGAGCATCGCTGTGCTACTGTAGATGTCATGCTTATTCCTGGTGGATTGCAACAGCAGGTGGAAACTTTGCAGATTTCTGTTTGTTAATAGATAGTAGCGAACACAGGGTTTGTTTCCCCAGCACTTCTCAAGCCATGTATGAACATGAAAAGTATGAACTGCTATGCATTATAAATGCATTGCATAAAAATTGCAATCAGCCAAAACATGGTATTGGTGCTAAAAAGGTTCTTACCTAGGTAAAAAAGTGAATTTTTAGATAGGATTATACAGTATAACACATTTTTTCATAGTACTTAATGCTTCTTATCTCCCGATCCATGCTTTGTTCTTTGTACATATGCATACACGTATATTTTTATCAGATGAAAAAAGAAACACATTTGCTAAAACCAATTTCATGCCTTTTATGTAGTGTTCGTCACTTTTTTGAATTTAAATCTTTCAACGATCTTAATTGTCATAAAGATGAAACTTGGCCGATTTAGATTTCACATGAAAAGACATAAACCTGAAAAAGTGTATTATTCTAAAATGTTAAACTGTTAAGATATTGCAACATGAATTTGACGTGGTTACAGACACTACAGAATTTCTGCTTTTTAAGCGTTTACCAAAAACCGGATTGCTTTAATTTAGGCAACAATTTTTACAGATCATATGCTTGTAGAAGCTTTCACCAATTTTACTATCAATACTCATGAAGAAATATGAACAATTTGCATTTTAAATTATTATTGTTTAAAGCAAGACAGTATAATGCAGAAAAATGGCCATTTTGGGGCACATATAAAATCATCTTTCCAAAATGGCTGAAGTTGCTTTTAGGGAAGCAAGATTGTTCATTTCCAAACTTCAGAAGTAGCTTCCTTGGCATAACATTAAATAAAATGCATAACATTAAATAAATAAATAAATAAAATCAGCACCAATATTGTGTTTTGGCTGAATATGGGCCTGTGCAGTTATTTAATCACAAATGGCTGCAACTTATTACTGGTAATATATGCATATTCTGGAATTTATGTAGAGTTTCTCTCTCTCTCTCTCTCTCTCTCTGTCTCTCTCTGTATATAGCCTACTGTATGAGGTGATAAATAAATATTGGCAAACATTCTCTACAAGAGATCATTTGTGCTCATTAGCCTGCAGTTAGCTTAGATAAATATGTTTGAATACAATGTGGTACATATAATAGCTGCACATCACAGTTTAAATCGCAATTACAACATGTTTTTATTGTTATTATTATTTTTTATCCAATCGTGCAGACATAATATTACAAAACATTTATAAATATAGTACCCTAAATTTAGGCATGAAAAGTTGGCAAAGTGTGTTACCATCTCACAGCTCCAGCGTCCTGTGTTTGATCCTGAGCTCAGGTTACTGTCAGTGTGGCATTTCAAATGATCTCTCGATGTTCATGTTTGGGTTTCCTCTGGGTTCTCCAGTTTCCTCCTACGATCCAAAAAACAAGCAGGTTGGAAAATCAGCTGTGCTCGAAGTGTGAATGAGTAACCTGACCGGAATAAAGTGTGTCTATGGTTAACATAATGCATTATGTAAATTAGGGCTGAATGTGTTTTGCATTGATGCTGTAATGTATTTCAGATAAAACTTCTGATCCATTTTGCTAACAATTGATAAAAACAGTTATCTAGCTATAAACTTTAATGGCTCTCTATACATGTATACTGTACCAATATGTTTAGTGAGAGTATTATTACATTAAATGTGTTCATAGATCATTATATTTATAATGCTGTCTTGGCTCTTTTAGGACGCTGGGAGTGTAATCAAGAGACGATATGATTTGAGAAGAAAGATTAAAACCTGTGTAGGCACTGCTGAGGTGTTATGTCTCCTCTGCTCAAATTATGTTTCTTGGCCTCCATGTGCTGTATGTCTCTGTGTATATCTCTTATATCATTGACACTTGACTCTCGCACGTCGCCTTGCTCTCTCACCCTATCACTTGCTCCCTATCTATCTCTCGCCCCTCCTCTTCCCTACAGGCACAGTTGTCCTCACTTATTAAGGTTCTGCTGTGATTAGCTTCAGGAATCTCTTGCACTTGTTCTGTATTCTCAGTGTGGTGAGATCAAGAGGAGGGCCAAAGGGAGGGACACCAGGGGTCGATGTGTTTGCTTGCTTCTTTTTTTTTTTTCCTTTTACCGCATGGCCTGTGCCTCTGCAAACATAACCTGCCGTGTCCAAGTCAGAGCCAGGCTTTCCCTTGGAGGTAACTCCTAAGAACCATCCTATGCTTCTGTTATAGCTCTTGATCAGGGTGCTGTAAGATATCTTTGGGAATCAGCTTTGTTCATGACAGAAAGGACTTTGGACTTTAACACCAAATTTGCTGCGGATGTGATAAAGAGGAAAGGAAGAAGCAAAGGAAGAGAGTTTAATGTGGGGCTCAGGTAAGGACATCCATTTATTCCCAATAAAGGTAGGCCTGGATAAGTTTTTTTTTTTGCTGTTTACTACCAAAGAAAAAAATCTATGTTGACATACAGTAGCAAATAAAAATTTTAAGGTTGCAAATAAAATTTCAAGCCATGAGATATGATTTAGAAGTGTGGTTTAAATTACATTTACTGTTAAAACACAATTGTTTAGTGATTCATTATTCCTAACAGTCCTGCAGTTAATTTACAGTATGTTCCTCAAACACATGCTAAAATGGAATTATTTTTAGAAGTGTTGATGTGATGACGCAAGCTATACATCATGCAAGGCATAAACAGATAGTAGGTAACATGATAGATATTATGGGTTTACAGCACTTGCTGTCCTGTGGCCTGAACAAATCCATCTCTGACCTGGATTACCATCAGGGAGTAACATTTTGAGAAAGGTTGCTTCCTTTTTTTTTTTTTTCTTAATACCTTTAGATCTGTGGTCACCTTAACCTAATGCATAACTGTTTGGCTGGGTAATGGCACACTGAGTTCACACTGACCAAGAGGTCATTAAAGGTTATTAAACTGATGAGCAGAGACATTTATAGCTGTTTAATACTGGACATAAATTGACTCATAAATATAAATTATTCTAGTCCATGCTGGTTTGGCTCTGAAATATATTGTTTGATTTTTATGGACTTTATATGGCTATGGAAGAAAAAAATTTAATGTCTTTAAAATATATAAAATGTTGATTATTTTTATTACATTTAAGACTTTGATTATTTTTTTCTCAAAATAAAATAATAATAATAATAATAATAATAATAATAATAATAATAATAAATAAATAATTAATTAATATCTATAATTAATTAATTATATGTATTTCTATCTGTTGTCAGTCATGGATGCAGTCTTGTGGTACGTGTGTGTGTGTGTGTGTGTGTGTAAGTGTGTGTGCAATCTAGCTCATAGAAATTAATAGTCTTTGAGGCATGTGGAGTTCCTCTGTCTTTGGCTAAAGGTGTGAAATTAGTGTCTGTGTGTGAGAGAGTGACAGTCAACATCAGCATTCTCCCCACAGACAGACCTACAGTAGCAGAGACACTTACGAAGGCTGTGGAACTAAATTTCATGTGACTTTCACATAATGATAGTATAAAACCTCATTCAGTTTTCCCGTTTCTTGCAGAGGAAATGTGCATATATATCCGTTCCTGATCAATATTCTAATTTTAGTGTGATCATGCACCACCATGCAAACTGATCCTCATGTGCCAGACATACTGACTCTGTGCTTTTCAAGGGCAAAATGAAGACAATAGCAAATTTTTCAAAAAAAGAAAAATAATAAAAATCTGGCATACCTCAAAGAAATGATATATAGGCAATTAAGCATTAATGTGTCAAATGATTATAAAATTCACATTTCTATTCCTCACATACACATCCAGATACAGTATGATATGCAATGCAAATGCTTACAATGATTATTATACATTTGTATTATTTGTTTCATGAAAAAACGTATGAGAAAAATATTTTAATTAACCAAATTTTTTTTATTTATCCCAAATCTGTTTATGCATTGATTTACTGTTTTGATTAGCTAGTTAGTTTTTTTTGTTTTTTTTTGGCCAGGATTAATAGTAGAATTTATTGCAGAGTAACAGGCAGTGAACCAGCATTGTATCAAAATAAGTATAAAAAGTCTTAATTATAATATCATGGGTTGCCCTATAAATTCAAAAGTTATACTCACATTCAATACATGTAACCGACCAGTTTACCCAGTAACCCTTATTTCAATCCAACATTGCATTTTTTGTCATTTTCCCTAAAAACATATCTTTACGCATTTTCTCCATTGGAAACTTTCTAGTTTCACACATGTACATTCTCCCGATGGATGTGGATTAAGCTGGGCTGCTCCTCTGACCTTTTAGTGTGCAGACTCTAAATTCACCATATCTATGCCAGAACACAGGGTACTACTGATCGACCAGTGATGCATGCAGGAGCACACTGAACATACACTGGGCCTTTTGACTGAAGGAATCCAGACTAGTCGCTTCACGAGTGAGAGATAAAGCTGAGAACTAGAAGGTACTTGTGAAATGTACATCACATGCATGAGCTGTGTATAGCTGAGGCATTCTGTTGAAAATTTGATCCGGTTACATAAAGTTCCTTGTTGATAAAGGTTTGGCTGGATGACAAGACCAGTAACCTTATCGCTTAACCACTGGTGATTAGTTCATAGCTATAAACAAGACAGGTCAATTTGACTAACGGCATGGACTCATGGCGAAAAGAATAAACAAAATGTCTCAGTCTACTCATCTTTAAAAGTTATTACCAAATGTAGGAAGAAATTTTTTATCTTGGACACACAAATTAAGCAAAAAAGTGGGAACAGATTGTACCTCATGCACATGAACTAACCAAAAATCTGAACATATTGTATCCACTCTGCATCCATTAACTAACTAAAATGTAGGAACAAATTGTATTTTGTGCACAAATTAAATAACATGAAAGAGCAAATTGTATTTCGTGTGAGAATTTGACCAAAAACTTACGAATGATTTGTGTATTGGGTGCACAAATTAACCAGAAAAACGTGGAAAAAGATTATATCTCATGTACACAAATTAACCCAAAATTGTGAACAAATTGTATCTCGTGTGCACAAATGAACCAAAATGTTAGACCATATTGTACTCTGTGTACAAGAAATAACGAAAATGTAGGAATACATTCATATATATTAACAATAATAAATAAATAAACAAAAACAACAAAAAATCTTGGGAACAAATTGTATCATGTGCATAAATTAACTTCTTGGTTAAACAAACCTTCAAATTTTGAACAAATTGTATCTTGTGTAGGCTGATTGTGTGGTTAGCACTGTCGGGTTGCACCTCCAGGTTCTGGGTTCGATTCCCAGACCACCTCGACACCTCGATTCCCAGACCACCTTGGGTCTGTGTGCATGGAGTTTGCACGTTCTCCCTGTGCTTTGTGGGTCTCCTCCCACAGTCCAAAGACTTGCAGATTAGGTGAATTAGCGTTTCCAAATTGCTTGTAGTGTATGAATGAGCGTATGAGTGTGTGTGCCCTGCGATGGATTGAGTGACCGAGTGTATCTTTTGTGCACCAAAATATAGAAGCATTTGTAAATCTCAAATGAATGAATGAATTGTATCTTGTGCACCTACTTGTATAAATATTGCATACACATTAACCAAGTCTCTTGTGCACAAGTAAACTAATATGTGAGAACGAATTGTATCTCATGTGCACAAATTAACCAATAAGTGGGAATAAATTGTATCTTGTGCACAAACTAACCCCCACCAAAAAAAAATGCAAACAAATTGGGGGAAAAAAAATGATGTGACCACTTCAGGGTTTAGTTCGTCACTAATCACACCAGACAGGATAAGAAAGTAAAGGGAACATGTCTCATTCATTTCTTAATGAGCTGCCTTAAGCTACATATTTGCATAAATACATTACCCACAACAGCAGAATTGTTAAACTACAGACATTTTTTAATATGTTCACTTCTGCTACAGGAGATGTCGAGTTCTTTATTGGATTTATACTTAATTAAATACTTGTCTGGGTCCGCATCAGGATGGCAGTCTGCAGTTGATGATTCTTGGTCACTGTAGTTTAATCAGATTCTTCGTTAATTCAACTTCAGGACACTTTAACTTTTAAAAAAAAAAAAAAAAAAAAAAAAAAAAAAAATATAAATATATATATATATATATATATATATATATAATTGTACTTTTACACAGAAAACTAAA
>JAQMYJ010000015.1:6355887-6405324 GCA_030014305.1 Clarias laeviceps
TATATAATTGTACTGTTAGACAGAATACTATACATGACTGTGTACTTCTGTTGCAAGTGAAAACAGCAGCCAAAATAGTTCACATGTGTCTTACAAATAGGGTTTTACAGTTTGACCCTCCTTTTCATAGCATTTGTTGACTGTCATGTCTAGCACATGCTTGTGATATGTGACATTTCACATGAATGTATTTCTGATGCTACATTTATACAATATGAAATAAAATGGTATTTTAACATTTGGTAGTTGAATTTTCCTAGCTAAAAAGCTCAGTACTGCGCAAATAAATCTTCCAAAAGAATGTCAGAGCGAGTGAGAGAGAGAGAGAGAGAGAGAGACAGGGAAATAATAATGATGGACATGATGATGAAAGACATGTCAGTGGATTTAAACTGGCCTCAATCCCTAGAAATAAAATAATGTATCCAGTTTCCGGATGACAGTCTAAACCAGTGCCCGTGTTTAATCTTCCATACTCCCGTTTAAATCCTTCTACAGTATACACACAGACGCAGACCAGGCAGGGAAGCCTCCTAGAGCTGCCCCAAATCCTCTGGCTTTCTTCCATGGCACGTTCCAGTTTGTCTCAGTGCTGCGGAAGCACCAACTCTTCAAAACCTGCTATAGCTGCCTGAATGTTTGGTTAAGCGTAAGATGTCACAGTGCTAATCCAAGTGATGTGGCACCGGTTTTGTGGTTTTTGTAAAAATTATTAATACTTTGGAGTTATTAGGGGGAATCTTGTATAAAAGTAGGTGATTACGGATACTTATTTGGCAGATGCCAATTGAGTTAAACAGCAACAACGTCGTCAAATAATTTTTTTATCATATGTTTGCCTATAGCTCAAAATTAATTACATTGATTTATTTTTATAAACATTAAGAGCCATCCATCTATTAGCTGTACTACCTACGTACACTGTGTGGCAGCAGGGGGCACGGAGCCCATCCAGGTAGTAAAGTTATATGGCTAGTAAGGTACCAACCCATCAAGGCACAGATGTGCGCGTACGTACACCATACTGTATCATACACCATGAGCAATTTGGAAATTCTATTTAGCCTATTTAGACTGTAGGTGTAGCTCTAAGAAACTCACTAAGTACAGGAGGAACATGCAAAGTCCCAATGCAGACTGAAAGTGAGATGCAAACCCCCAACCCTGAATCTGTAATGTAACAGTGCTGACCACCAAACACTGTGCAACCAATTTAGATTCACTCACTCTCAAACACTCACTCCATCTTGATACTGCTTATGTACACTCTGGACAGGGTGCCAATCCACTGCAGAGCACGCGCCCACCCACTCACTGTGGGTAATTCAGAAATGAGACGGGAATCGAACCGGCATCCCGGAGGTGCAAGGCGACAGTGCTAACCACTAAGCCATGTTTAATATCCCTAAATTAAAAATCATGATGTATGATTATTAGATTGATGATTATTTTAGGGACTTGTATGGCAGATCCAAAGTATAGAAATAAATAGGTTTCAGATAGAGAATGTTGCATTTTGAAAATTTAGGGGAGAGGAAAAAAGAGAGAGAGAGAGAGTGTCCGAAAAAGAACACTTTATCGCTGATATAATAATGGGAACTACAGTATATGCAAAACTTTGAAGAATATTTTAAATGTGGTCCACAACATTAACTTTTAACATAAAAATATAATATTATTTATTAATTAGTAAGCAAATTGCTTAGTTCAACATCAGGATGGTACAAGAAATTCCACTTTATTTTAAGCACCATTGTCATTATTACTTTTCCCTTAACGGCTTGCTCCTAAATATTTTATCTCTCATTTACGACACAGTGATAGAACACTAAGAGATGGCAATAAACTTATTCGGTCTATTTGTAGACATTTTATTTTAGGCTTATTACTTTTTAAATAGTTGACTTTTTAAATAGATAAACACTCAAATGCAATTTCATACTTAACATTTGATAAATATCTAGAAGTGGGATTAAATAATAGACCTTATTTCTTAATTTTTATTTCTTTCTAATAATATATCTTATTTAGTTGAGGTGTAAGAATGAGTATTAGACCCAAGAGATTCTGATTAAATAATATAGGTGTACACACACTCACTGTCCACTTTAATAGGAACACCGGACAATTATGCAGATACAGTTCAAGAGCTTCAGTTAATTTTCACGGCAAACATCAGCATGAAGTAAAAGTGTGATTTTTTTTGCCTTCAAACATGGTATGGTTTTTGGTAATAGATGGACTGGTTTGCATTTTATATAAGTGAGAACTCCTATTCTTTGGGGAATTTCACACTCATCAGTCTTTAAACATGGATCGGCTGAATAGATAACTGCATGGAAGTGTAGGGTACCTAATAAAGTGGACATATCCGAAAAACAAAATAAATAAAAAAACGTCACTGGATTATAGACTGAAGCATACACTAGTGAGTTTATCTATCAAACCACTAAAAAGTTAGGAACCTTTGACCATCCACAGTATCCTTAAAGAACCATTTGCAAGAGTATCCACTTAACTTGTCACCTGAGAGCGACATTGCTCAAATAAAAAATAACAGTGCTTATTAAGAGTAATGTCCTGATCTAGAATAGAACTTTCACCACTAATCTGCTTTTACACACCCTTTTGTCATCCATGCCAGTTATTATGCTGTCTCCATGTCTGGTTTATGTCCAGACAGGTGGGTGCTCGTGTGGCCATGTCAGTAGGTAGTTGGAGTTGATTTCCAGCCTGGAGCTCCTCCAAGCTTAATGCTGTGGCTCTCCACTTGCATCGCATTAGAGGATGGTGGATGGTAATGGAGGGAGCTGTCTATGACATATAAAAACAGATATATAAATAAACTATAATTCTCATGGTAATTGGTGCCCTTTACCAGAAGCGCAAATCCCTAAATAGTCAGGATGTGTTAAGACTGTGTGGGCAGAGTGGCATTTTTCAGCATAAGGTCTGTCATTTGCTGTCTCACACCACATAATGTTTCTTCTTGCGTACACAGTAGAAAGGAACACCACTATATACATCATACAGTACAAGTCTATTAAATATTGTACTGTTGAAAGTTTAACAAAGCTTTGGATCAAAGAATCAACCAAAATAAGCAAATGTACTGGATTGTATTACCTGTAAATATATTGTAGTATCCTGCTATAAATATGTCCTGTATACACATTAGCCAATATTACATTTTACACATTCTTTTACAATGTAAATAATGCAGTAATAATTGATGTTGTTTAAGGCAAGCTGAATGCAAAGTGTTGCCATTTTATTTAAATGCTGATGTTGGCTTTCTTAAGAGACCATAACAATAGCATCATGCATATGGATAGAAATCATGTCTGAGAATGTATTAAAATTGGTTTGACAAACAAAATATATATACTTGATAATAAATTACAGAACAAAGTCATACTGAGACAATTTGTTTCAACTTATTATTTATTATTTATTATTATTATTATTATTATTATTATTATTATTATTTGTACATTGTTCCTCTGAGTCTACAGACAATGATAGACAATTAAAAAGACAAATGGACAAAACAGCTATAAAAGATAAAAATATACAGTACAATGTAAAAATCTCTGGCCACCCCTCGACTTTATATTTCTCTTGCATTTTTTATGTAGCCTTGAGGAATAGTTCTCCAGGTTTCCTGAAGGACTTTTTTGCCTTTCATTTTCAGTCCAGTCCCTGTACCTGAACAGTTTCAGAGGAAAGTTATTTTTGTTTGTTAAGTCACACAGTGACCTATGAACCGTGATGGTTTGGAGATACATATGCTGCTCCTGAGCTCCCAGTGATCCAGACCCCCTCTGCCCTCTGCACCTGTCTGACTCATCCTGGTGCTGAACTGGACTCCATGTTAACTTAGACATCTTCCGTTATATTGAACTTCCAGCTGCCTAACACACAGTATGTCTGCACAACAATTTCTGCTATCTAATATCACCCAAATGAGGATGGGTTCCCTGTTGAGTCTGGTTCCTCTCGAGGTTTCTTCATATCACGATCTCAGGGAGTTTTTCCTTGCCGCCATCACCATCACCCTCAGCTTTCTCATCCGGGACAATCTGATCATTATGATTTATACACATTTTTTACACAACGCATGAACCAGTGAGAAGCAGATGCAGAAGAGATGATCAGGCTGGTGATTAGTAAACTGATGATGTTGAAGTGGTTGAAATGGATGAGAGGGGAAATGAGGTTTCTGCTAAAGTTCTTACACAAACAACTGGTTTTTAAATTGCATCTTTAGTTGCAGTAAAACTAAAAATTGTTCTTATTTCTTTAATTTATTATAGGCCTACATCATCTAATTGAATTTGAAATGAAGAAATTGGGTGGGGGCTTAAGACTTTTGCACATCACTGACAACAAGACTAAAGAAATATTAATATGTCGTGAATGTGCATATGTTTCAACCCATGTGCATAAAATCAACCTTGGGTGTACCTGCAGAGGGCAGCAGTGTGCTTTCACCCCATTATTACAGCATCACATCAGAGCACATTATATCAGTCTAGTTGCAGATAATGATGAGCACTCAGGGACATAAGTGAAGGTCCTTTCTCTTGTGTCGCAGTGCAGCTTCAGCCTTGCACAAGGCTTTTAGTGGACATATAATGTACTCTCTCTCTCTCTCTCTCTCTCTCTCTCTCTTTTCCATGGGTGCCAGAGATCACAAATGTAGCACCTGATTCTGTTCTCTGTCTTCACATTTTTGTTCTTAAGTTACTGTTGTTTGCCACAGCCTGCTCCAACTACATGCACATAGGAGACTTGCTCTTCTAACTTTTAGGCCTTAATTTCACATTGATCACATACTCTGATACTGTATTTGTGAATAGAAACAGTAATAATATTCTGGATGTTGGGAAGCGCTTGCCTCTGGTTTGTGTTACACGCTCCCTCCGCGCTTTGTTTCCTTTGGGTACTCTTGATTCCCCACACAGTCCATTGGTTAAAGGCTGATAGGCATTTCCAAATTGTTTGAAATGCATGACTGGGTGTGTAAGTGTGTGTGTGTGTGTGTGTGTGTGTGAGTCTTTGCCCTACGATGAGTTGGCATCTCATTCAGGGTGTCCCATGCCCGGACTTCCCTGGGAAGGGCTCCAGGCCTGCTGTGCATCTGTAGCTATCATTGAACCAGCCTAACAGTTTTGGATAACGGATAAAAAAAGAGAAAAAGTCAATGATTATTCAGACAATTAAAATCAATGCAGATATCCAGACTTAATGCACCAGAGTCATTAAAATCCATTATGTAACTTCAGGTGCTTAGTTTCATGCAATCAGAGAAACATGTGGCGACAGTGTGGTGATTAAATCCATGCAGGGACACATCCTGAGATTCATCTATTGTTCAAATGAAAAAGAAAAAGAAATTAACACTATCAACCCATCAGAATGGGGACAAAATGAGATCCATTTCACCATGCAGTGGTTCAAAGCAAAATCACAGTGTTATTCATATAGGTCTAGTTGGATTCAAAATAAATTCTGAAAGTGTTCAATTAACGCTTGTTGATGCCAGACATGCTGGTTTAAGTATTTTAGTAACAGAGGATAACTTGAAATTTTAACAGTGAATAGTCAGAAAAACAAGAAGACAGAGAAGAATTACCTGACTGGTTCAAGAAAGCATATACACGGCCTGGCCAAAAAAACGTTGCAGACTATAAGGTTTCATTCAGTCAAGCTTTGTTTACAGCACACAATGTGGTGGCCAGTTCGAGTGTGAAAATGATTCTTCATGCTCCTAGAACCATACTATTGGAGTCGTGGAACCTGATCATTCAGTACATTCAGGTCATCAGCTGACTTGCTGAGATTTTATTGCCACATAACGTTGTTGAGCCTAGACCTGACCAACTAAAGCAACTCCAGATCACAACACTGCTTCCAGAGAATGCACTACACTATGAGTGATGGGTGCATTGCTTCATCCACTTCCCTTCTTTCTTTCATACATCCATCGCACTGGAATAGGGTCATCAGACCATATGACTCTTTTTCATTGCTCCAAAGTCCAAACTTTTTGCTTCCTAACAAATCCCCAATTACCTTTTTTTTCTGTTTAGTTTCACTAACAAGTAGTTTTCTTATGGCCTCACAGCTGTTTAGTCCCAATCCTGTGAATTCTCATCACATTGTGTGTGTATGGAAATGCCTTTATTTTATAAATGGTTTTATATTTTTTTGTACCATGCAACTTCACCAAGTGTTTACAGTAAGTGACCTCCATTCATGATTTTTTCCGACCGAAGTTAACAGTTCAGTACTATCCTTACAGGTTTTTTTTTTATATGTTGAAGGGTTATCAACCCAGTTCTACTAATTTAAAAGCTCCATAGTTGTTTTCTTTACTTGATGCAGCCCTTCTTTATTTTGGCAAGGCATTAACTCAAATAAATAGTCTTTACAACCATGGCAAGTAGAAAAGCATTTCAGAAGGCATACAACCTTGAACCTTGAACATCTTGAAAATACTGGGTCTCTACATTGCATTTTCTCCACATTCATTCTCTTTATTAGCACCTGATAACTATGACCTTAATCAATGTCTTTAAACAAAAATAGGTTTGACCAAAGAATTATACCTAACCTTCATCATATGATGAAGACCAAGGGTACATAGCCAATGTAATGGGAGAAAATTTCATATGAGAACATTCAGGTCATAAGAGGATAATATGTTTGGGTTACATCAGGTTCCACCTCTCAGGGATATGAAGTTACAGTGGGGAAACGGGACGTTTGAAGAAAAGACCAGACAATGTTTTCCACTCTTCAAGTATCCAGTTTCTCTAAGAAATTCACCAATATTTGACACAGAGGTCTGGTAACAGTAAAATGCAATAAAATCCTGCTGTCAAATCCACAGTGGTCAAAATAATGGCTTACTCAAGCATGGAAGAGACTTCCTCCTCTTCATAGTCCTCTCCTCCGCCTTCTCTGATTAACCCGCCCATCCTCACACCTGTCGATCGACGGCCATATCTGGCATCTCAACACATAAATGCAGTGCGCCAGGGGTGACAGAAGATCCCTGTTCTTGGATTTCACCCTCTCATCATGACATCCATTAAAGTCCTGCTGGGTCCAAAGTCCCAGCGGGTAGACAGCACATTAGCAATCGGCCCATTGAGCTCAACAAGGCCCGGCACTGAATTATTGATACCAACACAACTAATGAGGAAACACGATCACCACTGCTGCTGACACATACCACCTCCCACTCCTTAACTCTCCCCAACGCACACACATTGATGACACAATTGCCTTTCAGCACACCTGCCTTCCTGCACCTAAAAAGAGCAAACAGTGAGGTTAGCTAAAGTCGAAGGCATCTGATAGCACTTCTGTATCTTTCTGTGGGGGTGGAAAACGGCCTATTGTTCAAAGATCACCTGCTTCAAGCAAAGTAGCAAAACTATCAGAAAACGATTTAAAACTATACTTTCTGATTTAACCAGAGGGCTTCAGTTTGAATCCTGATTATAGCTACAGTAGTTAAGGGTGGGAAAGAATTTGTACATAATGTAATAGATTTAGGAACCTCTTGATCATGGTAATTAAACAATTTATATTTTAACCTCTACCCAGTGCATTAGTAGTGTGTGAGATAAAATAATGATTAGCTATAGGAAAATACTTTTTAACTTATTAACAAAACTGTAAGCACAGTTATGGTTCTTTAAAAAAATCTGATATTGACACCTGATATTGACTCACTTTTTGATGTGGCATTTAATCAAATACATCTACATTTTGTTAGGTATAGTTATTTTACATGTTTTATACCTATTTTGTGTACATTTACACTACCTCTCAAAAGTTTGGGACCACTTGTTTTCCATAGAAAATAACATTTTATCCATTTCACAAACAATTAAAGTTAGCTGCAATTAAAGAATAGTTTCGGGTCTGAACCCTATTGAGCTGTTGTGGGAGCAGCTTGACCATATGGTACGGAGAAAGACTCCATCGAGCCAATCCATCTTGTGGGAGATGCTCCAGGAAGCATGGGGTGAAATCTCATCAGATTATCTTGAAAAATTGACAGCTAGAATGTCTGCCAGGCTGTAATTGCTGCAAAAGGTGTTTTTTTTTTTTTTTTTTGATGAAGGCAAAATTTGAAGAACACATTCATCATTTCCATCAAAATCATTATTTATAACAATGTCAGCATGTTTTTTCTTCTTTTGTTAAATTTTCTATTCAGACTAATGTCAAATGTGTTTCCTTGGAAAACAATAAAATTTCTAAATGATCCCAAAAGTGATCCTGAACTTTTAAGCGGTAGTGTATATCTATATGCTTTTTTATTATGTGTATTCATTCATATTAATTTTAACAATTTTAATTTTACTATTTGATTATGCTGTGCTTTGAGAAATCATGGATCTCATGCAAGAAGCAATATACAAACAGATTTTCACCTATCTTTGATCGTATCCACAATATTTACTTATTTTATTCGTACCCATTCATTTCTGGGATTTACCATCATTTTCTTATTTTTGCTCTTCTCTTAGGCAGGAGAAAATTTTACGAGTGCTTGAAAGAAGTCGTACCAAGATGAGAAAAAAAAACCTCCCATTTTCAAAGTCTGTAAATTGTTTGTCTGATGTGACAAAGCAATTTTAAAATTGAGAAACATTAAAAGTCATATAATCAAATTTACCTTGATATAGTTTATAGAGGAATTATAATAATTGGATCATTTAATTTGTGGGTAAAACAGAGACTATTGGTCGATTGATCCCAATTATGGCTTTAATCAATGGATATATGTGTGTGATCTGCTTCTGAATGGCTTAAAGATTGCTCGTAAATTCTTTGGCCTTTGATGTTTTTGGAGATCACAGAGATTTGATCAGATGGATAAATGGATGCTCGGCCATTTCAGATTGACACAAGCACATCAATATGAAATCCACTATTCAGTTAAACTTTTAAAATTTTATAAATCTTTAACATAGGTGACAGAGGGTACTGTATGCCCTCACTCCATATGCGATCAAACCACTTTCTTATTTCTTTAACTGTACATCCCTCTGCTCACACGGCATTCAGAGCATCACAGATCTTTTGCCCTTGCTGCGGTTTTGATTTACCTTTAGCGTCAGTGCTCATGCTCTGTAAGATCACATGTTTACTTGGTTTAACTATGTTTATTTCAAAGTGCTTCATTACTGCTGTAGTTCTTTTTCTTGGTACCCTCCTTTAGTGGAATCTTTCTAATTCTAGTGCACATGACACAACATGCACCTGCCTTTAGGGGGTATTACCTTTTGCTAATTACATCCTAATCCTATGTATGTTCAATGTAAGATGAAGCGGAATTCATCATTTATCTTACCTGTGTAAGAGCAGATTTTCTTAACACAAAATTAAGATAAAATATGATAGAAATTTAAAAGAATGTTGCGGCATGAGCCCCCATCTGTGTGAAATAAATAAACTTATCACCAAATTATCACTACAACAGTTTATTCGTCATATCTGAGAAATCAGTAAGATCAAATCTATGTGGCGAGATCAGAGATGGGGTTATTTTTCATAGAAATAAATTCACTGATTACAAATTATTTCAAAGTAAGAGCCTTCGTTCTAACCTAACAACAGACAGATTCCACACAACTATGCTGGAAAAAAGTAACTGGAATTGCTTTCACTATATCGCCCCATGATGACAGTTGGGTAATTTTTCTACATTAATGACAGCTTAGAAAAGACATTCATGTATCACGTTTCTTGTTTGTGTAATTAATTTGAATATGCATTATACAATGGCGTCAAACCAGAACATTTGATTGTGCAAAATAAAAGAAAACAATTATGAGAGTAGACACTACCTTTATTTCTCTATATAATCCCCTGCTGCACTAATGCACTTATCCCAGCGTTTCACTAGTGCTTGGATACCATCAGGTAGAAAGTTTTCACATCAGAAACGCTGGCCTCCCAGGAACTCCTTTAATGACCCAAATGAGTGAATAAGACTTGGATTGAGGTCAGGACTATACTAGGATGTGGTACTAACTCCCAGCAGAGTTCCTGTAATGTGCAAGTGGTGTTTGTACATGATTGTGTGTACAGTTCACACGTTTTACTGCAGCTAAAAGTATAGTCACTGAGTGCTTGATGTTTTCTGTAAATGTCGATCAATTTTATGTCGTCATTTATGACAAATTTCATCACAAGTTTGACTTGAATGCCCCTCATATAACTGTGTTTAGCATCACTGCCCCATACCACTTTTACTAGAGCAAATAACTCTGAGCAGATAAGACAGCTACATCACTCACTGAGCACTTTATTAGGAACACCTGTACACAAAACACATACTCATTCATGCAGATCTTTACACACAACATTCTCTACAACTCTGATGTACTCAAATGAATGAATTAAGGCGAATAATATTTGAGTGAGCAGCAGGATGTGATATACTACACAACACCATTGGTTTCACTCCAGTTAGCCAAGAACAGAAAACTGAGACACATGCTAACCAAAACTGGACAGTTGAAGACTGGAAAACTGTAGCCTGGTCTAATGAGTCTTGATAGTAGGATCAGCACCAACAGCATGAATTCTTAGAACCTGCCTTGAGGCAACAGTCCACGCTGGTGGAGGTGATGTAATAGTGTAGGAATTGTTTTCATGGCACACTTTGGACCTGTTACCACAATACCAATCAATCAATCAGTGCTTAGATGCCACAGCCTGTTGAAGAATTATTTCTGACCATGAACATCCGGTTGGCAGAATCTTCAAATGTCTACTTTCTGCATGATCATGCACCATGCCACGAAGCAAAAGTCATCTCAAACTAGTTTAATGAACAAGACAACGAGTTCAGTGTTCTTTAGTGGCCTTGAACCTGAATTCACTGGAACACCTTTGGGATGTGGTGGAACAGGAGATTCGCCTGCACGAAGATGCACCCGAAAAAATCAGCACGATGCAGTCTTATGGACCGGAATCTCAAAGGATTAGTTTCTAACATCTTGTGGAATCCGTACCATGAATAATTAAGGCTGTTTTGAGAGCAAAGAGGCCCAACTACAGTGTTTCAAGAGAATGGATTTTGAAAGTTCTCTGTTCTTTTTTGGCAGTTTTTAGCAAATCAAGTAATCACTTTACTAATTGAGAAGGTAAAGAAAAAAGGAAAAATCCACAAAAGTGTGTAAAAACTCTTTTTTATCTTGATGAGCTGAATTATTAGTACTAACAGCCAAAACACAGTACCGGTGCTAATTTTATATTTTTATGTTATACATATAATACAGAAAATTTGTATGCCAAAGAAGCTACTTCTGAAGTTTGGGCAACATGGAAGCAACCAATGTTGCTACCCTAAAAATTTCAAGTTGCTAACTTCAGCCGTTTTGAGGAGATAATTTTATATGTGGCCCCAAAAGTGGCCCATTATACTGTCTCGTTTCAAATAATAATAATTTAAAAGGCAAATTATTCATAATTCTTTATGAGTATTAATAGTAAAATTAGTTGTAAGCTTCTTTGTTGCTTAAATTGCTTTTTTTATTTTTTATTTAAAAAGGCTATGAACGCTACATAAAAGGACATGAAATTGTATTTAACAAATGTGTTTCTTTTTATCTGATAAAAATATAAATGTGTATGCATATTTACAAAAAAAATTAAGTATGGATCGGGAGAAATATTCTGAAAATTTTAAGTATTATAATGTGGTGTTATATGATCCTATCTATAAATTCACTTTTTTGATGAGACACTTTTTTAGCACCAATACCATGTTTTGGCTGTTTGCATACTGTAAATGCCTATGACAAGCCACAAGTGCAGATCTGCTACAGAAACTACAGTATAGCTTCCACCCCCGTACACACACATTGATTAGTACTTTTCAATGCACGACTTGATTCACTGAAATACTTGGCTCCACATCCAGACTGCACTTGACCATTTGCTGACCCTATCTGAAAATGTGAAAATGCATATTCTATGTATAATCTTGATTGCAGGTGCTCGTCTTGTAAAATGCAGGAGCATTTCTAAACCATCTTTCCTTAGTAAACAGCTTAACAGAAAGGCTGATGTACAACTTACTGTATGTGCAAAGCTCCCTATTGCTCTTCTGCAGCCTTGACTGAAGCAGATGTTGATCTGCGTGTGATTGCAGGAGGTGAAAAGGGCAATCCTAACTGGCTATGACATCCTTTTGTCAAAACCTTGATAGAGAGCAGTTAATAAATTCCGGGACCATGAGTGCATACTCGTTTAAGATCTCGGAGAGAGCGTTATTTCTCATTCTCTGGAGCTGACATCTGCTCTCGAAACAATGCTGTTTGCTCAGGTGATGGTGTACAGTATGAGCAATGTCTGGCATCAGATGACAGCATGTACTCATGCGTGGGTGTGCATATGTGTACGCGTGTTTTGTGCATGTGTGTTTACTTGGATAGACGTGCTATTATGTTATGTTAGTAGATCTACAGTAATGCACACAAAATGGCTGTGCCTTTTGTCTCTCTCTCTCTCTCTCTCTCTCTCTCTCTGTCTATGTCTCTCTGTCTCTCTCTCTCTCTATGTCTCTCACCCCTATGTGCTGTGTACTGGGCTATTATGAGTGTCAGCTGGCCTCTTTAGTATTCCCTTCACTACTCACTGACTCACTGCTCAAGCCGGAGACAAGGAAAAGGAGAACGTGTGAATAAACAGAGAAGTGATACTAAATAAAAGACATTTTTTCTCTATTTTCCAGGCACGTATTCCTTTTATATATGTGCGCCTATCAGTCCTCTTTAAGTGCCAATGCATATCATAGATGGTCTATTTACAGAGCTTTATGAGTGCCATTCAATCCAGGAAACATTTTTATACCATTATATTGAGCTATTACAGCTAATTACTGTGCATCTCGCTTACATTTTGTCTTCTTGTATTTTCTTGCTGTTTGTTTCTTTTCATCTTTTTGTATCATTCCCTGGAGTCTTTTCTCCCATCATTCCACGTCTCCTCATTCCTCTGTCAGTTTGAATTTGGTTTAATCTCTTTCAGCTCTTCTGCCCTGTCACCTCCTATTCCGTCTCTTTTTTCCCCCCTTAGCCCCCCCTTTCTCCCCCCCCCCTTCCCCTGTCCCAAAAATTTCATCTACGGGCTGAAAGAATTAAGAGCAGGAACTGTAATCCTGCACACGAAGATGAACAGCTAGAACTAGTGAATGAGATATGGATAAGGGATGGAAGGTAATCCCCTTTACAAGTCCAGTGTCACATGGAGTCAGAGAGGAGAGGGAGCAGGCTGCCGGGTGAATGAAAGAGGCATGGAGGCGGGGTATGTGAGTTGCCCTGATTGTCATGAACAGTCCGATGATGAGCTGGTGAAAGAGAGGGACGGAGGATGAGACGGAGGGAGAAACAAGGAGAGGGGGACGATGGCGTTCTGGGTCTCCTGCATGCTTCCCATTCTGCAGAATGACAAGCGGCTGCTGCGTTTCCGATTGGCTGCCAAGGCCACCAATCGGCGCGCAGGCATGTAAGGTGCCTTTAGGTTATACCCAACCCCAAAACAAGAAGGAGGGAGAAAGAGAGAGCGAGAGAGATAGAGAGAGTGGGGGAGATCTGAGCTGAGCCGAGCAGAGCAGAGCAGAGCAGAGCAGGCACCAGCTTGACAGTGTTACTAAGGCATTTTGTTCACACTCTCTGATGAATGGCGCTGCTGAAGGGAAACAGCTAATCAGACGTCTGTAGGGACACATTATCCGTCCTGATTCGACTTCCCTGGATGTAACTCACTCACTGACTGGAGCTCTGCTGTGTCTTCACCACCTTCACAAATGCCCCTCCCCGACATCTAACTAATTGCCCTCCGTCTCACCTGAGAGGAGAAGAGGACCTGTAACAACCCCCACCTCCCCCCAAAAAATACTACCACCTCTTCTCCTTCTCCTCCTCCTTCTTCTCCTCCTCCTCCTCCTCCTCCTCATCCACCTCCTTCTCCTCTTCTCCACTGTTCACCTGGACAAAGCAGGCACAAGACAAGACACACACGATGGACTGCAGCTATGCTCTCAACACTCAGATAGTGTTTGCTGCTTGATCTGCCTCTTTTTTTTGGGGAGAGGACAGGAAAAGAGGAAGACTTTCGGAAAACCTCCACAGAGTGTCACAGAGCTCTGCAGTGAAGAAGCCGGCTAAGTTTGTCAGGATGATTTTGGGTAAGTTTCCTTCTGGGAATTTATTTCAGGTTTATCGCATGCTTCAGATCCTTTCACGGTTTATACACATGAAACGATGAGTCACACAGAGAAACACATACACACGCACATGTATACACACACACACACACACACACACTCTTTCACTGTCTGATTGAATAACTCTAGAGTGCGTGATAAGAGTGGCAGGGTGCATAGCCCCCTGGGATGTTTTCTTTAGGGTGAAATGTGTTCTGGCAGTAAAGGTCATAGTGCGTGCACTAAAATTTGAAGGTTGTGTTGGTCGGCTATGCTTTAAAATGGCAAAGAAATTACCATCATTAGTTGTTGAATTTAGGAGTAACCTCAAATTCTGCCTCATGCCATATCATATTTAATGGTTTGTCTAAATGAAAAATGACATTCATTTATTGTGTTGCTTATAATCCTTTGGACTTTATCTATAATAATCTACATCAACCAAATACACACTCTGTGTATGCCTGGCTGTTTCTTAGGTATACCTAATTTAGGAGCCACTAAAATGAGAGCTCTGTGTAGGTTTGACATGCTGGTATGAAGAACATCATTAATCATAGGCTGGTGCTGAGCGGATGAATGAGATATTTTTGCTAAAAGTTTCTTTGTAAACGGAGATGTGTTTGGACCTCCAGCTCGCTGCGTCAATGTGAGCCGTAACTTACCAACTCACACTCTTACATAAAACATAAACCATGCATAATCATTATGCAAATCATATTCTTTGGCCTTCACAGTGACCAGATCTAAACCCAAATGAACATCTATGAAGCAGGAGGTTAGACAATATCGAGCGGATATCTTTTGAAAGAACAGTGTTCATCATTCAGAACAGTTTCAGATACTTAAAGCTGTTCTGGTGGCTGACCACCTTAATCACATTACTTTGTGGAGGTGTTACTTTTAATTCGTCAGCTGCTTGCATAGAAATGCTACCGAAGCACTTTGAAAAGTAACCCGTAATGTTGTGCTCAATTTCTTCCTTTTTTTTTTTTTAGTCATTATATCATATTGGAAAATATGTTGAACTTAACCTGACTGAGCCATCTCTTCCACTCGGTTTCAGGAAAAGAAAAATATTATGTTATATTAATATAATATTCATAGTATTATTTATATATATTTAACATACATCGATAAATTTATTATTAAAATATTTATCCAAGTTTGTCTTTTCCTGAAGTGTGTATACCTTTATTTAGCTGAGTCTATGTATACATTTGTATATGGATGTACTCTTACCATGAAGTGACATCTCTACCATTTGGCAGATGCCTATACTGGCGCTGTTATTGAAATAAATAAATACAAAATTTTATTGCTTTTTTTTTTTTGTAAGTGAGGATGTTAAAGGGTTAAACATCTTTTTTAAATCCTTGTCAAGTTTTTACTACACTGCAGCTTTGACTACCGCTACATTTATTACCAAAGTGCACTTCAGTTAAAGTGGATTCTCCTTCATGTATATTTTATACAGCATTACATATACAGTCATGCTGTAAAATTATTCATCCAAAAGCAATACTGCCATAAGATTCTTTAGCTTCTTTAAATGAAATTACCTCACACACAGATTCTTTCTCATTCTCTTTTTAAAAAAAATGTATTTATTGACACAGTTTTGGGTGTGTTCGTGGTTTGTTTTGGCCTGCGATGCGAGTCTGTGCTGGAAGGGTGTGTTGTTTTGTTCTGACTTTCTTCTATTGTCGTGTGTCTACAGCGGTGTGGAGAGTTTTACTTCACGCATGCCTGGGCTAATTCAGCAGCGACGCTGATACTTTCCGCAGGGCATGCTTTTCAGAATAATGATTAGAGGGTCTGTGACGTGCTGTGTTAGAGACGGAGGTTATCACAAAGACGCACTTTTATTGAAGTCTGTTTTAGGCCACCGTTTAGGCCAGGTGTTAGCACAGTAATGGCAGCTTCTAGGGCCATGTTTATGTTGTTTTTGCACATGTGTTGGCCTGGATGCATCCCTGCTCTATTTTCTGCTATGCTTAACGTGTTGTGTCAAGGTCCAGCGCTGGCTTTGTTAAAACATGCAGCCACTTATTTGGATTCCCTCATTCAGGTTTAGAATAGTGTACTGTGGCACATAAGTGTGTGTTTTTTGCTTCTGATGCAAGGATGCAGAACCTGACTTCAGCCGCACTTAACTTTCAGACGCGTTAAATGAGATCTGTTCCACACACCGGCAGACGCAGACGAGGCATTAGTGACTAGAGAGAAGTGTTAATAGCATCATTAACCCTCTAATAACAGCTGTCCTCCTACAAGCTAATCACTCAGCTTTGCTTCTCGCCACATCTCACACTTATTTTTACTCCAGTCTAGGTGATAACTGTATAATTTGTGTTTAACTAATAAACACACACATACAGTACACAGCACACATACGTACAGAATATAACGCTCATCAGTATCACATGGGATTTTCTGATTGATGCAATAATTTGATTCTAATACTGAAAGGTTTTATCACAGGAAAGCGACGCGCTCCTTATCTGAGTTTGTACCCATGGTGTTCGTGCCTTGGTGATTTATGTTCTGCTGTTAGCTTGACGCTTTGGCACGCTGCTATTCCCCTCAGAGGCTCTTGTCATTGCGATGACCTTTAGAATGCAGACGCGGCCAGATCTTCTCCGCGGTGCCTTTTCACACTCCACTAAATACAAATGACCCACGCTTCTCCTAACCACACACATGCACACACACACAATGCATAACGGTGCGCTGGGGATATTGCAGTGGATGGATTTCTTAAATACTTTCTCTTTCCATGCCATTGATTACTAATATGCACATACATGAGACAGAGAGAGAGAGAGAGCATGCGTGTTTGTCTTCCTCATCGGCATGCATCTTAAATGACCTTGAATAAACCCACTCGTTATTCCCTTCTCTCGTCTCCATTTCGCTATCGAGCTCATTTTTCTGTTTTTCTTACTGTCTCTGAAAAACGAGCTGGATGAGATAGCTGGCCTGCCTGATTGGGATGACTGTGTCAAGTTTGATAAAGCAACTTGAATTCACTGCAGTGTAAGTTTCTCAGAAAACTCTCCCGCTCCCTCGTCGTCCCTCTTTGTCTTTGTCTGAGTTGCCAGTTTATTAGTTACGTTTTAGCAAAATCAATCATGGGTCATTTTATCAGACAACCTCTTCCATAAAGGTCACTTGGAAGTATACAATTACTGACTGTAAACCATGTGCGGATGATTTATCAGTGCCCTGCTTCCTTATCTATCGGTGGAAAGCAACCGTCAAAAGGCCACCAATAATTCCCAGTGTACCAATAATAATGATATTGCATTGTGATATTAGGGTTTACATCCACCTTAGAGGTGTTCAGATAGAGATTATTGCTAATTTTTAACATGAAGAATTTTTTTTGTTGGACTGCAGTCTAGAAAGGATTTTCGTGGGCTGATACAGAGCTGCTATGGGACTTAAAGTTTTCCATAAGCTACATTTTTTTATTTAAATGTATATCAGTTATCAAGCTAAAGGGTAATGGGTTATATAGTAGATTAGTGGCTAGCATTTGTTGCTAGGTGAGGGAACCAACCTACACAAGCCTGGCCAACCTTGTGCCAGTCCCAAGGCTGGATAAATACATAGAATTGAGTCAGAAAGAGAATTCAAAGTAAAACCTGTGCCAAACCAAAACCTGCTAAAGGTTTGCTAAAGGTCTAGGTAAAGGCAGATCACCAGACCAGAGACTATAAGGTCAGACCATAGACCATATAAAATAGAGCTGGACAAACCTTCCATAATGTCATCCAAAGAGTGGTTTTGAAGCTCAAATATGGGAGCTTGGAATATGCTCACCTCACCTTCCATGCAAACCACAACCTAGCAAGCATTGCTTTAGCTTAGCTAAAATGCCATGGTTTGATTGAACCCTGTCATTCATACTCCACACATTGTCTCATGTCAACTTCTCCATTTCTTATGGTAAGTTAAAATACAACGAATCCAGTTAGCTGCGACGCAGAGCGGACAGCTAGTGGTTTGACACCAATGTAGCTGTCACTCACTTTGTTACTTTATTGATTATGATAAATTTATAGCTTAATTTAATTTTAACTGATGTGTTACATAGAAATTCACCTGCTGTACAAGATGTTTATTACCAAAGTGCAAACTTGTGCATTTTATCATGGGAGTCTATGGGGATTTTGGAGCTGGCCCCCAGTGGACATTTGAGGAACTGCATGTTTTGGCACATCGCAAAGATTGTTCCCATAGACTTGAGACATTATGCATTTGGGCTTATAATTAGATAACTGACAACATGGCTTGTCTTGAAATCAAAGTTATGATTCAACCAAATATTTAAAGACAAGAGTGCAGTTATTCATTATTTAAAAATAGATGGTAGTGTTAAACGTAGTAACTCCAGATGTACGTTGAAAAAAAAAAACATTACGCAGTAAAAAAATAAGCATTAAAAGCTACAGTAATTGTCACTTTTCAGTCATGATAGTTGCTTATCTAGATATTTGTAAACCTGGCTTTTTAATGAGACTAGACTGTTTTACTCTTCATCATTGTCTCAATTAAATCGAGGTGTTTCAAAATTCCAGCAACTCTACAATACGTGCTATGCTCATTCTAGCGCTGCACAGACATTAGCATTTCTGTTCCAGTGTGTGCTGTTGTGCTGAGAATGCTCCTCACACACATTTTGATTATATATGCAGGACTGGATCAGCAATCGTTGTGAAAGAATAAATCTAGCTAACTTTAAAAAATTTTTTTTATAAAGAGTCAGCTGCCTCTTTCGTGAGAGGGTATTTGTTGTTTGTTGAATTAAGCCGATGTGTCCAGGGTCATGTGATGTGAAATCTGTCTTTCTGTCTATTTGTCTCTGAGATTTTATGTTCATTGCAGAATCATCTGTCTCTGTAATGCCTGTTGCTTGTCTGCTCATCTATCTATCACATCTCTCTTCCAAATATCTCCTTCTACCCTGCTGTTCTCTTCCTCTCTCTCTCTCTCTCTCTCTCTCTTTCTCTGTCCATATGATCAACTCAGCTCTCTGTGGAGGTCAAATGAAAAAGAAACAAAAATTGTGTTTTCTTTTTTTTGTTCAGTAAGCTTTTTTACCCCTCCCTTCCCTCTGTCCCTTCTGCATTTTGAACTGACACAGCAATTATAAATTTTGCTTGCTAAACCTGACAAAATCTCAGCATACTCAGGTACGTGGCAGGGTCCGACTCAACTTTAAAGCACATATGGGATAGACAGTCTTTACATACGTACATTAATTTCTTCGAAATGCCGGCACAAATCCTTATTCTGGAAGCAAATCTTCCTTCTGCCTCGTGAACAGTATATTACGAGCATTTCTGTTCTGTATTAATTCCTGACATTATCTTCTCAGCTCTTCTCGATGCGGATTTACGTAAACCATACAGTTTGTATAACTTCTCCAGCCTGAGGCAGGACAGCTAGATCTGAGAATGGAGAACGGAGTCTGCTTGCCCTTACTGCATAATAGTGCATAATAAATAGGTTTGCGTTTCTGCATTTGCTTCTCATGTTCATGCACATTGGCTCGGGTTTAATATGCAGCTCACCCAAGGTGGGCTTCGAGTTCCGGTTTCCGGATGGAATAAATTACCGTACACTCTCATTCTCATTCTATAACCTATTATTAATGTCAGCATAAGATTCACACAAAGAAGCTTTCGTTTTGCTCCATAATCAGTCTGAGAGGGAATAAATTAGCGTGAAAGATAAAACAGGAAGGAAAAGCTTGTGTACTCTACTCCACTACATACTTTGTGTGAGTTTTTTCCCCCACATTTTATTAAATAACCTGACTTATACATCTCATCTGGCTAATACGTTTAAAAGGAATCATTAATGGTAATTTTTGTTTAAATTACATTTCCATTTAATGTACATTTCCACCAGGACTTAACTTGGATTTCAGGGAGTTTGGACTTGACTTAGATATGAGTTATGAGATCAGTTTTAATCATTTTAACACACGTTAATCATGAGGTCTTCACTCATACCGTACTCTCGGTCATTTTTAAAAGGATAGACGATTTGGGATTTATTTTCAAGACACAAGAGGTGTTCAAGTCAAACTGGAACTTATGATGAAATTGAAGGTGTAAAAGTGATTGACATTTACAGACGACTTCAGATACTCTGTCTGTGGGAACTGTCCACACAATCATTTGCAAACACCACTTGCACATTACAGGAGTTTTTGCCACATTCCCACATCCCCCGTACAGTCCTGACCTCACTTCAAGCCATGTCGACATGTTTGGGCCAATAAAGGAGTTCCTGGGAGGCCAGCGTTTCAAGTCTGCACGTAGCGTCAACATACTTCAATGAAACACTGGGATAAGTGCATTGTATATCATATAGATATAGAATGCAGGTAGTTTTTAAATCTTCCAAGTTAAAGTTCCAGTTTGACTTGAACACCCCTTGTAATTTAGAAACTGTACCAATATTTTCATTAGTGGAAAATAATATGATTTAAAAAAAAGCTTAAGAGAATAAATTTATTACTGTACAGGAAAGGCTCTTGTTGACTAAGAGAAGAACAATGATTCACTGAGTAAAATGTTTGTATAAAGTAAATAATGGAGCATCACTGTGTTTTTGTATGTAAGGCTAATTTGCATACCCATGATCCCCTGTAGTGTCCTTTTTATTTATTTATTTATTTATTTTTATGTCTTGGTTTTATTGGATAAAGCATTCTTTGTATTGGATGTTTTTATTGTTATAGTATATTCTGTATTATAGCAGCATGCTATTTTCTCTTCTGCTTGTGGTTGCTATTTTATACGGGCTTTGTTTGCGACAGCTACTTTGCTGTAAGTTTGATCTGCCAGTAAAAAAGAAAGTGCATTATTTTTACTGCAGAAACACATCGACATATTTTTTTGGAAAAACAATTAGGCTCAATTTCTATTGGTTGCGGTTGTATAGTATTGCTGGTCCATACGGCTAGTTCTGGTTAGCCATATTGCTACTGTAGTTCTGCGTAATGGAAAGATTACATTTGTACTAAATACACAGTAGCTTTGAAAAATATCAACTTGATTTAGCTCAGTGGGTCTGCAGAAACTTTATATGAGTCTCAGCTGAACTTTGGAATGCATTTTTGCATGGAATAAGGGTTGTCCAATTTGGCCCTGATTACTTACATTGTACTCGACCTACAACTTCACGGTCGGTGTGCAGCGCAGGGAAATGAATAACAACCAAAACCTACTGTTATGTACTTACATGCACTTAAATTTTGATTTAAGACAGACTTAAATCAGGAAAAAATCTGAACTGTGATGCCATTGCATTTAAAAAGCGCCTTTACCAGCAGGCACGGTCATTTGAAATGCAGCATGCTTTTGTCAAATGTTGCAGCTTGACTCGCTTAAATAAATATCAGTTGTAAGGGAAATGCATTTCTCAATGCTCAGAGCTCGCAGAACTGAATTGCTTTCCGTAATGTGCGTCTTTATGAACACTCATACCAGAGCTCCACACTCACAAATATCCATGTGTACTCACATTTCATGAGCCTTAAAAGTGTCACTGCTATCATGTTGCTTGTATTGTAGGAAGATCTACGAATAATTCTGGAACTGATTAAATGGCTCACTATTTTGCACATCTTTAGAACGAAACCTTTGACTTCTTACTGTAATCTCCACACTGTACTGTCACACACACCATCTTGCACATTATGCCTCTCTGACTGACTGACTGACTGACTGACTGCTGTCTGGGTGTGATACGCTTGTCAATAGTAGGTGTAATAGACACTAATGAAATGGCTATAAGTGGAGCTTTGGGAGGAAGGGATGTGTTACACAATGTGTGAGGCCTGGGAGTGCTTGTGATAATGCAGCACTGGAAGGTTTCTACACCACACACACACACACACACACACACACACACACACACAGGCCAAGTATTGTGCCTGTCCTGCCTGCATGAGCTCTTTAATGCTTTAAGTGTAGTGTGTATGAGTGCCAGGTGTCCAATAGAGCAGCCAAAGAGCCACATCCTCAGTGGGATCAAATCACATGGAGCATTTACTTTACTGCAAGAGTCCACAGTTGCGTATTGTCGTACAATATGCACGCACGTTATAAGAGGCATTGTGCTAGTGCAGTGTTTGGTCTGGAAAAAGGACGCTGTGTTTGCTTTCTGTAGAATAGCTCAATAAACAAATGGTCACCTGTGACTCGGGGGCTGAACGGACAGTTTAAGAGGATGCTGTTGAAATGATGAAAAGTGCCAATCTGGGACGGGTTATAATCCAGAAGTGCGTTGGCAATCAGTCCGATGTATTTATCAGGGATTTCTGCCCAAACCAGCTGACAAGACAGAACTGCAGGATGAATTATCGTACTAAATGTTGGCACAATACTAGATCACAACCGGGATTTTGTCGTGTCCTAATGGCATCAAGATAAGATTTTGCAGCAAAACAGTGGGGAAAAGAAATCAATGCACATTGAAAACCTGCAAGGTCATTGCATGTAGCTGTGCAGGAAGGGAAGGGAAGATAGGCAAAGAAGCAGGAAGAGAGTTAGAGATTTAATAGAGCAGAGCATTGTTCATATGAGCAACCATTTTTATTTTTTATATCCATTCGGTTTATGATTATGCCCTTATCTATCTGAACGTACGAACAGAATATACACAGTCTGAGTCATGCGTACGAGAGCCAGTACCCAGCAGTGCTGAAAAAAAAAATCCTACTAAAAGAGAGAGGCAGAAGGGCAATCATGCATGACCTTTTCATTTTTATTTTTTATTTTTTTGACTTCTGAGACCATGACTCCACAAGGCCAACAACGCAATAAGCATCTGCGCAAAACGTTCTGGAAAATAAAAGTTAAAATGACTTAAGAACATTATTTGCATACAAGCTGATTTACAGTACTAACAAGCCTTTTCTGAGGGAGTTATGAGGGTTAGGCTCAGACCTGCCCTCAGCAATGCGAGTGCCGCTGCTGAAGTCGATGGCGTAAATTAGCATCAAGTTCTTTCTGAACCTCTGCCAGAAAAAGAAGGTAACGTTTTCGGCATCGGTGTGGTGGACCTGTTACAAGCGTCTGGTATGCACACCTGTCCCCCACTCCTTCCCGCTTCCCCACTCTTTCCTCCTTCTCGCTGCTGGCATTGAGCAGAGGATGTGAGGGACCGTGCTGAGACCTGCCTCAGCCTTGAGAGAGGGAGCGTGTATGTATGTGTGTGTGTGTGTGTGTGTAGGAGGAGCGAGAGGTGCTCAAGGCAGACAGGGCTAGCCAGGTGCACCAGCGCACTAAAAAAATATTCCACAATCCACTGCAGCTTAAATGGCTTCAAGCGTGGATCGATGTCCAGGACGGTGATTCAAGAACCAGGCAGAGACCTGATCAGAAATATTCCTAGATTTCGCTAATTTTAGGGCTGATTTTGCTATATTAACTCTTAGTTCACATATTTTAACACATATATTTTGTGTTCCTTGATGTTTATTTACTGTAAATTTGTTTTCTACAGTTTAATAATGCGACAAATAAAGGCAAAGTTTTTTCATATAATTTAATTCATGCCTAATATCTACCTGATATAAAAAATATTTTTTAAAAAACTAGTCGTATCCAGTTCCCATACCTCATTAGTGCATTCCCACATTAAGGCTACCATTACCAATCAGAAAGACTATCATGTAACAAGTTACACTACATCGATTCTCATTAGCTGGCTAGCTAAGTGAATGCGTAGCAGTCAGCTTGTGGGTTGACAACTATATTGCAGCTGTCACTCAAATCAACCACACACCTAATTATGCATAATTTTATACCTTAATATATTTTAAACTGATGAATTAAATAAACATTCCCCACCTGTACAGTTGTCATGAATGGGAAATCTAGCTATGAAGATCAAACCCCCCTTTTTTTTGTATCAGGCTGTAAAGATGTTTATTCCTGTTGTAATATTAAACATTCGAGGAACTGAATGTTTTGGCACTTCCACATTGGACATCAAGCCGGAGGTTCCCCTTGGCACACCTGAGCAAAGCTGAGCAACAAGGCAGGGGAGCGGATCTATATGGGGTCACATTGGGGGAAAATCTAATTGGCTTGTTTAAACTTTGTCTAATGCAAACATGGTTAGCACTGTAGCTCAGTGGTTAGCACTGTAGTCTTGCCCTGCGTTTGATTCCTGTGTCAGGTCTGAGTTTTCATGTTCTCCCTGTGCTTGGTGGGTTTTCTCCGCATTCTCTCTCTGGTTTCCTCCCACAGGCCAAAGACATGCAGATTAGGATAATTTCCAAATTGCCCATTGTGTGTGAATGAGCGTGTGATTGTTGACCAGAGGTTCTACCACGGTCATACTAATGGGAATTATTGGCCTCCCCATTGGCCTCCATGGCCCCTAGTTGGACTACAGAGGCTCCTAGATGGATGGATGGAATACAGAAAAAGGACAAAAAGCATAGAATGGCACGAGGCGGGGTACACACTGGTCAGGGTTCCAATCCAACACAGGGAGACCCATCTGAAGGTCTAAAAATAACTAAAAATTATAACTATTAAACGTTAAAACATATGAAACGTTCATTAAAAATGTAACCTCTTACAGATTATTATGATATAAATAAATAAATAATGACGATAAAGATCCTTTCTTTTGATGTCAGGTTGCATTACACTACTACACTGTTTTATTCCTTACATGTCACTCAAAAAAATGCAGTATATAGTAAAGGCAGATATTAGTCCATAAATATTCAAACCTTGTAATGTGTCTAAATCATTATTGTATGCTTCACCAGCGAAGATGATGAATGAATTTTGATCTATGTATAAAATAATAGGAAGAGAAATGAACCAGAAAATGGGACAGACTCTGTACTTTTCATGACAGTAGAAGATTGTCTTTGAAATTGGCTGAAGAAAAAAAAAAACACCAACAAACTTCAAAGGTTTGTATCTTTTTCACTTGCAAAATTCCGAATGCTCTACAGAAATCGTGAAATTTCATCCTGTCAGTTTGTGTCAAACTGAGTGTAAATGGAGTAAACACAACCGTCAACTGAAAAAGTTTTTCATCCCATTGTATTATAATCCACGTCTCATGTGTTCATAAAGCTCCCAGAAGGTTTAGCAAATCTGCTGTGATGGCGATCTGCTATCTGCGTCTCTTCTTTGTGCACGCGGTGGCTGTTAAGACATTTGGCGAATTTGATGGTGAAAAGCAACAAAGCTGATGCTTGGAAAAGAAATAACCAATTTCCATAAAATTAGTTTGTAAAATGCAGCTGAGGGGCAGGTCTGTGAGCTTACATGAGGGAACACTGACAAAGAAAAGATGCTCTGAACCATAAACACGTATTGTGTCCTACTAATCCCAACAAGAGACGATTGCGGAAAAGACCTTGAACTGAACTGAACTGTGCGCTTATTAAAAGAGTTCCTTGGAGGCCAACATGTCAGACGTGAAATAGGCAGCCCGATCATGGCTCTGGCATACTGAGAAAACGTTCTACATTGGTGGTATCCAAGCACTCGTGAAAGACTGGGATAAGTGCATTAGTGTGGCAGGAGATTATATACAGAAATAAAGGTTGTTTTTACTCTCATAACTGTGTTCTGTTATTGTGCACAAAAATTCCGTCTTGACTTGAAAGCCCCTTGTACACAGCTATGGTAACTCCAATAACTACTCTTTGCAACCATGCTGAGCAGAAAAGCATTTCTGGTGTGGTGATGCCCTGTGATGCTCTGATGTTAGTGGTGATATCTAAAAATATAACCTAGTGCTGTAACATAACAGAGTGCTGTGGGCCTCTGTTGTGTGTACTGTATGTATGTATGTGTGTGTGTGTGTGTGTGTGTGAGTGTGGTTTATATATATATATATATGTGTAAGTATTTATGTCCTGGGTAAAAGAAGGGCTTTGGCTCTGCAGCACCCCAATAATCACAGCACAGACAGTGCCACACATCTTCATTAAAGCATTAGCTCTGGGAGATGGATTCTGCCCTCGATTCTCACCCCTCTGCCTCTGCTTCATCCACTTCCTTTCTCTCTTCCTGTCACATCTATTTAGGCTGCTCTCTCACTTTGGACACACAAACACATTAAACCAAAGTTACAATACACCCACACTCAGGGACATCTGCCATCCGAGCTGTACATTTGTGCCCTCGTCGTGCATCAGCAGCCCGGCAGGCTGCCGACTCAAGACAGAACAAATTAAGGTCACAGCAGGCAATGGACTTCTTACAAAATCTGACCTAGACTGGCTCTCTACCACCAACTTGATCTCCTCTAACCACACACCAGATCAACACCCAGCTCCACCATGTCGTTTGGGCCATTGGGAGACTCTTGGGGATTATTTGAACAACCCCAAAACTCACTAGAGACCAAAATGCCTCTTGTTCTTTGCCCAGCAATGAAAGGTGATGAGTGTGTCTTTGACAATAAATGACAGAAAATTGGGGTGATGAATGCCCAGTGATGTGGTGTGTTATTGCAGCGCTGAGTCTGGGCTTTGATATCAAAAAGAGCAGAGAGAGAGAGAGAGAGAGAGAGAGAGAGAGAGAATATCGACTCTGAATGGTACGGGATTGGAGTGACTCATCCAGCAGCTTTGTGAAGTAGTGCTGCTGTGTTCGAGCCTATTTCAGTCACAGCTCTGGGATGTAGTTAATCTCCTTCATCTTGAAAGTTTAAGACACTTCCTCAAGAGTGGCTGTGTGTTTTCACCAGCAACAGTGGAAATACGAAAACGGCATCAAGAGGATGCACACGATGACTGACTATCATACACCTTCGCATGTCTTGGGTGGGTCTTACCACCTTTGCTGGAGGTGGATGTATCAGACAAATCTCTCCTCATGGGACGTATCCAATTTTGCCTGAGTTTGCATGGCTATGTAATCCATAGCTGTTCGGAGGACGACCTTCACAGCATGGGGCCTTATACATGAGCGATGGAGAGAGAGAGAGAGGAGAACAGTGTCAGTCATAAAAATAATGAAAAACACATAGGCTAAAAGGTAAATGCTAAATATAACCAAGACAAAGGGAAAAGAACAGACGTTCTAATACAGACATGAATAGGAATAGGAAAAAGGATCAGGAGCGGTGGGAAAAAGGATCAGAGGTGGGGGTGGGGCGTCACTAAGGTTCACAGGGTTTCTAATACAGTACATTGGGATTGATGTATCAAAATTCATGAGAAGGGTTTTATTTTTTTGTTTTATGAAGGTGATCGGATAACTGTTATTTAACATGGGATGTGTGATCAAAGGTCATGTTAGTTTAAATTAGGTTACAACTTTGGAGAAGGCAGCACAGTGGTTTAGTCTTTAGCACAGTCATCTCGTTCTTCCAGGGTTGGATTTTGAATCTCTGCACCAGTATGTTTGGGTAGAGTTTGCATGTTATCCAGGGGTTAAGTGTGTTTCCTTTAGATACTGTAATATGTACAGTAATTTTCAAAAGTTTGATTCTATGTTTTTTTTAATTTTTATTATTTGTAAAATAGAATAAAAATCATCTGATCTTATTGGGTCTTAGTATTAGCCTAATACAACCTCAGGCAAACAACAACATATACTTTTTTCACTGTGCCAATATTAATTTAACCTACATGAAGTCATATAGAAAAACGTGCAGTCACTACAAAGCACCCTCCTTATTGTTTTCACAGGATTTAAGAGGGTAAGTTGCAGCCAGGTGCTGCTAATCATCAGCAGTTGATTAATTGATCATCCGCTGGTGTGTAGATCTCTATAAAATCAGAGGCTTTGGCTGTTCGTTGTTCTGGAGCATTCAGTTGTGTGTTAACACAAGGCCAATAGGTAAAGGCATACAGTAAAAAAATGGCCTTAGAGAAGCAACTGTTGCCAGACATAAATCTGGAAAGGGTTATAAAACCATTTCCAAACAATTTGGGGTTCAATATTCTACAATAAAAATTATTATTCAAAAGAAAAAGACAGTTACCAATTCTCCCAGGAGTGGACGTCCCAGCACATCCACTCCAAGGTCAAACTGTGTAATGCTCAGAGAAATACAAAATACCCAAGAGCTACATCTCAGACCCTACAAGCCTCACTGAGCATGTTAAATGTTAAAGTCCATGACAACACAATTAGAAGAAGACTGAAGAAGTATGGCTTGCTTGAAAGGGTTGCCAGGAAAAGTCTCTTCTTTCTAAAAAGAACATGGAATCATAAGTGAGGTTCATGAAACTGACTGCATATGAACAAACCACAAGGTTTCTGGAACAATGTCATATGGACAGATGAGACCAAAATGGAGTTGTCTGGCTTTAATGCCCAGCACCAAGTTAGGTAAAAACAAAACAGAATTTCATCAGGAACACCTCATACCCACTGTCAAGAATGGTGGTGGTGGGATTTGGTCCAAACAGAACTGGTTTGGCCTAGTCAAAGTCTAGACCTCAACCCAATTGAAATGTTGTGGCAGTACCTTTACAAACCTCTATGAACTGAAACAGTGTGGTAAAAAAAAAAAAAAAAGACCAAAACAATGTGAGAGACTTATAAAATCATACAGGAAATGATTGTTGATAAATTTGGATACGGTTGGTTCTTAGTATTGCTCAAATGATTTTTACTTTTTGGCTTCGTTTTTTGTTAGATGATTATTTTACACAAAAAAACATAGAATTAAAAGAGGGGGCACTAACTTTTACTCATGACTGTATGCTATATAAGATAAGTACACCCCTAGTTCTGCAGATAACCTTTTTTCTGTTTCAATACTGTAATGAAGGATATGGTTATTTATTCCTGGTACTAGCAGGAGTAAATGTAGCGTATACGGTGCAAATTCAGCATTTGACAAGGTCTCGGCTCAGTTTGGGGATTTCCATCAGGTTTTATTGTCAGAGCAGCGTGCACGTGAGCCTCCTTTCTCTTGGCCACATCTTTATCCTTCAAAATCAGTGACCTCTCAAATTGTCTCTTTTCAAATATGTACCCTTTATCCTTTCAACTATTGTTGTGGCTTCCCCCTTGTATTATTTTCCTTTTTTATTTCTCTTATCACTTTCGTTCTCTCTCTCTTTTCGTTTCTCTGTTCACCCTCACCCTTTTCTTTTTTTGTCAGAAACAATCAGTGGATTTTCCAGCTGACTACCCAGTACCGTCGCAATCACAGACATGGGTAGATATGTGGAGAGAGGACAGAGGAGGAGGAGGAGGAGGAGGAGAAAGGCAGAAGAAAAATGCCAGAAAGAAAGAAATAAAACAGAAAAAGGGGGCTGTTTTGATTTGACATTCATCTGACCAGTGTGTCATATCTGTCTTTCCCTATGCCCTATGCTAAAATAATAGTGCTGGATAATTGCGTTCCATCACACACTGCTCATATCTCATTTCCTGCCTGCTGGCTATGCACATCTGTCTGGTCATTAGGCTAATTTCCCTGGATGTCCTAGGTCCTCCAGCATGCAGGCGTCTTGAATTTTGATGACCAAGTAAAGCCACCCACCCAGCCCACCCAGCTGGAGAACCTCTAAAATTTTGAAATTATTTTAGAAATTCATTTAGTCTATTTCACTGTTCTATTTCTATGGAGGAATAAATGTCTCAGATATATGTTGCTTGTGACCAAAAGTGCATATTCATAATCATTGAATAAAAGCATAAACTGGTTCTACAAAGGCTGAGAAGAGTAGCATACAGTATATTTGGCACTTTAACCGGTGTTTAAGACAAGCTTAGTGAACTGAATGGAGAGTATTGTATTATGTAACCAAATATGAATAAATTATTTGAATTGAAAACATAATGTGTTCTGAAATTATATAGGAAACAAACTTGCTCGAATCTTCAGTCTCAATGTTCAAAGACATTCAGGTTGATTGGCATTTCCAAATTGCCCACAGACATAACTTCTCCTACAGCACTGACTGCTGGTGTGAACTCATGGGTCATTGTGGCCAACCATTGTCTAGCAATGTCGACTTGAATGGATGATCCATCTAGCTATCTATTTGAGTTGACATTGCTAGACAATGGATGGATGGATGGATGGATGGATTGATGGATGGATGGACAGATGAGACCAGAATCCCAAAGAACCCAAATAAAAATATGAGTCACTCACTTTCATGTGAGTGATCAGATATGGATGAAGGTTTGTTTCATTCATTGTTCCTGCCTGGTCAACATTGTGATGGTTTAAATTAATCCACTAGTTTGTTTGTATTTCAAAAACAGAATTTGCTAAAAAAAAATGTCATTGGCAGCTAAAAACTAACAAACAAACAAAAAATAGCATACATAAAAAACCTTCTAAATCTTTTAATTGAGGCTAATTATGAAACATGAGCAGAATTCATTCAACATGTTAAAAGTGATGGCATTTCCACTTTTTTCCCAGTGTGTTTTTTTTTTTTTAATGTTTTCAGACAAAGAGGTACTTAAAAATAAGCAAACAAAAAACAGTCTAACTAATCAATTAACTAATCATGGAATATTAGAGAGAAATTCATTTTAATGAAACTTAGTGCTCCTTTCAAATATACACAGATGTGTATGCTACAGTATGTGTGTGCTATGGTGTTTGGCACCAGGAAATTGGCAGCAGATCCTTTGGGTGTTGTTGGTTGTAGGGTGGGGCCTCAGGGAATTGGTGCATCCTATACTGTAGGGGCTCAATCGGATTGGGATCTGGAGAATTTGGAGACATGGTCAGCAGCCTTGGGTTCCTTCCCTGCTGGGCCCCTTGCATGGTAAGCTACGGTGAACTGGATGTTCTGGTGCCTTTCTATCATGGCCAGTTTCCAGCAACTGCCTTTTTCAGTATTGGCTTACCTGTGGGCATGGGTGACACTTGTGTGCCCATGATCCTGGTATATGATTAACAATCAATGTTATCACGTTACTGTTACTGTATGTAGTGGTAATTTTATGGCAGATTGGTTTATGGATGTTTATTTTTTTTAAAAAGAGCAGTGTATATCAAGTATGGCACTGTTACTATTTGAAAAGGCTTCTTGCAGCAGTGTGTAAAATATTTGGCTCCAAGCTCTTAATCCATGCTTGATGTAAAGAATTATTGATTTTTGTGGGTTGAGTATAAAAAAGGGCAGAGAGAGAGAATGAGAGAGAGATAGAGATAGAGAGAGAGAGAGATGGCTGTAGTCTGCTTGGCGTATTTGGCACAGTAAGAAGGCCCCTTCGGTTATCACCTATTAATCTAGCATCAAGAACTATAGCAAGGCCATGCTGAGAGATGTACAGTGAAAGATGCAGGGTACAATTTTCAAATTCTATGACCGCATTAAAAATATGTTTACCTTAAAAGCACTAATAATAATAATAATAATAATAATAATAATTACAACACATGGATCTTTTATAATCTGTCACATGCTTTGAATCAGAAAGGGGGAGATTTACTAAACTGGTAGAGTATAGTATTGTTGTCATCTCTATTCCTCTGATTAAAATAAGCTCAATTGAACAGTGCATTGGATGTGTACTGTACCTGCATTTACTGTACATACTGGCTCTGAGGAAAACATTATATTAACCTCTAGTCAGGTTGTTTGTTCTGCATCTGGCAGAAGGGATGGATAGAAGTAGGATAATTTACTTAGGGGATTTGCAAAATTTGGGGAAAATATTGGGGAAGTTGTACTGGGGTAGAATGGTTGGACTGGAGGTTGGACCAAACATAAATTCCTGGACGCAAACCGGGACTATTGACTTTTGTGACTTTTGAGAGTAAAAACTACCTTTATTTCTTTCCATAATCTCCTGCTACATTAATGCACTTATTCCAGGGGTTAATTAATACTTATATACCATCAAGGTAGAAAGTTATCTCAGTATGCCGGGCCATGATGAGACTTCTTACTTCAGGTCTAAACCGCTGGTCTCCCAGGAACTCCTTTAATGGGCCAAACATTTGGAAGTGGCTTGGACCAAGGTCAAGGCTGTAGAGACATGAGGCAATAACTCCCAGGCGAGTTCCTGTAATGAACATTTGATGTTCATAAATGATTGTTTGTACTCTTCCCCATTGATTTTCAAGGACCAGGGTATTAAAATGAAGTAATGATTTGCATGTATAGACAATTTGTTCCCACTCCTCTACAAAAGCATTCCACTACAATGAGCATAATCTTCAGTGCTGCTTTAGCGTCCAAACAGCTAGTTTATCTTTTTGGCAATTTTTACAGATGTTTACTATTGGCAAGATATCTACTCTTTGCATTCAAGCTGATGTACTGTAATCATCATTCAATATATGTCATGCTGCTTTAATTTTGCACACAGACAATCGTCTGATATACTGCACTAGTAATGGGTACACATTTTCTGATTGCTCTGCTACAAGCAGTGAAGAATTCTGCAAATGAATTTTGGCCTGCTGGGAAAATGTTTAGGTTTAGACTATACTTTCTTGAAATTTTAGGGAAATTAATATATTACATTCTTAAACACATAACTGTCTTCAAAATAACATTTTCATTCAATTACATTTTATCCGTGGCAAGGAAAAACTCTTTGAGATGAGAAGAGAGAGAAACCTTGAAAGGAACCAAACTCAACAGGGAACCATTTTGTTTGCTTTTTTTGTTCATCTTAATATATATAAAAAAAAAACATTAGTTTTCATTTCAGTTTAAATTTTAGTTTCTATAACATTTACCTCCAAATCAGTCTAATGATCTGACCTTGAATACATTATTTATCATGTTAAGATCATAGCTACTGTCATATTTTATTTATTTATTTTCCTTCCTTCCTATTCTACTTTAAAACTTTAGTTTCCTCCTCAGGGATGGTCAAATTCGAATCCAACTGAACTATGGTAGTCTGAGTAGATTGAGTGGTTTTAGCTGGAGTTTGGGGCTAGTGGCATTAGACTCAGGTAGGAAATATAGATTTTGGGTTTGTTCATGGTGGGTGTTGGATTGGCTTTGACTGATTTGGAGGTACTTGGTCAGATTGGGGTGAGATATGGATAGGATGGATAGACTGGGGTGGGACACAGGCTTAATGGTTAGCACTGTCACCTCACCCTGCAAGGTCTGGGTTCGATTCCTGCCTTGGGTCTGAGTGCATGGAGTTTGCATGTTCTTCCCATGCTTGGTGGGTCCAAAGACTTGCAGATTAGGGAAATTGACATTCCCAAATTTCCCATAGTGTGTGAATGTTGACTGGAGGTTCTACCATGGTTTTGAAATGGGAATAAATACAGTGGTAATTGGCCTCCACGGTCCCTAGTTGGACTACAGAGGTTCCTAGATAAATAGATGGATCTAATGGATAATCAGAAAAGTATATAGAAGTTTAGGAGTGTAGAAGGCTTGAGTTGTATTGAACTAATTAACTGGGTTAAGGGTAGGATGATTGGGGTAGAATGTGTACATTTGATCAGGTTATATAGAATAATTTCTTTGGGGTGGGTTTTGGATGGCTAGATTTGAACGGAAGGGAGAAAGGTGCTTGGGTTGGGTTGGGCTGGTTTGATGTTTATCACTGTTTTGGTACAATGACAGGATTGAACTGGATTCCCCTCCCGGCTCTCATAGAACTGCAACTGAGCCAGCTGATGCACAAGGCAAGGCACCAATGAACACAGCAAAAAGTTTATCGGCCCGTCATCAGGGGTTATGGGGAGACAACCCGAGAGTCGAGGAAAGTGAGATGCTTGCAGAGTAAATGGGAGGAGACAGAGATGGAAAGGATGAAGCAGAAGAAAAAAGAGGAAGGGCTGATACTGGATGCAGGACACGTAGAGGCAGGATAACCATCTTTTCTGCAGCCCTTCTCCTCAGTGTGTTTGCTCAATCATCATTTACTGCAGAGGCTCAAAGATAGAGTTAGAGGAACAGAGCAGATAACTGAAAAGGGGTAGGGGGAATGGGGGGATTGGTAGTGACGCAGAAAGGCTGAAGAGTTTAAACCAAAAGAATGGGGGGGTCCGGATATGCAGGGAAGCAGTGAGCACTGCTGCAGAGCTGACGCAGAGAGCCAGGTGTGTGTGTGTGTGTGTGTGTGTGTGTGAAGCTAGTCATAGAGGCAACAACAACCACACAGTATTCATCAGGAAACCTGCTTCGGTGTGTCTGTTGTGCTCTACTGGATCCAAGCTTAGTAACTAGACCGCCTCACACAGTCTTGTTTAATCGTCTGCTTTCAACAACAACAACAACAACAACCCATCATGGATGCCTGAATGAAAAAATTCACCACATATAAACACGAAAACCCAAACTGTGAATTTAGGAAACACCTATTTCATTTTTATGATGATGATATGAGCTGCCAGTCAGACACTCACTGACTGTTTTACATGCTAATAGAACGCCACACTCAATCAGGCGTTTTTATAGCCGAGGAAGTGACGGTACACTCGTCGAAAAGAAATCATAATAACAATGAGGGAACCTGCATCCCATCGTCACACTCTCCTAGTCAAAGACTAATTTCTACTGCTCTTAAGGGACCGGCTTGAGTCGAGGGAAAGGCAGAGGAGAAGAGAATTTAAGCGTGTGATGGGGTCTGGATGTAAACAAAGACACAGTGCTAGCTCAGTCTTCGATCTCTATTTTGTCCTTCCTATCCTTTTTTTGTGGTCTTTTACATTTTTTCAAACCGTACACATAATCAGCTTATGTAACGAATGTGCCAGCATGCATTCCTAAAACATTTGCATGCACTACAGCATGCGGTCGCAGTTCAGCCCCTGTACGGAGGGGTAGAGAAAAACAGAATGCATATAGACTCAAGGTTAAACGAGAACGTTATCCTCGTGGGGGGTGTCAATCTGTTTTTTAGAGGGTATGGAGAAGCATAGGCGAGGTCTATTTATAGACTACTGCCTTCTGCTAAGAGCCATGTCTTAATGGAAGTGAAACGCAAACTCAAGCCTCACATGAGCTGTATTCTCTCTCAGATATATGAAGTGACAGAGCTCTGGCAAAGTGTAACTTTCTGCCAGGCAAGCAAGGATTCCCAGTCTGCTCCGGATCCTTTAGCTGGCTTTGGGGGACACTTACTTTCAAAGATGCGTTTCATGTCAAACGATTACCTCTGTGTGTTTATTTGTGATGAATGCAAATCCACATGCATATTAAAAAAATCCTATTTTTTTGCATTACAGAGAAATTGTTTCTCTCTCTTTCTCTCTCTCTTGGATTCGTTTTTTTAAAGCTAATGTTTGTTCTTTAATATTTGGGCAAAAGTTTTTGTGTGATAAAAAATAGCATAAAATGTCCTTATTCTAGGTTGCAATATAAAACTGGCTTGTCAATTGTGATCTTATACGAAGGACAAGTGACATTCAAATAGCCCGGTGCACTTAGCAAGATTGGACTCAAGCTAATAGAACACACACATATACACAGAGTGGCATTTTGTGCCAAGGACTCATTTGTCAACCGGCTGCATATTAATAAAAGACAAGCCGGTACTCAAAATAAGGACAAACCTTTTTGTCCTTTTCTCTGATTTATAATATTGTACTGTGGATTATGTTGGCTTGCTTTACAGTTTACTTTTAAATCTCCTCTATTCTTTTATCTTTTTTTTTTCCCCATGCATAACAACAAGGCTTCCAGAAAGTACTTATAGCCTGAGCTGGAGGGGATTGTGTTACCAGTGGCGCTAAATGTTATCTGTAAAGGAATCTCCTGGCCCTCTGTCTCCGCCTCGTAGATGAATTTGGGTAGTCCAGCTATTTGTGCTGAGTGATAGGATTTCATACCTGAGGGCAGGAGGCTTTTAGGAGGTGGGTGGGAAAGAAAGGATGGCCATTGTTTTGTCTGGGCGTGCACTCCTGACTTTTAGAAGTTTTTAGAAGGAGAGACGATTGGGGGAGGGTGGAGGTCGGAGAGATGAGAAAAGCCTGCAGGGGGATCTCGGCCAGGTGGAAGAAGGGATTGAAGGAGGGGCTCTGTTCCACAGCAGTGATCAAGGATGGAATGTTTCTGTCTCTTGTGCAGGGAAGAAAACGTTAAAAATGGCTTTGTAAATGGGATACAAGTTTGAAGCAAGTTGAAGTAGAATGAAGGAACAGATATAACCAGTGCTTATCTGTTAAAAAAAAAAAATCATAATTTTAGATAGAAATTTCAAGAAGCTAAAAGGCCCAGTGGGCTGCCTAGTCCCACGTTGTTGGTTTTTTTTGCCTGGAAAGCTAATTTTACTAGGCTAATGGAATGTAACAATATACCATAAGACCCATTACTATGGTATACTGTAGGTTCCATGGTTGTCTGATGATACCTGTACCATGTTATTTTTTTTTTTACATTACCATGATACTTATTTGCTGATATGGTACCATGGCAAAACCATGTACCGTAGTACAGTATGGTGCATGGTAGAATATGGGACATGGTTCTACTGTATACTATAGTATCATGTACTATGTATTAGTACTATGTACTACAATCATACTATGGAACATCTACAGTACCAGGATACTGTTTTACATGTTTATTTACCATAATGGTAATATTAATGTACTGTATGTTATGATGCCCTCCAATGGGTAATACAGTGGTACTCATATAGGTAATTCAGTGGCTAACAATGTTCAGCAGGTATCTATTATGGTACTGCCTCTACTTGCCATACCAGTATTATGTATATGTAACATATCTAATATCATACAATATGTACAAAATACCATATTAGATACCTGCTAAAGTTTGGTAGACACTGTGATATTCAATAAGTCCCATGGTAACCACCAAGTTATGGTGGTTCACACCATAGTACAACCATTGTACTCAAGGAGGTCCTATGGTGCCTACTGGTAATGTCTGAAGTACTATTGTAATATTATGGTACAGTATATTATGATATGTACTACAGTTCACCATAGCATACCATAGTTACATTTCTTATGGATGTAATGAGCTAGCTAGTTAGTTAAGTATGTGCTAAGTGTTTATTTTATTTAGTGTTTGCACTTACCAAGCTGTTTGCCCCTGTTTCTGAAAAGATCATCATCCATGCAAGCTAATAAGTCCACCTAGAGTAACAGTAAACCATTTAACCAGCGAGGAAGCATGTGCTGTAGTAACATTATTGAGGTTTATTGGACCATGTTGTTTAAACAAACACACCGAATGAACACTTTAATTTCACATAAGTGAATCAGATCTTCTTGGTTGTTGAACCTACAGCTACACTAGTGATATCTCCCTTTTGTATAATGCTTGAAAGTGTGCATATAGAGAATTATATCAAGAACTTGATTCCTTTCTGCAATGGATCGTTCGCATTTCGCAGTCAGTGAAACAACCGTGAACTTCACAGCAGCATCCAGGCTTCACTGAGTCAATCAGATGAGCCTTACAGCTAAGAACATGCAGTGGCTAAGAGCAGATAATCTTACCAGCCAAGCTGTCTGGCTGCCAAACTCTGATCATTTGGAGCACAGAATGTAAATGCTGATATAATGACAAACAGTAAAGACTAAAATTAACTGTAAAAAAGGAGTGGGAAAGTAACACAGAAAGTTAATGCAGCATAATTTGAAGACCTGGTTATTGCTTTCACAGCATTTTAGTGTTTAGTGTTTGGAGTCATGGTCTGTTCTTGTAGAATTATACAGTATCATGGCACCTGAACAGTGAATGTATTCAGCATAATATCTTTACCTTGAGGCAATGAAATGTAAAACTGGTGTGTACGTGTGTGAACTCTAACAAAGAGTTACTTATACAGTTCATGTTGGGTTGTGCTATACGTATATATATACAAGGTGACACAGAATAACGGGAATTTTTGAAATGCGTATGGGTAGCCATTAGCAGGTGGTAGCACTGCGGGTTAGTGACATTTAGTTAAATATACTTTAGTATTTCTACAAGTTTTAGATTTCAATTACTATGAATAAAATTTATTTCTTTTATCACTTCTAGTTTTATTGGATTGTAAAAAAGTTCCCGTTTTTTTGTGTCACCTTGTATGTATATATATGGAAATAATATACTACTGTACATTAGTATTCTCTAGTATATTAGTATTCATTAGTATTCTTACGATACCTAGGTGCCGATTCAGTTTGTATTGTGACTTGTGTAAATATCATGATTTTATAAATATTTCAATTATATATTTTCAATTTTGTTACAACTTCAAACAAATGTAGCAAATTATTTGCCCCTACCAGACTGCCAACATATGAATAGTTTAGAGTGCGCCACCAGTAGGACTATAGAGGAACTGCAACCTATTACAACCTTAAATGCAAACAAATTTAAATTCAAGATAAAAAAAATAGTCAGCAAAGCAATATATGAATTACCATACAAAAGAATTACAATAAGTAAGTGAATCATTAAATTTTTCCTTAATCACACACACACTCACTCACTCACTCACTTCCTCATCATCTATACCACTTTTATCCTGTATACTGTACAGAGTCGCGGGGGGCCTAGAGCCTATCCCAGTGCACTACGCGGAGAACACCCGACAGGGTGCCAAATTATCGCATGGGACACACATACACACTCTCACACGTTCATTCGCACACAACAAAGCAATTTGGGTGCACTAATTAGCCTAATCTGCATGTCTTTGGACTGTTGGAGGTAACTGGAGTACCTGGAGGAAACTCACCAAGCACAGGGAGAATTCCATGCACACAGACCAGAGGCAGAAATCAAATCCAGAACCTGGAGGTGCGAGGCATCAGTGCTAACTACTAAGCCAATTTTTTCCCCCTCCACATCTCTAATGTTTATAAATAATGATTGCAGTTTTATTCAAGTTGACATTATTTATTTTTGCTATTATAATAAACAACATAATTATGAGGCTTATAGCTATAACAATTAATTAACAAATGAATAAAATGAATAAATAAAACTGCAGAGCCTTTTGCTGTACAATCCAATGTCGAGAACTCCTAAGAGTTTTCTTGAATGAATAACTATTTTTATCTTTAGGACTCATATTGTTAAAGCCTCAGTTGATTGGTTGAATCTTCGTACATCTAAATGTGCCAAAGAAAACCATAGTAGAAAATATAATTGGCGACTTGACAGTAATACATGTTCTCATCAAACGCAATAAATGTATAACAAAGGATTCATTTCTTAAACCGTATCAGATAATCAGAGTATGTTTCTAGTCTCCATACCTTCTTGTAAGGACTTGCCTCTGTGCTCTTTGCAGGATGCAGGTTTTGCCCTAGAATTCCTGAGATGAAATAATCGAAAGAGACATTATACTTAGCGAGATTTATTACAAAATGTTTGGATGTGGCACGACATTAAAGAATCCATCCTTATAAACTATATTTAAAGATTCTGCCTGAATTAAAGCAAATGCCACCAGCACTGCTGCACAGTGGTACAGTATAACTACTCTCAAGGTGGCCTTGGCAATGCAACACGTAACAGATTTTTCAAAAAAGATTAAGGCACACATCTGCTCCTCAGCTTGGGAAACATGAACAGTGGGTCCAACACAAGGACTACAGAGACGTCGGAAGCACCTTTAAAGTTCTAAACTTTGCCTGGCTTAGGGCAGCTTCCTAATTCTTGTGTGCAGGTGGCCTGTAAGCCACGACACAGGCTCAGCACTTTTTTTTTTTTTTTTTTTTTTTTTAACAGAGAGGCAGACTGGTAATTAAAGCCTCACAGCCTGGATTCACCTACTTACAAGCTCAAGCCTTATTCCTTTTGGGGACTTTTGACTTTCAGTCATGTTATTATCTCTCCAGGGTGTCATTACATACATCATCTCTACACTATATACAGTATTATATTATATCATCTCCCAACATTTAGGTGTTTGCAGCTCTGCTGTCTTTAAATAGCATCTCTATGTTGCTTGTCCCTGTGCTTCTGATGGTACGGATCTTTTCTAGAGATAATCCTGGCAATATGACACTAGGTTTTTGTGTAAGAAAGAACTCCTGCAGCAGACAACTGTACCCATTTTACACATTCTAATTATTTTTGTCTCAATGTTTTGTTGACTTTTCTTTTCTTTTCTTGAAGGAATCTATTAATTGCATGGATTAAAGTAAATAAAATCTGCTGCAGGAAACTGATGCATCGCCATTTATCAAGTATTTGTGCCCCAACCATAAACCGATATATCCAAAAAGGCATTAAATCAATATATATAAAATAGAGAAATTACAGCACGGGTGAATTACTGTATGTCAGAGTCATTGTGATGCCGCGTCTCATGTAGGTGTATAATTTGTGGTGACATTTTAATTTACAATTTTGTCAGCATGCACAGACACACATGTTTTATATCCTTGCTCTCTACCTTTTTGTGCCCTCCCTCTCTCTCTCTCTCTCTCTCTCACACACACACAAACACACACGGAAGAAACCCTGTACATGGATTTGCGCTGGGATTAAAGACAAACATGCTGAGACTCATTCTGCTCTCGACTGTGCTTCAGGCCTATGAATTCATTTTCAAATTTCTCTTTCACTCACCTGCAGGCACTTAGTTCACGAGGAACCCGCACACGAATGTATACCATGTTTAAGAGGGAATAAACTATTTACAGTACAGCACAAATTGTTTCATCTAGAATAATTCATCATGAACTCCAGAACCTGACTCTGGAGGTTTACAGTGTACCAGTGAAATACGATGTGCTTTCGAACCTTTTTAGTAATTTAAACCACTGGGAAACCGGAGCCATAAGTTAGAACGAAGAAAACAAACTGATTAAGCACAAAAAGTGATAAACTCAAGGGAGAACTGCAGTTTATATTGTGGGTAGGTAGCAGAAATTATGCTAGCACCTCCTTGTGGACAAAATATATTTTGCTTCTTCAGTATGGCTCAGTAAACAAACAAAAAAAATAAAACATTTAAAAAAAGTCAAGCATTGCAGAAAATGTATTTAATAAAACGAAAAAAAAAAAAAAACAGAACTTACAGCAATACTCAAATACAAAATCATCATCTAATGAATATTTATCTTGATGAAAAACGTCCCGTAATTAGTAACCGGCAAGCAATTAGTCTAAATAATCCGTGCCGTAACAAATTTTCCTATTACAAGCCGTAAACACTCAATCAGATGAGCTACAAAGCAATGGTAGTACAATATCAACATACAGCAATGTGAAGAAATTCTCTAATGCAAAGATAATGAAATGTAACAAGGTACAATCATGCAGTTTAATAAGATACTTTGGTTGCTGCTCTTGTGTCTTTTCTCTGTAACACTTATTTGTGGAATGTTTGCAAACCTACAGAAAATAAAATTTGCTCCTTTTATGCAATAGTAACACTATGTATATGGCCAAAAGTTTGTGGACACCGCATCATCACATCCACATGTGGTTCTTCTTCACTATTTTTACAAACACTATTGTACAGGATGATAATTTCCCTTCACTGGAACTAAAAGGCCCAAACTTGTTCCAGCATGACAGTGCCCCTTGCACAAACCAAACTCAATGAAGATATGTTGTCAAGGTTGGAATGGAAAATCCTGTACACAGACCTGACCTTAACTCCATTGAACAGCTTTGGGATGAACTGGAACGCTGACTGCACTTCAGATCTTCTCATCTGACATACGAGCCTGACCTCACTAATGCTCTTGTGTCTGAATGAACCTAAATCCCCACCGCAAATCTAATGGAATGCCTTCCCACAAGGGTATCACAGCAAAATATGACTTAAAGCACAAATGGGTGTCCACAAAAAAAAAAGGTTTGACTAAGCATTCTGCACTGTACTGTATGTTAGGTGCATACAATATGAATGCATTTATAAAAGCAAATACATACAGTACTGTCGACAAGTCTGGAGCCACCCCTCACTTATTATTTCATATTAAATTAAATAAAATTAAATGATGTAGATTAAATTAAAGATATTTATACAAATGTTTTATTTTGACAGACTGCAAAGAGCCTAAGGATACAATTTACAAATTAATTGTTTACGCAACAACTTCAGCAGCAGCCTCATTTCCCCACTCGTCTCAGCATTCAGCATCACCCGTATACTAATCACCGGCCTGATCATCTGGACCTGTTTCTCACTGGTTCATACCTTAAGTTTTTATTTGATTTTTTTTAATGCTTGAATGATTCACAGGTCACTGTGTGGTTTAACTAGTAAAAACATTCATCAGAAACTGGTTAGGTGCAGGAACTGGACTGGAAATGAAAACTAAAAAAAAAAAAGAGAGAAAAAAAGGTCAGGCTCTTTGGAAGCAGAATATGAAGAAATGAGGGGGTGGATAAATACTTTTATAATAGAATTATCCCAAATTGAAAATCCAGAGAGCTGCATTGACACTGCAAACAAAATGAGGTTTATTCAGTGTTTGTTTCTCTGAATGGAAAAGATACTATCTGTGTCTAAAAAATGTAAAGTAAAAAAATATCGTGATTAGATTTTGAATACTGCTGTGTTGTTCATTAATGCTCTTATGTAACAGTCTCTGAACACACCATGAGCAGGGGAGAAGCTGTTCACAACTGGGTGAATTGCACTAAGGTCCAGTGCCTAGAGTAATGACCAAGCCTGACATGCCGAGAGAGAATTTAACTTCTTGAGATATGTTTGGGGCAACTCATCTCTTAGTCATTAAACATCTTTTAGACGTATTGCTAATGCACTGTATATTAACATTGTTTGGCATAAAATAGTATTTAACATACACTAATTTCTTGTGTACAAAAAAAAAACAAAAACCATGTACTTTATTTCAGATTAGGATTTTCTTCTATCTCTCAGGTGTAGTCAGATTAACTCTCCAGACTGAAACTATAGCAGAACCAGCAAATGTCAAACCTGCTGTATGCATACAAGAATAGACAAGCACAGACCCGCCCCCCCCCAAAAAAAATCTACTGAACACTAGAACCTAGATTTATTTTTAAGCCATGGAGAGAGAATGTGTCTTTTACTATTGTCTATGTAAGAAACATCCATGATTCAAATTTATCCCCAATGTGTCAAGATATTAAAGTACAGTATCAAGTACATTTGGATTTTATTCTAATGTAGAGCAACAGATTAAAATAATCATGAGCTAGTTCTAGGACAGTGCTGGACATTTTGCATTTTGTCATTTTTTCTTCTTCTTCTTAATGACAGCCTTATGACATTTCTAATCTAACATAATCTAATATAAATCTGAGATACTTTGAATCTAAAATCAAAAATTCCTTTCAATTTTCCTTCTGAAAATATATTAGGTACACACTAATAGCATCAAATTAAAATGACACTCTTTCAAAAACTGGTTAACGTCAAGCTAATGCATAAAACTGTCCCACTGTGCAAAGATTTTTGGATATGGTAACAGATGTGATTTTTAATATTATTTAATATTAGAAGATACCTGATGTCAAAACAGTCTGCCAGGAAAAAGATTATACTACCTCATGTGTCACATTCTTATCTTTCTATTAAATATTGTTCACAGTGTTTGCTTGGAAATTCTAAATGCTATAATTACCTCTTATCACAACCTTACAGGCTTTTTCCTTAGCAACATACCGTACTACTGCTGCTTAATAACCAGTTAGCTAGGTAATTTACTTAATGTAAGTAATTAAGTAAGTAAGATTTGATCATTTTAAATCAATAACTGTTAATGTAACATTGTGATTCATGTGCTCATAAGTATGAGCTAGTTTACTAGCAGTTAACTAGCCTGCTAACTAACATAGCTGATGTTGGTAATACAGTATTGCACTAATCATGTGATCTAATTTGTGTATTTATGCATACAGTACAGTAATCATGGATCTTGACACTATATAGAGTCAGTTTCTTACAGTAATTACAAACATTTATTAATTCAAAATGAAATTGCGTACCTTAAAATTTTACCTTAAAGTTTTACCATAACAATTCCTTATTAAGTCTCAATCCATCCATCTAGGAACCTCTTGTAGTCTGTGATCACCATTATATTTATTCCCATTTTACAACCATGTTGGGACCTCTGGTCAACATTTACACACTACAGGCAATTTGGGAACACCAATTAGCCTAATCTGCATGTCTTTGGACTGTGGGAGGTAACTGGAGTACCCAGAGGAAATCCATAAAATCATGGCGAGAACATGCAAACTCCACCTGAGACTGGACTCAAACCCGGACCCTGGGGGTGCAAGGCGACACTGCTAACCACCAAGCCACAGTGGCACCAAATAATAAGTCTAAAGTTCCAATATGTAATATATATATATATTTGATATAATACATATGTACTGAGAGAGTAGGAGGAATTTATTTAAAAGTTGAAAAAAATGTAAATAAATTAAAAAAGATACTTGTTTGAAGGTGTTTTTAAAATTTACAATCACAATGTAGCACATTGAGAAAGATTCTCCTGGAAGCAAAACAAATACAAGAATACTATTTAGAAAAAAAAATTCAAACAATTAATACAGCCAATATAGTGTAATTTTTTTTTTTTTAGCTGTAAAAACTTCTGGCACACTGCACTCTAAAGCTATGACTATTTCAAGTGGATTACTCACTTACATCAATAATTTCAATCCAACAACTGTCCCATTGTGTACATCAGAATTATTTCAGCTTGCATGGCTTAATGCTTCTGTTATTATTTTTAATAGCCTTTAATGTTTTCCGGAGCCAGCCGTGCATTTGAGCATGAGCTTCTGTTTCTAAATGTGGTGCAGAGGATTCATGCTAATTAAATGTACATCTTTAATGAAGAACTTTCTCTAGAGACCTGGCATGGCTTTTATGTGCTGGCAGTAAGGAAAAGGGATTGCCTGCATTAGTTTATCTGCTGTTGACCCACACACCACACTCATAACAGATGTGCCGCAGTAAATCTGTAAAGCAGCATGAAGCAGCAATATACATCTAGGTTAAAGAAGATCATATTCAGGGGTTTAGTTCATGTTTTTTGTTTGTATGTGTCTATGATGCAGCAGGAGGGTTTAAATCTGGAGGGTTTATTTGGATGATGTATGGTCCTGACGGTCAGGTGAAGGTTCTGGCTCTCCTCCACTTCTGTGCAGAGACGGTGATGGAATACAAAGCAGAGCTGTGCTGGCGCTTTGCTAATTAGGCCTAAACTGGCTAAATGAATGAGTTATTTCTCCAGCCTAAGCCACAGCTGAGCACAAGACAGTCACAGACATGAGTGACATGCATCACGTTGCATCCTTAAAGCAGATCTGCAGTTATTGTACCTCTTTTTTTCTTTTCTGCAGTGTCAGGTTTTGCAAAAGATGGGAGATGTGAAGGGGCATGCATGTTAATGAGCAGGTGACTCAACTCCAAATAATACAACAACATTTTTTGCTCGTCTTAACAGTCAGAAACACTTCCAAGGTATGATGATCTACAATTATGACAGATTGTTGCGGTTGGACAGAAATCAGAAATGTCCAAAAGCATTGCTTTTCAGGAAAATAAAAAGAGCTGTATGTCCTTGAATGACGATCCCAACTGTGGTGACTTGACGCTCTCTGCAGTCGTTCCCATGAACATTCCTCCGAGTGGAACGCCTGATCCTGGAAAATTGACTGATAGCTTGTCACCAGCTTGCAGAAGAGAAACATCTGTAAAACTGTACACAATCGTTCACCAACACCACTTGCACATTACTAGAACTGAGAGTTGTTTTCACATCCTACGTAAAGTCCTAACCTCGATCCAAGCCATTTCCAAATTGTTGGGCCATTAAAGGGGTTCCTGGGACGCCAGAGTTTCAGAGGTGAAGCATGCAGTCCAATCATGGCTCTGGCATACTGAGAAAACTTTCAGGTATCCAAGTACTAGTGAAATGCTGGGATAAGTGCATTAGTATAGCAGGGGGTTATATAGGTAACTAAAGGGAATTTTTTTTGTGCACACATTTCAGCTTTTGAATTAAAATATACTTCCAGTTCTGGATTTTATTTTCTGATTCTCCTTACCTGGTTAAATCATGTTTTGTTGTCCATAGATGCAAAGAACTCACTCTTTCATGGGCATTAAAAGAAAAAAAAAAACTTTTGCAGCATGTTAAGGTTGTGCATGCTTTCTTATGATAAATTAATTATCACTTATAATGTTTTGACTGTGATGGACCAATTTAACATATCAACAACAACCAATCCTAGCCATCAGACAGATAATCGTAATTAAAAAAAACATACTTAAACATTGAGCATAATAATTAAGAATCATGCACAGTCAAATAGCCTCTGAATGGGAGAGATGTGGAACCCTTGTTAGGAATATCAAGTCCCATCCTTTAGTAATTAAACTGTCAGAAGTGACAGCCTTTGTGTATTCTCTGGTAAAATAATGATAATGAGTTAACGCATCGTTCCTGTGCTGATTGCCTTCTCAAACGTGGACCAAATGTTCCTGCTTATGGCGTTTAATTGAACAGTAAGAGAGGTGTCACCTGCCCACTGCAGTTTACTGCACCAGTAATTACAGCCTTCTTCCTGACCCTACATTTTCCCCTCCTAATGTTCCTCTCTTCAGCTTTTGACTGGAGTACTGCGGTCATCATTTTAACTTTGTTCTTCTCTAATGAGGCAAGCATGCTGAAGATATTCTCAGGATCCCATTTTCTCATCAGGAAACTTCTGCAAAAAGCACAGCTGTGAACACTGGCTACATTCACATTACCAGCCTGAAATGACTAAAATCAGATTTTTTTACCCTAAACTGAGACAAATCTGATTTTTTCAAGGCTGCACAAATTGGATGCTTTTTTCAGATCGCATCTGCGTCACTTTAATATGTGGTCCTAGAAAGGATATATATATATATATATATATATATAGTTATGCAACTTATAACAGTATGAGAGCCGTCAAATTGGAATTCAAGCAAATTTTTGCCTGATACTTAGAGCACTGACGTCATCAGTCAGCACCGTCAGCGTGAGGATTTCATAGCAGTGCTAGTAATGGCTGCTGAAACAGCTAAAGCAAGGTGTCTATCTTTTAACCGTCTTCTGGACGTCAACATTTTTTTTTTGTTAAAATCACATCCATTGTTTCGCAAAAAAAAAATTTGAGGTTTCAACCCAGATGGCATGAACAAAGACTGTAAAGTCAGTGCCATTTCACTGGCCATATGTTTCTACATTAGAGTCAGATAAAAGTCACTTGTGATTACAAATGTGAACCATCATGACATGCAAGTCCATTCTGACCAAAAAAACAGAATTGAATAACGTCGCTTGTAATGTCAATGTCACCGTAATTCCATATTATTTTCAGTATGGGCTTAATGCATAGTTCTTTAATAAGGCATTTGAGAATGTAGCTCAAATATAGCCGAAATTCTTGGGCCTTGGGCTGGACCGCCAGCAAAAATGTTTAGGTTTGAACTGTTAGAAGATGGGGTGGTGTGAAATCTTTGTCATCTTTGAAACATATTTCTAGGAAGGTAACTTGAATTACCAGGTATGGCCTTTCTTCCAAATGTCTGACATTTTACAATTCCATTTATTAATAAGTAATACAGAATGCAATTGGGTTTGAATTGTCCCTTGATCATGTCTTTATCTGAAAAATACCTCACTTCTTTGTCGGTGCAGTGCTTTTTCTCCAGTATTTGACTGCTACAAATATACTATATGTATCTCGAGTCACGATTCTCAGCAGCTCCATTAACTCTGATCTCACACTCAATTAGATGACTGTCTCCTGAAATTTTACCAGCTGAATAAGGAAGGCAAGTATGTTGGGCAAACAGCAGTCTCCCTGGAGAGACTGGCATCTAGACTCTCTTTCTGCATCATCTGAATGGCACATTTTCATAGTGGGGCATCTAGAGCAGTGGAAACTGAGTGTAAGGGCATTGGATTGGTGATTGGAAGGTCAGGAGTTCGTAGTGATTAGGAAGGTGTGCATGGAGTTTGCATGTTCTCCCGGTGCTTGGTGGGTGCTCTGGTTACCTCCCACATTCCAAAGACATGTACATTAGGCTAATTGACTTTCCAAAATTGACTGTAGTATGCGAGTGAGCCTGTGTATATGTGTGCCTTAGCACCCTGTGCATGGTGACCCTTGACACAGAATAAAGCTGTATAGATGGTGAGTGAGAATGTGGCCCTGAAGGACACATAACCCATCACAAATAGCAACCCGAGCCCTGTGGTCCTTTAAGTCCACAAAAGGTGATTTCAACAAAATAAGAACCTGCTAGGCTTTTTCAGTGGTGCTCAGAGGGGACGGAAAGTCTTTTTTTAAAAATCATCAATCGTCACATCATTACTTACTTAAATGCTTGGGTGAAGGCCAGTGAGATGTTTATTCAGATTTCAGCCCTATGTCAAAATGACTTCCATTCTGAATTATATAGGCTACAGATTATTTATTGTATGCTTTTTTTCTATATACCTTGCAACCATCCTGCTGTATCATTCTCTTGTATCGTTCTCTTCTTCATCTTTGCTGATCAACAGAATTTTCTCTCAAAGCATTGACAAAGCATTTACTGTGATTGTTCCTAGTGATAATACAAGCAATTTTTGTAAGCAACTTTAACAATAGCTGTTTAATGGTTCATAGAGGATACTAGTGTGCAGCCAGTGGAACCCCAAAATGAGAAAAGAGACACCCTGCGGCACTGCAGAACTCACAACTGAGGACTGCACCACATTAAGGACATGTGGTATTTCTCTCTTTCATCCTTTTATGGATGCTCACCTGGGGGCACACCAGGTATCTGTATTCTTCCAATGAAAACAATTCTTCCTCCTTTATTTCCTTTTTATCACTCTCTCCCATCTCTGATTTGTTTTTCTTATTTCCTATTGAGCCCGTTTTAGGATAGCTCTTTGTCTCCGAGGTGGAGGGAGACAAAGAAAGAGAATACGACAGTACAGTGAAGGTTTGGGAAGTACAGCCCCCATATTCTAGCAGAACAAAGCCATTCAAATAATGATTTGCTTGGAAGACAGCATGGCCAATGCCACTGTAATTCTGGAGTTCGGGGCAACTGGAAATGCGGACAAATGGTGGCTGTCAAATTAATCTAAACCTTATCACTTATTCAACTCTGGCACACTTAAAGGAAAAAAAAAACACCCTGAACAAATGCAATTAAATTAAATTAAATTTTACTTATATAGCACTTTTAACAATGGTCATTGTCTTAAAGCAGCTTCACGAAAATGAAAAGAAAATTTGAAAAGAAAATTTATGGAAGTGTGTATGTGTGAGAAAAATATGTCTAGATAATAATGAG
>JAQMYJ010000015.1:6415327-6437887 GCA_030014305.1 Clarias laeviceps
ATGTGATTGGTTGATTAGATAATTGCATTAATGAGAAATTGAACAGGTGTTCCTAATAATCCTTTAGGTGAGTGTAAATAAAACGCTATATAAATAAAACTTGAAATTGAATTGAATAACTTCCTAGTAATTACTTAATATATTCATTACGCTAAATAAGTGACTAATAAATCGTGACAACTTTTCGCCACAGTCATAGTAATCCAGCTGCACTGTGAAGGACAAACCAGTGTTATGTCTGTTAAAACTGTGATCTACATAAAATATTTAGTTCTTGTGTCCTTCCTGGCTTGGGTGCAAGGAAGGAATCTGTAAACAGCTGTCAAGAACTCTCATACTGTAGTTTGGCGTCGGCTTGACAGAGCCCTCTCCGAAAAGAAACAGATTGTTCTTTAGGAGGTTCTCCTGTAACTGTTAAACAGGTCAAATGCAATATGCTGACACATAAAACACCCTGCTGGAGTCATCCAGGCTGAGTTCACATTATTCTCCACAATGCATAAGCTTACGTTAACAGCATTTGCCATAAATATACAATATTTAAATCAGAGCTGGTTACATGTACTAAACAGTCAAATGCCTGCTTCAGACTAGAGTGTTAATGTGACTTTAATGTGATTCGCCATGTACCGGCTTGTCTGAGTCGATATGCACACGGGTGGTGACGTGCCTGAATATTATACGCCAGCTGGCTTTAGCATGTGGGTTTGTAAATGTCTGGCACACGCTTACACTGCAGAATCAGGAATTTCCTCTTAAAGTCAGGGAATTAGGACTGTTCACCTGCTACATGTTCCAAGAATCAAGGCTTCTCCAAAACACATACCTCAACTCTTCCATATTAACACTGACTCATGTTCCTGTTCTTCTAGTGAGGCCTCTGTGGATCTGATTTGTTTGCCTATAGGTGCTGGATCAGATTGGTATCTGGGGAATTTGGAGCCTTAGGCTCTTTTCCTTCTGGGACCCGTGCATGGTGGGTTCTGGTGCACTGGGTGTTCTGGTGCCATTCTGTCGTGGCCAGCATTGGCTTATATCATTAAGTTGTGTTGCATTGACTTTCCTATGAGATCTCACCAGACGGGCTAGCCTTTGGTATCCACAGGCATAAATGAGCCTTAGGTGCCCAAGATCATGTCTCCAGTTCACTGGTATGCAATTGATCATCAATGTTAATGTGCAGAGGTGGGTAAAGTAGCCAAAAAATGTACTCAAGTAAGAGTAGCTGTACTTCAAAATAATATTACTCAAGTAGAAATAAAAAGTAGTCATCCAAAAAATTACTCAAGTAAGAGCAAAAAAGTATCCGGTGAAAAGATACTCAAGTACTGAATAACTGTTACAATCAAAATGTTTGATTTTTTTTTTTTTAATTATAATAATTATATATTAGTGTATAGGCTGAAGTATGTGTCTGTTTTGTGTCTGTTTTGGCAGATAAAAAAACAGCTTCATACTGCGGTGTATGAAGCTGTTCTTTTGCAAGAGAAACATGCTTTGTATATGATGCCAGGGATACATCATATTTTTGGGATGCATAAAAATGTACCACATATTTGTGTTGGTGATTAATTCTGTACTGAAATATACTTATATATTCATAGACTGTTAAAGTAACATTGTGTACAATTAAAGTTAACATATTATCACACAAACATGAAAAAAGCATTCTATATTCACTGCAAGATTGTACACTAACCGCAAGATCCCACTAATAGCAGCATGGAATTTTTGGCGTTCCGCAAAATTAGAGAAAGATGCGGAAACTTTTGTTTGCGCATGCTCAGTGAGCGTACAGTATGTAGGACGGATTCACAGGTAGGATAAATTTATAGAACACAGGCTTTTTCCAGGTGGTTATTGTTATTGCGGCTGATTGGTCAAACGGCGTCATGTGATTATTGTTGCAGCGTCTGATTGGTGAGTCATGCGGTTGATTCACCGGCTGCATGTTTAGAATAAATGGTTAGAAAAGTAACGCATCGAGTGAAGCCGAATGTAGCGGAGTAAGAGTAACGTTTCTTCCTCACAAATCTACTCAAGTAAAAGTAAAACGTATGGTGCAAAAAAGTACTCATAGAAGTACACCTGATTGAACTAATCAGCCGATTAGCCGCCTTTTCTGAATAGAAGTGAGTGTGAAAGAGCAGGGAAAACACTAAAATGTACAGGACAGGGGGTCCAGGACCAGGGTTGAAAACCACGCTTCTAGACCAATGTATTTTAAACAAACTCACATTTACCACTACACTATCTAAAAAAGATTAATATGTAACAAATAACATAAACTCTTTCTTAACACCTCATGTGTTAGCTGCAGTAAATCATTTGAATTTTGCAAAGGCTGAAAGCTGAAAGTCTGTGAATAACGATCCCAGATGAGGTTGTTTAAAGCCTACTGCAGTCATTCCTGTGAACAGGAACCATGAATGAAATCATGAATTAATAACTTGTCACTGATTTGCATAAAAAGATGCGTCTGTCTAAAGACCACTTGCACATTCCAGGAGCTCAATACTTCCCTCACCTCGCTCTAAACAATTTCTGCATGTTTGAGCTATTAAAGGACTTCCTGGGAGGCCAGTGTTTCAGACATGAAGCAGACAGTTTGATCATGGCTCTGGAGTACTGAGAAAACTTTCTGTCTTGATGGTATCCAAGCACTAATGAAACTCTGGGGTAAGTGCATTAGTGCAGCAGGGGATGATATAGAGAAATAAATGGAGTTTTTACTCTCATAACTGTGTTCTGTTATTCTGCCTAATCACACTTTAGCATTTATTAATATACTGCAATACACCGTACCATAATATTACCATACTGGTTTACCTGAACTATGTTGATTGCCCGTCTGACTGCCACGGTCTTACTGTTATGGTCCTTCGGTAATAGAGATTGTTCCACCCATGACACTGACAGTTTTGGCAAAAATATTATTCACAGCATTGGCTTTATAACTATAAGGCTTTATGCTTTTCACATGTTCTGATTGAGGGTGGAGCTGCAGCTGCTTGAGATCTCTTCGAGTTTGGGATGTATTTAGTGAGAGAGTTTGAGTCACTATGGGGGATCTGGGGGAGGGGTGGATCTGGCAAGCTGTGCAGAGCCGTCCGGTGATACAGTTGGGGCGTAAAGGAGGAGAAGAAAGAGAAGAGAGAAAAAGAGGGTGAAAAGCGGGAAAAGGAGAGAAGAAGGAGGAAGGGTGCATGACAGTCCCTCTGCAGCTGGACAGTTTGAGTGAGTATGGATATGTGTGTGTGTGTGTGTGTGTGTGTGTGTGTGTGTGTGTGTGTGAGAGAGAGAGAGAGAGAGAGACGGAGAGAGAGAAGAAGGAAGTTCAGGGAAAGAGAAAAATAAAAGGAGGCTATTTATAAGGGAGAGTGTGCAAGGAGGGGGGGATTAAGAAAGAAAGAGAGAGAGAGAGAGAGAGAGAGAGCAGCATCAGAAACCAGAAGTCTCACCCAGAAGCAACAAGAAAGAAAAACAGGAGAGAGAGTGTGTGAGAGAGAGAGAGAGAGAGAGAGAGAGAGACAGACAGAGAGAGATGTCATAACACTTCTGCTCAGAGCGTGGACAGAAGACAGGAAGAAAGGGACAAACAGACTCATGCAATGATCTGTAAACACTGGAGGGTGTGTGCGTGTACTGCTCCGATTGGTGAATGTGAGAACAAGCGAGTGTTGGAGAATCAGGTGGATCATCTCTGGATAAGTTCTTCACCCCCTATACATACCACTTCCTGCAAGCCACACACACACAAACACAAACACACACACGTGTGTATGTGCTCTGACAGGGAGACCGATGTGGCTGGGTGTCCTGAGGATGGAAAGGTGAGTGTCTTGGGTGAGAGAGCGAGAGAGAGAGCGAGAGAGAGAGAGAGAGAGAGAGGGGTTTTTATATCTGTGTGTTGATCTAGTTGGAATTGTGTCATTCCAGAATGAAGGGGGTTTCACTCTGGAATGTGTTTTTTTTACAGTATGTGATTCAAAATCTGCTCATCTTAAAGTGTGAGTGAGATTATTGCTTCAGTGTTTTTTCAAATGTTTTTTGTGTCCTGTACATGGGGAGATAGCAGACTCAGTGCCTTCTTGTCTTGTCAGGACAGATGTTAAATGTCTTGCTGCTCAGTAGGTCACTGTGTTAAAGAGTATGGTGTTGACACAGGCATTGATAACCCTTACAGTATATGAATATTTTCGAGATGTTTGAATCCGCCTCCAAGAATTTTGGACTGCGTATTTAGAAGAATGGAAAACGACTCATGCTTCGTTACTGTAATTGCAGAACGAGGAGTGAAAGATCACTTTTTTTTAATACTTACTTTAATTAAAAGGGCAGTTTTTTCTTTTCTCGCTCCTTATAGTGTGTTATGGTTTATCTTTGATTTATATCAAATGATAATTTTTTTTCAAAATGCTTAAATCTTCTTTTTTGCCTTTTGATAATGCAAAAACCTGCCTGATTCAGTTTGCCATGTTAATATGAAACCGAGTCAAAATCTATAAATGTAAAGTAAGTAAAAAATTATATCCGGTGTAATAAATGACAAAAACATTTCTGGTGACCTTTAGATGGCTCAGTAGACTTATAATTTCTTATTAATCGCCGCAGTTAATCACCTCACATTATTCAGTCATTATCGTGAATTATTTAGTAACTACAGTAAAACGAATAGAAAATTCATGTAGTTATGGGAATGAAAAGTGTTCGTCTGGAAGATGGGTTATGAGGGCATTAACTGTCAAGATTAAGATTAATATTTTACTTCAGCTGTAGCAGTATATGAACTATATTGGTGTTACTTTAGCTGAGAGCGGACTGAGATTATTCCTCTTGATTGATGCCATATGGCCTGATGTACACTATCTGTCCTCCATACTTAAGAAAAATGATGTGACGTAAGAGATATAGGAGTGAAAAGGCACAAGACTCCACTCATACCCAGAGCTATTTTTGTTCCGATTCTCAAGGCTCTAACGGGCGACTCCCTGGAATGCAGGTTGGAACAACAGTTTGATACTTAATGTAGGAATATGTTTCCTATTAATTTGTCATGTGGGTGATTTTAAGGTGCTTCATGTGGGCTTTAAAAAGCTTCCACACCCTGTGAGTAATCTGGGGTTAATGATAGGCTTTTCCAATAGGGATGGGCGATATGGTTAAAAATATCATCACGAGGCTTAATCATGGTATCACAACCTGTAGTTTTGCTGAGGTTTTGCTAGCAAAGCACAATTGTAGGGTCAGGGTTTGTTTTTAACATTTCAAGAAGACAAGCAGGGAAGAATGATGCAACTGGTACAGTATATACTACTCGTAGCTTCTAACTTTTGAAATCTGGAGCATTTTAGACAATTTATACAAATTTATACAAAAAGCGGTATAGATGATGAGTGAGTGACTGAGTATATGGTTGAGAATTTTGCAGAGTGTTATATGTATTTTTTCAGCACAACCTAGGCAATATGATGAACTGTTTTTGAAATTTTACTTCATTTCAACCAACTTTACTTCAGGACTGAAGTTTCCTAAAGTCTACCTGAGCCTCCAATAATGAACTGAACTCCATATTAACTTAAAGACATCAACAGTTAACTTCTAGTCCCCTAACACACAGTATGACTGCAGATCAATCCCTGCTATCTGTTTTCACCCAAATGAGGATGGGTTCCCTGTTGAGTCTGGTTCTTCTCAAGTTTTCTTTCTATTGCCATCAAGTTTTTCCTTGCCACCATCACCCTCGGCTTGCTCATTAGGGACAATCTAATACACATTTTTCACATTTCATACAAATTTCCATAGTTTTCTTTTGATTGTGTAAAACTGCTTTGTGACAATTGTTAAAAGCGCTATGCAAATAAAATGTAATTAAATTTAATTTCATTTTACAAATGTGACTAAGGTCACATAGGCAAAGAGATTATTCGGTGTTTTCTATAACCAAATAAGTTGTACATTTTTGCGAAGTCAATTCCATATTCTGGTCGTGGTAAAATTTACCCGTTTTAAAAGTAATGATAACTTTTGTTCCAAAAACCCAAATGCACAGTTTGATGTCTGAAACCCTCCCATTCAAGATTAAGACTATACAAGTACATAATAAATAAGAAGAATAGTCATAAAATTAACAAGTGATACCTTTATATAATTTTTGAAAATTGTTTTTGCAGCCTGTACTTTTTGTTTGCTAATTAGACCCAACTTTCCTTCCATGGCACTTAGAACACATGACCTGAGACCTCATTATAATTTTTTTTAAACAACCATCAGAGCCAAAAAGACGCAAGCTTTTTACGGAATCTGGCAAGAAAACTCTTCACAAGTTGGTGTTTATATGTCATCTATATAATATTATATAATCATCATTGACCTATGCTACAGTATGTTGCACACTAATGATGAATAAAGTCCCAAGATGTCGAGGTACCACAATATGAACACCATATGCCATAAAGTATTAGCATGTCCTACAATCCAGCATTGGTGACTGTAGGTGTGCTGAGTGTTATATCTTTTTATTTTTTTGTCGCTGTTGCCGAGCTGTGGCTTGAGGAGTTTGGATCAACCAACTGACTGGCATCTGTGGTTAATTCCTTGGAGATTCATGCCAGTGCAGACATAGTGACTAATCCAACATTTGTCTGCTGCACTGTTATAGACTGTGCATTATGTGGATAAGTTCGGGATGCCTACTGAGATAAGAGCAGCCTGCTGATGTTGGTCTGTAACTCTTCACGTAGTGTTTGCCTATGCCTTGCTCAATGTCTTTATTTCACTGAGTATTTACTTTTTATCTTCGGTTGCCTGGATACCCCACCCGTGCAGAGTTTCAAACTGCTTTTGTTTGAGTTGGCGAACATTCGCTGCGGCCTTTCCTCTTTTGTCCGGGTGAGGGAGGCTATCATGGACAGAGGCGAGTGATACTAGAAGTTGAAAGGGGAAGGCATGGTTGTTGTTGAAATGTTAAAAATATTCATAGTCCTAATGTGAAAAGTGTACCTAAAATACTTTTTTATTTGCTATTAAAAGTCCCATATTTTACTATTTCGTTAACATGTTTACATTAACATGGGTCTCAGAGGTTCTGTAAGCGTGTGTTAATGCTTCAGCCGAAATACAGCTCAGATAATAAATTTCTCATAAATACATAGATGAATAAATACATACATACATACACTCATACATACTGTACATACATACATACCTACACACACACACACACACACACAGACACATTACTGCTGAGCCACCCCACAAGAGAACAGCAAAGCTGAGCACCAAACCAGGGGCTTATATGATGTCACATTAGGGGCTTGTTTTTGTCCAGACCAAAAAAACAACCAAAAAATACAGAGAATGTTTATTTATTTATTTATTTATTATTTTTTTCACACACTCACACACACACACACACACACACACACACACACACACACTGGAGACCCATCTGAATATCTAATAATGACTAACAAGTGAATTTATATAAAGTCTCCTTTAACACATTCCTGTTTAGCAATTTTTCCTCAGGGAGTTCAATGTTGTTGTTGTTGTTGTTTTTTTTTTTTTTTTTAAATAACTCTGGATAGGTGTGTGTGTGTGTGTGTGTGTGTGTGTGTATGTGTGTGCGTGTGTGTGTGTGTGTGTATGCTGTACAACACATGATTATTTTCAAGAACCCAGACCTGAAGGGGAATGGTACACCATTTACAGTAAAATGTTTACCATAATGAAAAGAAAGATCGGGTCTGGGAGGGACGTCATACAGTAATCTGTGTCTCCTGTCAATCTTAGAGGCACTAACCAGTCAGGGGCAAATGCAAGCTCATATATGTGTAAGATAGCAGATAGATCTTTCCTCAGAGTGTGTTACACTGCCCTGTGATGCAACATGAGTAGCAGTTTCAAAAATTGTAAATGGCTAGCTTCACCGGGAAGCTTGAATTCGTTTGTGGAATTAACAGATAAAAAAAAAAGTCTAGACAATATAAGAATAATTAGTTCTCTATGTGCTCTTATGTGTGATTTTGGAGCAGACATGAATTTCTCAAGCCAACCAGGTTTCAGAAAGACAAGTAGCTCAAGAAATCTATTAGAGGTGATCTCATAAGATTGAAAAGCTATGCTTCCTTGTTCCAGGAAAAAACATACCTCTTGATAAAGGAGTGTAGCCTTTTTTAAAAAGAAAAATCATAAATACATTAATAATACTCTATTATCAGTAACTTCTTGAAATATTGTTTGCTTTTCATTCTTTGCCTGAATTCTTAGAATTAGGAGAGAATTCTTAGGATTAGGTGATTGTGTGCGTGCCTATATCCTGCAGAGGTTTGGCAACCCGTACAGGGTGTACCCGCCTAGTGCCCCGTGCTCCCTGGGATAGGCTCGAGACTGCTCGCAACCCTGTACAGAATAAGTTTCATAGATAGTAAGTGAATGAGTTGTATTGTCTTGTGTTGTTAAGTCGTTCATGCACTTTTATATAACTTGTTATATTTAATACATGCGGAAAGCTATTCCCAGTGACCTGACCCGTTCCTGTCCTTACCCCTGTCTTTCCATGATGATCTCTAACCAGAGGGCCATCTAACCAGACCTCTCCATCAACATGATTAATAGAATCTTGTCTCATGTTTACGGTTTCCGTCTACAGCAGCTGTTTCACTTCTCTCTCTCTATCTCTTTCTCTCTCCCTCTCTCGCTCACTTCCAGATGGATCCTGTTCAAAAGGCAGTGATCAACCACACCTTCGGAGTCCAACTGGTAAAAACCAAGCGGCCCATCATCTCCTGCAATGTCTGCCAGATCCGCTTCAATTCAGAGGTTCGTTATCTAAGCACGCGCTCTAGCTGGTCACTTTCTGGCTGCTCTTCTGTTTGGATGTTCTTGCTAATAACAAACAATGTGGGAGCTACAAAAACACGAGCATCATGTTTGAAAATGTGATTCATCTTGATGAAAGCTGTTATGCGACAGTCTGCTAAAAGCTTCTGTAGATCTAGAAGGAGAATGCAGCAGCTCCACCTCCATGCAGATGTACGTACAGTGTATGTGCATGTAGTTTTGTTGTAATGTAGGGGCTCAGCACGGAGCAGGGATGGATTTCAGAATGGATTTCATAAACTCTCTATAAAAAGCTGATTATGATCTTATGTCTTACAGGCAGTCATTTCCTTCCTTCATATGATGTTGGTTAAAATTGATCTATTAGAAGAAGAAAACTAAAGAGAGAATGAACATGAGAATAATATGTCAGATTTCTCAAAAAAGAGATTATAACCTGGTAATAACCTTAGATCTAACATAATGTAATCATTATGTACATTATAATAACCTATTTAGCTATTAAAATGCCATAATAGAGAGAACTAAACAGCATATAAAATGCATTCCTTGAGTTGGGATGAGCATACAGGCATAATCCGTATCCTCTCCAGATAAGGTCTAGAATGTCGCATATCTATTTTGAGACCTTTGAGACGTTGTTGATGACTACAACCTCTACTGAAGTTTGAATATTATTTTTGTTTGGTTAATGTCTTCATTTCTTCTATGTTGATTTGTTTAACCTTGAGATGACTTTGTTGTATTTTATAACCGGTGACTTATAATGAAATTTCTCATGAATGAATGCTTAAAACTAATTGACGTTTACAGAAGACTTTAAGCACAGTATGATGATGAGACTCTTAGACGCAGTAAAATATTTGAATAGTTTAAATGTTTTAAAGAAAGCCATATGTGTGTGAATGACGATCCTGGACCGGGTGCCTCAGAGTCCACTGCAGTCGTTCCCGTGAACACCTGACCCTTGAAAATCGACAGATGATTTGTCGGCAACTTGCTGAAGTCAAACTTTGGGAAATGTGCACATTATCATTCACCAACACCAGTTGCTCATTACAGGAACTCTGGCTAGGAGTTTTAGCAACATTTCTTGTACAGTTCTGACCTCGCTCCAAGTCATTTCCACATATTTGGGCCATTAAAGGAGTTTCTGGGAGGCCAGTGTTTCAGACATGAAGCATGCAGTCCGACTATCGTTCCGGCGTACTGAGAAAACTTTCTACTTTGATGAGTAAAAGGTGGAACGCTGTGCATTAAGTGCATTAGTGTAGCAGTTTTTACTCTTGATAAAAAAATTTATGTTTCCTGTTATTCCAAGTAACCCAAAGTCCCGGTTTGAATTGAACACCCCTCATACTGTATATGACAGTTTTGTGGAAGACTTTATTTTCCCCGGTTTAGTCAGTGTTTCCGTATACCTGTGTGTGTCTAATTCGGAAAAGATTGTCTGCCATCTGTTCATGTTAATTAATCCATCCAATGAAAAGAGAAGGATTGCAATGCAGCTGATGCGTGTAGTGCAGCAGGTGGTGGAATTTGGAAGCTTGCTGAAGATAGTCACAGCATCGAGGTGTAACGAATTAAGTGTAAAATATATACCAGATGAAAAAGTTTGTTTTACGAAAGCAGTATGAAATATTTTCTGTCTCCTCTTGTTGAACTTACTTGTTTGCTGAGTAACTCCAAAAAAAAAAACCAACAACACATCACCCAGACATGAAATGCTTGTCCCAGGGGCCTGTCTTAGGGATATATTCACTCCTGTGAAATTCTTAAAAAATTGCTGCTTTTTTTTCCTCACGTATGCACTGAACACTGCAATGATTATTTGTGTTAATGGAAACCAGATCCTGGAATATTTCACCACCGCCTTCAGATGTTAAATGTGATAAGCAGTGCATGGTGCACATGGAGGTTAGCTCCGGAGCGATGTCTGGGAGTGTCCTGCAGTCCTGCTATTTTTATTGAGCAATGCTGTAATCACGGGTAGAATATGTTGTTCTTGGAGGAAGGCTATAATCTTAAGCTTCCACTCAGCAGATGCACAGCTCGCTTTGAGCCCAAGCCACAGACACTGAGAGACGAGGGCAAGCCTGAGAACTTTAGTCTGCCTGCGGAGGCTTGTTAAGCTGTTGCGGCAAAGCAGTAACAAATGATTTACGGCGAGGCACGCCGAAGCTATCCAGCTGGCATTAAGATAAAAACATAGTAACATATCTTTATGTTGGGGTGACATTTATTTTAGGCACTCGTGAAGCTAAATATAGGTCTCGTTTTACACCTAATGATTATTTATACCCCTTCTGGGCTTCATTTGTTTTGTTGCTTCGTCCAGACGCAGTGCTGCAGTTGTCTTAGGAGTGAATTTCGTATTGACTATTGACCCGTGTTGTCTGAAGAAGTTTTGTGTTTATACTGTAGCCCAGCACATGACCATCTACTTGCACGCTTGGAAAGGCCGACACATTCCAAATGATGAACATTGTTTTAGTAGAACATTTTTTAGTGTTCATTTCTGACAGCAGCAGCTGTCTTGCGTTTGTAGTAGTCTCATTGTGTTCAGTGCTCCACCCTCTGACTCCGTACCCACACTGCAAAACGATTAAACATACTGTCATATTAATCAGTTGCATATTTCCTATTGGTTCATTTTTTCGCCCAGAGGAAACCCACCAAGCACAGGGCGAACATTCACACACAATAAACCGAACCCTCAATCCTGGAGGTGCAGGAGTCACAGCGCTAACCACTACATCATCATGCCACCAGCTTTTTCTTTTTTTTTCTTTTTTGTTTTTACAGTGCTGCAAATAACAACCTATTATTATTAAAGTTCATACATCAACTAGAATCTGAAAAAGTGAATTTTTAGATAGAATCATATAACAGCAATTTTCATAACACTTAATGCTTCTTATCTCCTGATCCATGCTTCGTTTTCTGTAAATATGTATACACATTTATATTTTTATCAGATAAAAAGAAACACATTTGTATTTGTACACAAATACAATTTCATGCCTTTTTATATAGTGTCTGTAACGGTTTTGAATTCAGAACTTTCAATGATCTTAATTGTTATTGAGATAAAACTCGTTCAATTTAGATTTCACATGAAAAGTCATAAACCTGAAAAAAAAAAAAATTCTAAAATGCAAAATTGTCAAGATATTGCAGCATGAATTTGACATGGTTACGGACACTACAGATGTTTTGCTTTTTACGCTTTTACCAAAAGCAAATTTAAGCAACAATTTTTACAGGTCAGCTTCTACAAGCTTACACCCATTTTAGTATCAATACTCTTATAATAATAATAATAGTGTCGAATAATTTGCATTTTAAGTTATTACTGTTTGAAGCAAGACAGTATAAAGCTAAAAAAATGGCCATTTTTGGGGAATCATCTCACCAAAACTGCTAAAGTTAGCAACTTGACATTTTTAGGGAAGTGAGATTGCATAAACTTCAGAAGTGTCTTCTTTGGCACACGCATTTTCTGTATTGTATGTATAACGTAATTTTTTTTTTTTTTTTTTAATCAGGGTCAATATCGTGATTTGGCAAATTGTATAATATTGCAATTTTTTTTAAAATATGTATAGTATACATATTGTATAGTAAATGTTTATAAAAACCAGTCTGTGATCAATGAGTATTAATTAATTAATTAATTTATTTTATTTATCAAAAACCATTTAATTAAGTATCATTAGTTTACATTTTAGAACCCCATACTTTAAAAATTTTTTTCATTATGCTGATTTTTTAAATAAACATATCTAGCTTAAAGCCTAAATAAAACTGTCTCTAAAAATAGATTCAGTAATCATGTAATATTCTAATGTAGTAATATGGCTTCCATTCCAAATGCACACACACAAACACCCACACACATGTTTCTGTTTGTAATGTATTTGTGATGTGCTTAGCAAATGGAGTCCTGTTTTGTTACTACACTTAGTATATACACTATAGATATATTGTTAATCAATCAGCAATAAAAAAGACACTGGGATATTAGCTAAGGTATCAGCTAAAGCTTTTAGTTTATTTTCTTTCTTTTTTCTTTTGAATGATTTCATAGAACCTCAGCTGCATCAGTCATTCCATGTTACAAATTTTCTGGCTTTAATATTTGTTGCCTTTTGCATTCCCACTTTTAGAAAGATCAAATTACAATCCCTGCGTGACTGAATGCAGCAGTTTCTCTCAAGGACAGCATCACGCTGATTCCTTTAACAAATCCGTCCTCCATCCGCCCCATGCCACCATCATTTCATGCTTCATTATGGATCTGTATATTTCTAATCCCCTCTCTGTGATAACAGAGCAGCCTCAGATTGGCTGCCAGCATTTATCACGCGCTGCATTTATCAAACCAGCTTTTGGGGCGATGCGTTGCTGTGCTGTTTTAGCAGCAGTTTGCAGCGTCCCTGCATCCCTGTGTGCGTCATATGAGGTGGACGTATAACCTCGTCACGCTGCAGGAGTGATGTCATTGCTTTGTGCTACTGTTGCTGCAAGACCGGGTTGAATACGTGCTGCTCTCTTCTCCTGCATTCGCCCTTGTCTGCAGTCGTCCTTGACTGTGGCTCGATGTCAGTCACTGGGCCTCGGCTCTCTGTATCACTCCTGTAGCTTAAAATCACATTTTTAAAGTAAACAGGGATTTAAATCACAGCTGTAAAATGGGTCTGACTGCTGCTCCCACTGTTGCCAAAACTCATTGGTTTTTCTTTCTTTTTTTGTAATTATCTGTCATGATGCCCACACTTTTTGTGGTTTTGTGAAAAAACGGTAATTGTATTGTTCACTGTGGGCGTTTGCCCTTATTAGTCCTTTGAAAGAAATGGGGGAGCTTGTTTTTCATTCAGATCCATGAGCTGTTCCCATATTTCTTTCACATTTTCTTCAACTCTAACCCTCGATGGTATGTAACTTGGATGGTGCATTAAACTGCTATGTTTTAAAAATGAATTGATTTGTGATTAAGACTTAGTATTTCAAAAAGAAACATAAAGGCTGAAAAAAAGTTGATATTATACTCATACACTGCCCGGTCAAAAGAAGTCACCACCTGGATTTAACTAAGCAAAGAAGTACGAGCCTTCCATTGGATAATAATTATTGGTCAGAAAAAATAACCTTGATGATCAGGATTAGAGAAGATCACTTAAATGTTTTGTGAATGGTTACTGTATGTTGTATGTTTAATCATGAAAGTAAGATCATTTCCACACTCACAATGTAAAGGAAAACCAAGGGACTGGGACTAAGCAGCTGTTTAGGCTTAACAAAACCAGTAAGGCTAAAAGCAAAAAAAGGCTTCGAACTGCGGAGCATTGTCAACAGGTCATGTGGTCTGATGAGTCCAGATTTACCCTGTTCCAAAATGAGATAAAATAAAAAGAGAGGTAGATAAAGCAATGCACTCATCATGCCTAGAGCCTACCGTACAAGCATGTGAGAACAATGATATGATCTGGGGTTGCTTTGGTTGGTCAGGTCTTGGCTCAGCAACGTTATGTGCCCAAATAATGAGGTCAGCTGATTACCTGAATATACTGAATGACCGTTTTTTTTCCATCAATGGATGTTCTTGTTTTTCCCCTGATAGCACGATTATATTCCAAGATGACAATGCTAGGATTCATCAGGCTCAAATTGTGAATGATTCAGGGAGCATGAGACATCATTTTCACACATGGATTGCATGAAATAAATGTTGTGACATTGCACCAGCTTATCAAAACAATGCCACAGTGAATGCGTTCCCAAATCAAAACAAGACAGACGAGAGTGTGTGACATTTTTTTGGCTGGGTAGTGCGTTTTTTCAAAAAAATTTTATCAACCACATTTTAAGAGAAACACCTGGACACCCATTTACCTGTGACTATGAATAGTGCGCAGTTGAGATACTTTGCTCACCACTGTTGTAAAGAGTGGTTATTTGAGTTAAAACACAGCAAATGGAACAAGCTTGTATAAATAGTATCACTAATGCTGTTTTTTTTTTGTGAATCACATACAACTAACTGATGAACTGCAAGTGCAGTTTGATTTTTTTTTTGGCCTGGTGATGACCATTCATGTGATGTGTTTCTTTTCAGACTACCCATCTGTTTGGTTCCCGAAAAATTATCAGTTCATCAGGTTAATTTTTACCTCCATGTGCCCTTAAACCATGTGTCTGCCCTTAACACATACTCAACAACTATAACTGAGTATGTTATTTGTGCCTTCCTGGTGGGAGGTTCAGAGCAAATGGGCATCTGCTTGTACCATTCAGAAGCTAGGATCCTCCTTGATCCCAGCTATCCGAGCCCCCTAAGCAGTGACCTGCCTCCTCCGCCTCTGTGACCTCAAATCTGAGCTCATTTCTTTAGACAGACAACTCTTTAAGTGCCTCAAATGGCATTGATTACAGACTACCAGCTATATACAGCTCTGTCATCAACAATAACAGCCCACAGCCCGCCACCACAGACAGAGAGAACCGGGCCAATTTCGGCCCTATATGTGTTTGCGCAATGTTGTCACAAAGCTGGGATCCTGTCAGGCCCTACTCTGTCACCATTTTCCAAATATCTCCAATGTTTGCTTTGCATTCATGTTTTTCCACGCTCCAGTGCTCAGCGTTATTTCTCTCTGTGTATTTCTGTGCCAGTGGCAGCTGTCATCAGCTCTCTGTTCTTGTTGGAGAGTGAGAGCAGAACAATCTTCCAACTAATAATGGCTAGTGCCATGTTGATAGGCTGCTTTCAGTGGTGGTCTGTGTTTAATGCTTTAAGCTACAATTAGGTAACACATGTGTGTGGGTCATGGTGGCCACTTAATAATGATGATGTTGACCACAGATGGCAGTTTCTAAATGTGTATTTCTGGAAACATCCAAACTATATCCTCACAAGAGGTCAAGTCAGCCGTATGATGGATGGCTGGTGTGTACCATTCCACTGTTCAGAGAAGGGACGGCTTCTGAACATGAAGGAGCACAAAATGTCTCCACTATCCCTCCACTGGGACAACTAAATATATTGTACCATACACTGACTTTCTTTAATAAACATGTTTTCCAAGACAAACATAGCACTTTTGGTTATGCAGAATAACAGAACACAGTTAGGAGAGTAAAAACTACCTATATTTCTCTACATAAGCTCTTGCTACACTAATGCAACATTACCCCAGTGTTTCATTAGTCCATGGTCAGACTGCTTGCTTCACGTCTGAAACACTGGCCTCCCAGGAACTCCTTTAATGTTCCAAACACGTGGAAATCACTTGGAGATAAATCAGGACTGTACAGGCATGTAGTAATAGCTTCCAGCCAAGATCCTGTAAGGTGCAAATGGTGTTCGTTAATTATTGTTTGTTCAATTCCCAAAGACAGACGCATTTTTCAACAAATTTGTGACAAGTAATCCGCCAATTTTCAAGCATCAGGTGTTCCACTCACTGAATGATCACGGTAATGACTGCAGTGGGCTCCGAGCTAACCACATACGAACACCATTCAAATTTGTTATTGCGGCTAAGAGTCTTATCATTGAAATGTGCTTGAAGTCTTCTTAAATATGTAATCTCTCTGCTTAAGTTTCTTTAGTGAATATTACTGCAAACTGCATCATGACTCACAAATTCTGAAGAAACAGTTCTAGTGCAACAGAGAATATATATACTGTATAAAGATTTTCAGAAAAAAAAAGGGGTGGACAACCTTGCACGCCTGAGGAAAAAAATTTGTCAGAATGAGGTTGGAGGTTTAATTCATGCCTTGGGTCTGTTTGTGTGAAGTTTGCATGTGCTTGGTTGGTTTCTTCTGGGTACGCTGTTTAGTCCAAAGACACACAGAGTAAGCACTGACGTTTTCAGAATTGCTTGTAGTGTGCCACTGTGTCTGAGTGTGCGTATGCTTGTGTACCCTGTGCCCATCCAGACTGTACCCCCTCATGCCCAGAGCATGTCAAGGCAGCATATTTACCCTTGGAGAACTTACGCAGTGCTAGAAAAAACTGACAGAAAGAAAATAATGTGATGTACAGACAGGAAATCATGCACCTACATCAGCTATACCTGTAGGTGATCCCCAAAGTTCAGTACTAGGACCACTAATGCTTATATTAATTTTGCAGATTTGCAGTTTGCTATTGTGGACCATAACTCTCTAATTCCATAAAGCTAAAGAAAGGCACTGACAGCACTGACAGGCCTTACTTAAAAAGTGTTCATTATGGTCAGTCTAACCAAGTTGGGAACAGTGTATAATGAAAGACTTGCTTTTGTTAATGAGCATTTGTGAGTCCCTGGTGTTTATTTTTACATTGCACAATTCAGCCCTAAGTAAGGTCAGTTAAATGAAGAAAAAAAGACTTTTAGCGAATGGAATAGAAACAAATCGATGATTTGCTTTGGGTGTTTTTTTGTTGTATAAAACACTTGGCCAGCAGCACTAGTATTAAACTTATTTTTCATTTCAGAGTCAAGCAGAGGCCCACTACAAGGGGAACCGCCATGCCAGGAGAGTGAAAGGCATTGAGACCTCTAAGACTCGTCCACAGGAAAGTGACAAGCCTCCTCCTGGGCCCACTTCCTCCCCATCACCTCCAGGAGCCCCGACAGCCAATACAGACACTGAGTCCAGTAAAACAGGTGATGATTACAGTCTAGACACTCTGAATAGTAAAGTTAACACAACCAATATTTCATGCCTATGAATCTCAATAACTGGTTTATACTGGTCAGGCTAATCTTATGCTTATCCTGGGAACACTGGGGACGAGAACACAAAACTGAATTCTGAATGGGATACAGGGGCTTGGTTCCAAAGTTTACTTATTTAATGAACTAATACAAAACACTACTTAGATCATTAGATGTTTAACTCAGATTATATAATACAGTGGAACCTTGGATTACGAGCATAATTCATTCCGGAAGCGAGCTCGTATTCTAAAACACTCATAAACCAAATGTAATTTTCCCATAAGAAATAATGGAAACTCAATTTATTCGTTCTACAGCCCCAAAAAAATAAATACATAAAAATAATTAATGCGAAATATAAAGTAAAAATAAAACAAATTAACCTGCACTTTACCTGCACTTTACTCTTAATGCTTGCAGAGTTTCTGTGTAAGACAGAGAGTGTGTGTCTGTATGTGTGTGTGAAGCCAAGAGGAGGAGGGGTGCTGTAAAGCCCACCTCCACCCCTCCTCCTCTCGGCTTCCCACACAGACACACACGCACTCTCTCTGCCTTACACAGAAACTCTGCAAGCACTAAGACCCAGGGGAGACGATTACCTACAATTCCGCAGTGCAAGAGAAAGAGAAACCGTTGGCTCAGTTGTGATCACGTGACGCTCGGCGTCAAAACAAGAAGCGCATGCGTGATACATGATACTCGTAAACCAAGACAATGCTCGTTTTTCAAGTCAAAATTTATAAAAACTCTTTGCTCGTCTTGCGGAACACTCGTAAATCGCATTACTCATAATCCGAGGTTCCACTGTATGCAATTTAATTAAGAAGACTTTTAAATACTCATACAGTATGTGTACTCTTAGAACCACATAAAAGATGTTTTATCAAATGTATTATCATAAATTTTATAAGGTTACCTTATGTAAAGTGTATACTTAATAAACTGTCATATTTTATACAGATACTTAGAGAATTATACAAACCATTTAAATTAATTAATATACAAAAACACAAATTATTTTGTAAACAAATCTTAGCAACTAACATACACTCTCAATCCACCTGGTTAGGACTGTGTAAACTCTGTTTACGCTCTAATAAATTACTTGCCCTCTCCTCATCCTGGATTTCAATGTATGATTTAAACATTACCTGAAACTCAATCTGCGCTTGAATAATTTTATGCTTTGTGCTGCTGCCACATGAAGGGCCAATTGGATAATTGCATGAATGTGCAGTTAAATAATAATTCTCCTATTAAAGTGGCCAGTTTGTGTATGATTTTTGTCAGATCGGATTTGCATGACATGATGGGTCACATTCATAATGAAAAAGTGACTTTTATGTGGATGATCTGTCCTCTGAAACGGCACGTCTATGCTCTTGCTAACTGGGTTAAAACATGAGTACCTGCAACCATTCATTCATTTCAAACATTGGATCCGATTTTAGCAAAAACATGCTAAGGATTTTGCTCTGGAGGATGGCAGGCAGTTAGTCGACTGTATTTGTTGAGATCCAGAAGAAGGACAAAAGCCAGATGCCTCTCTTTAGCTATTTTAGCAGCTTTTGCTAAGCCTGCCAGTGATGACTGATGTCAGCAAGCGCCGTAGACATGCAAAGCCAAAAAAACTCACATGAATTCCGATCTGACCATTTTCTTTCAATTTGCATGACCAAGTATTGGATATACAGTATATCTGCTCTAAGGCCATGTACCAAAGTGACTCAGATCCATTCTGAAAAACATCTGATTTGTGACCCCCCAAAAAAAATCAGATCTGTGTCATGTTAGGGTAAAAAAAATAGAATCATTTCAGGCCGGTAATGTGAACGTCTATTAGTGGAAGAACGCTTATGTGTTGAAATGTTTTTTTTTTTTAATGACCAAATTCCATTGGAATTTTTTTTTTTTTTTTTTTAACAACTGCTCAAATTAGTTTTTGGAGCTTGTTTACACCGTTGTAATTCTATTAGGTTAGGCAGGAACATCTGATCTTATGGGTCTTTTTCCATGTCTGTATTTAACGAATTCCTGGCATCTCAGCTTCTAGTAAAGATTCATGTAAATCAAATAGAACCCTGTTTGATCAGTGCAAGCCTTTCCATTATGTACAGTACTCTAGTTTCTTTAAATGTTTTCTTTGACCTTTGCATTTCAGAAGGAGCTAAACGACCTCTTTTTCTGGCACTAGGGGTTTTAGATCATTTACAGTGCCAAGCTCTAAAGTCCTGACCCTGAATCCGTACCGCCACGCTGCTAATGTCTTCAGTTGTGTTTCTAGGGCCATGGCCTCAAATATTGATCTGCACTAAAAGGCCAATCTCACACGAATGGTGTGACTTTGCATGTTGCTTCAGTGCATGGCTGTTGTTTTGCATCTTCATTAAGTGGAAGCAGCTGATGAGCTTACGACGCTGTAGGTGGCGGGGCCAGGTATTAGAAGGCAATTTGTGTTTCATTAAAAATAAACTGTTGGATTCAGAAAGCTAAAGCTGGCAGCATTTAGCGAATAGTGTAAGAGAAGGGTGGTGATGGTGTGAGACTGGGAGACTATAAAAAAAAAGAATAATAATAAAGGAACAGATATTTCACAAGTCTGAGAGGATTAACTTGCAGAAGAGGCCAGAGGCATAGCAGAGCCGAAACATCACAGCTGATCTTTGTCTAATCAAAAGCGATTAAATATGGGCTGATGATTCAGACAGCAGGTTGAGATGAGAGGATAAAGAGATGCAGAAAGGGATGAAAGAGGCTGACACTAAAATTCCCTCTCCAACATTCTCTTTTCATTAACTCATCCTGACTAACCTAAGGTTGGATCAATCCATAAGGAAAGTGGAAAATGCATCTTTTCCTGTAGAAGTCACTACAGTTAGAATCTGAGATGTAACAGACATACACATTTTCATGTCTATACTTTGAGTGTGGAGCCAAGCTTTGATAGAGTAGGGCCAAACAAAGAGGGGACATAAAAGAAGGGACAGTATAGTCGTGTCTCATCCTGGGATTTGCTTCACATTCATAAGGGCGGGATGAGATCCAGCAGTAGAGAGCCAAAACAAGCCGGCTATAATCTAAATGTGTAACCAGATACATGTGAAAGAATGCCTTTTTCCATCCAAACCTCCATTCTGTGACCCTTCGCCCTAGCACACTCACTCACACACACACACACACACACACACACACACACTCACACTTGCACACATTTAGAGAATTCCAGTGCATTGCATTCGAGCTCATATCTCCCTTCCGCTTCTCAGCAGCATTTCCTTAATATCAGTTTCACAAAACGGAGCGACCATGGAGCTGACAACCCCAAAGGAGTCAACAGCTGCAGTCCCATCTGGCTGCTTGAAGCATCGTATCCGGGGCTAGAAAAGAATAATGGCATGTCGTGAGTGTCTTAAGGGTTTAAAAGAATAATGTATTACTTTAAACTTCCCTGAGGTTTCTTCTACTTAATTTCAGAGTGTTTTTGTTTTGTGTTTTATTTGGGCTCAGATTTGAGTTTACTGTAAATACGAATGGATTGTGGTGGGTTTGATGTGCCACAACCATTTTGGAGGATTCATGTTGTGCTTCGAAATTTCTTCATTATTTCACACCACAGCCTGAATATGTGTTTTAATTTCGTTATAGAAGAAACTAAAAAAAAGGTCAAATAAAGCTCAGAACTCAGCAGTCAGAAAAAAAAAACATGTATATAAAGCAAACCTTAAATTATGTGATTTATGTAGTTAAAGTCGAGGATCTGTCAGAGCCAGAATTCACCAGTTGTTTCCGGGTTTTCTACTGTATTCAAAGTATAGTGATAGGGTTTAAATGAAAAAAAAAAGAAAAAAAAACCCTTTTTGTTTTTAAATCCAAATACAGATCAAGCACTGAACAGATACAGATAGTAGCGCCCCGAATGTGTGAGAGAGTAACACTATGGGTCGGGACTCAATGCAAGAGAGAACATCGAAAACTCCCACGCTTTCACAAGAACTGCTGAAGGTGCTCGAAATGTTATTATTTATTAAAGCCTGGCTTGCACGCATCACTAGAGCTGCCTCATGGAGAAGTTGGAAAAACAATACAAAGATCCTTGGCATCACCTTTTAACCAGCACTGGTATATAGTTTCAGCCTGCTGTCATGAGAGCAGCCAATTGATTAATTCTTCACAAGAAATAGAGCTTGTTTCCTGGACGCTGAATTAGCCCAAGTGGACGAGGCCATGCTGGAGGGGAGGTGGTGTAAACATGGGGGAAATGGAGCTCCTTGGAGGACTTGTAGGAAGTAAACATGGGAGATGGATCTCCAGAGCCTCTGCTTGCTCCCTTTGGCTTTCACTTCCTCAGTCCCTCCCTTCATAATGATGGCTTGCAATAAAACCAGCCTGTGAACCAGTCCACAGCTTTAAGCCTTCCAGACAATAGTGTGGCTGGACACATCTGGCTTGCAGCTAAGAAGCAGAATATAGAAATGGAAATAGCAGCGTTTCTGTATAATTTTCTGAACTCAACCACCTATCTCTAGTTATTTCATATATCTCAGAGGTTTTGTATCACCATCTAGCATTAAAGTACCAGAATATCTTGAGTCTATAAAAATAACAACAAATATTTTTATATAAGGTGTGTGTGTTGTTGTTTTTTAATGTCTGGAGAGAACCAGCCAGAGAGAAAAAAGAGACTGTGTGAGTAAACGTAGCCCTCTCTATTATTAATCAGTCGCAGAGCTCGTATGTGCTTAGTGGTTTCAGAGCTCATGCATGATTAATGCTGGGTAGGTGGAGGTGGGATGGCAGTCGACTGGCCCTCGATCCCATCTGACCTCATGAACACCTGATCCACCTGTGAGGCTCAGCATTATGCCTGCGCCGGCCATGCACTTCACCTGACGCATGTACAGTATATGTATATATAATGTATATTATATATACTGTATATATATATATATATATATATATATATATATATATCTATATATATATTTCTGTGTCTGCTGTGTGT
>JAQMYJ010000015.1:6477856-6502627 GCA_030014305.1 Clarias laeviceps
AACAAGCAAGATTTCTGGCTCTCACAGACCTGTAACTTCTTCTTTAAGAGGCTCCTCTGTCCTCCACTCGTTACCTGCATTAATGGCATCTGTTATCAGTATAAAAGACACCTGTCCACAACCTCAAACAGTCACACTTCAAACTCCATTATTGCCAAGACCAAAGAGCTGTCCAGAAAGTGGTATAGACTGTGAGTGAGTGAGGGAGGAAAGATTACATTCTTTACTAACAAAACTAGTAGAGTTGGAATCCAAATGAAACTGTACTAGCCTTGCTTCTTTCTTAATTTATTTAAATAAGGGATGGAAGCAGGCCATGTGATTCAATCACTAGCACCCCTGTCATGTGATTAGTCGTCTTCAGATAATACTATTGAGCAAGAAAGATATTTAGCTAAAATGAGTTTTTTCTTTTTTTTTTTACATTCAGATCTGCTAGCAAAGCTATGAACGACATAACTAATTAGCTAGCCATGTTATTCAAGTTGTCTGTTTGAATAAGTTATAAATGCACAATCTACGTCACATTACTAAACCACTTTACTCCCATGGCTATGTGCTGAAATATACATGGAAATGTAGTTAAGGGTTAATGGTTCTAGAAAGTTTAATGGTTGTAATGTAGCTTGTAGACACACACTAGCTGCACTTAGCAATTCAACAACACATGGAGCAGAGTGCAGCCTGTCAAGTAAAACCCCTTTAATGAATATAAATCAGTTATTATTAAATTAAACAACATTAAAGAATGGAAGGATGCGCAATGTCAAAGTCTACCCTTCCACATGTGCTACTAAGCCCAAATTGTTCTCACATTTTTTTTTTTATTAATCCACTCTCACCGTAAAACCCTGCAGAATTATCTAAAAATGATAAATAATAAATGTTTACTGGCAAAAACATTCCAATCGATTCATGTTTTGCCACTTATAGAAACATTAGCCCACCTACAGGACAAACAGTTCAACAGGATGATCAGTGACCAAGAGTTGAGCAATGATTCTCAAAAAAAAAAAAAAAAAAAAACTGAAGATGAAAAAGTGACAAAATACTGGACCAAAAAATGAGAAAAGACTGATTACCTCTCAAAAAGTAAATTATTAAAAGCACACCCAATAACATCACAGCACTATTCACAGTATCCTGAGAAACAATGAATAAGACATATTGGAAGAAGAGCTGTGTCAGTATCTGATAGCTTTCTGAAGAGCCAAATCAAAGTTAGAGTGGGGTTATTTTCTAGTGTCCACAGATTGAATCCTGTCACATGGTATAGTGTGGATGGCAGAAAGCAGTGAGAGGAATACATAACAGGCCAGAGATGACATGGTATTTGAAACACCTCTTTTCCAAGACCGTAAGTACCAGAGACAAGTGAACAGTGGTAACATTTTTTTAAATGATGCTTTTATTTTTGAATTAACTGTATCTTATTATACGAGGGGTGATCAAGTCAGACCAGGACTTTTGATTGTGCAGAGCACATTACTGTATGAGTGTATTATGGAAACACTACCTTTATTTCTTTATATAATCCCCAGCTACACTAATGCACTTATCTCAGTGTTTTACTAGTGCTTGGATACTATCAAGGGAGCAAGTTTTCTCAGTATGGTGGAGCCATGATTGGACTGCCTGCTTCATGTTTGAACTACTGGCCTCCCTGGACCTCCATTAATTGCCCAAACAGGTGAAAATGATTTAGATTGACCCACTGTGTGTAGTCAGTTCTCACAGACATGCATCTCTTCTGCAAGTTGGTAGCAAGTTATGCATTGATCTTTAATAATCAGGCGTTCCATTTGCTAAAAGTTCATGGGAACGACTGCTTGACTTGAACATCCTTTGTAGTTTTGTTTGAAATTAATGTAACCGGCATTTTATGACCCATGTGTTTGTAGTGTGAATGCTAATACGTACTGTTGTATCCCTGACAGTAAGACCACCTAATCCCAATGTTGCCATTGACTGTGTGAGCATTTTTGAGCAGTTTTATTGGCCAAACTAAGTGTGTGACAGTTTATTTTAGAAAAATGATGGTTACATGCATATACATATATATACATACATATACATACTATTGGGGTAGTGCTTTTGATTCTGAACTGACATCAGCTTGTTTCTGCCAGATCTTGTAGTCATAAAATCAAATCACATGTAACCAGAGTCAAAACATACAGTACAACACTATGCATAAACTGTAATCTGTCTAATGTGGACACTTGTGACTAGGGACACTTTAGACCAATATTTATACTAAGTTTTTACTTCTGTAATGGAGTAGAAAGAAACTAGATTCATTTGACATTGTGTTTTGCTAAAGATTTGTTTTAATGGTTAGTTTGTAACCTTTATACAGAAAAGTAGCCCGCCTCTGGTGATAGTATGACAAGATGAAGGAGCAAATGGATTGTGTTTATTCACTTACCCACAAGTTACAACAGATTCTTAAAATGGTCCCTGTTCACATCTATGCTTCACTATTTGCTGTTGAAGGGAGAACATCATCTTGCGATGTGCACAGAAGGACTGAATAGGATGGCAAAATAAGGAGGCGGCACCGTGTCATCAGACAGATGGACAGACAGACAGTCGGCAGACAGAGAGCAAGGGGCTACGGCCGTCTCCAAAGAGCAGCGCACCAGTATTGGAGGTGGGCTACTTTTCCATGGGCCACCCTGTAGAACTATATACGCTTATGTGAACATTGACAAAAATTACAAATACTTTATAACTTGTTTTGTTTTAATTGAATGTCCCAAAACAAGAAATCAAACACATTTTTTACAGGCACTTTGAATATCATGAACCATCACAACTTATTATGCTACACATTTTACTTGGGTGAAACATCTGCCTGCCAAACCCCTCACCACTGGCTATCAGTCAGCTGCTGCAATGTGGTGGAAGCTTTAGCTAGAGAACTCAAAGATCAAAACAGAACATGGACGGTTCAGAGGCGATTCTGGGGCGAATAAGAAGCAGTTATGAGGAGAGATGTGTTTTGACAGAAAGTGATGCTGAAAGTGCTTCTGTGACAGATTTTGAATGTAGGTTTTATGCAGGCAGCTGCTCTCCCCTCTTACCGGTGATACTCAGTACCTGATCGTACCAGGCTCCTTAATGCCTATACTGGGGAAATAAATACACATGATGAGTCACATGATTGCTTTTCTCTGAGGTGATTTTTCCATACTAACTCAGAAGGGTGAACGTTATCACATGCTTTTCTGTACAGTTACACAACCTGAACCCAACTGAGCTGTTTTTGGAACAAAGTTGGCACACAACCAATCAACCAACCCCACATGCCACTGAGACTCTCTGAAGAACTCCCAGAAAAACTCCTCTGTGGAAAAATGTTTGCATAAAGAGAAGGTTTGTAACAGATATAGCTTAGATTATTTTTAGGCTTTCTGAGTTTAAGTTATTGGCTGTGTGTCTTTTATCCTGCATCCCAAAAACATGTCAGTAGGTAAAACTTTAAATTGCCACTGAATGTGTACATGGTATCCTTCAAGGGTCGGGTGTCCATCCAAGGTGTATTCCTGCCTCATGCCAAGTATTCCAGGATAGACTCTGGACTTAGTGATGTTTTCTTTTTTTTAATCCCTTACTGAACACTACTTTTAAAGGCTCCTTGTGTTTGCATGCATTTTATTTTGTCAGATTTATTTCATCCTTTGTTTAAGGACAACACTTTCTAAATGAAGGTCAATTGTCTTATTTCAGTTTTTTCCACCCTATACATTATTCAATTCAATTTTATTTGTATAACGCTTTTAACAATTGTCATTGTCGCAAAGCAGCTTTACACAATCAAAATAATTATTTAAGTTTGTATGGAATGTGAATGTGTATGAATCAAAATGGTCCCCGGTGAGCAAGCCGAGGGCAACAGTGGCAAGGAAAAACTCCCTGACATGGTAATAGGAAGAAACCTTGAGAGGAACAGAAACCTTGAGAGGAACGAAGGAAGATTATCTTCTCTAATGTACACAAGCAGACAAATTGATCAGTTATAATACTGTATATGCATGTTATGCAAATACTTGATAAGACCAGATACCAGATCTTAACTTGTCTCCAGAATTTTCTGCTGCTTTATTTTGTCACAAGCCCAAACTATCACTAGGCAAACATCGTCTCCGAAAAGTCCCTGAGCACATCACAACCAATTAATCCAATTAGCACAAAGAATGTCTGAAGTTTCACGTACAGTTGGGAGGACTTAGGCTCACATAGGCTTTATTTTTGGCCTTGTCGTGCCACCACTGAGAGCAGAGAGCAGCACGAAACTCTTAGAGCATCCCCATGTCGCTCAGTGGGCTCCCCACCCTATTTGACACGTTCTCTTACACAATGCATCACACCTCAGGCTTCACTTGCCATCAATCCCCTGCTGCACTGTAGATGCCTGTCCACACATGCTATGGCATGACATCAATCTGCTCAAGCTTTTAATAACCCTTATGTTCCTGTCCATTTTCAGTGCAATTATCGTTTGGTAACATTTTTCTGCAAAAAATTATCTTCTACCAAGTGGTAAGATCTTAACTATAGTCATTATATAGGTAACTGCAGGTAGTATTTCCTAGAACAAGTTAACAATATTTAACCAAATATTCTTTTGTTGTTAAATAGATTTTTAGACATTTTTACAAATTTTAAGACAAAATTGTCTTTTGGCAGATCAGTTTAATAATTTTAAGCATTTATTTTCAATTAGATTATATTTAAACCCTAAATTAAATATTAAAAAAAGTTTAAATAGCTTGTTCAAGTCAAACTGGGACTTTTGAGAACCGGAGAATGCATATTGAGCAAAATGTCCCTTAATATTTGCCTATTAATATTTCCTTTATTTACTCCATAGCAAATTTGATTGAATGATTAAATGATTAGATTCATCTATATAAAAAATATTTCCACTTGCTAAGATGTATTTTTTTGTAGCGTACTTAGTTAAATTATTCCAGTGAATGTGAGAATCAATTTATGGAATATTGATGGAACTTTTCTTACTATTAGTACTGAGAAAACTTATTCTGATAATGCTGCGGCAAAGCTTTAAATACATGCTACCATAGTAAATGTATAAACAATCAAAAAAGAAAAAGTTTTAAAAATAGTTAATTTAAACAATTTTTGTTCCACTTTTATTACAGTACTGTTGGATTTTTTCCCCCCTAAAATTCTCTAAAGCTGAAGGTGTTAATTAAGTACAGGATAACACCATGATGTTAAACGCTAATGCTGGTGGGTGTGATGTTACACTATGCACAAGTGTAGTGCTGCTATGCCCCCCCTTCCCTAAACAGTTAATGAACAGTCTAAAGAGTCTGAGAGACTAGTTTATGTTCTCACCTCCAGGAAATAAGCTGCAGGAAATAATTTCCCCTCTTAGAAAGCACCTACATAATAAACTCTTTCCATACCTGTTCTTTAAATGTCTGCCAAAAAAAAAAAAATCACCACATTAACAATTATGGGTTTTATTTTTCTAAACAGCAGCATATTTTTTTAAATCTCTTTATTTTTAGTCTCAGATTACATAGAGTCTATCTCAAGAGCGTGTGTATGAGCTCTTACTATAGAAACAATACCATTTAACAAGTACATTAATATTAACCTGTCAATCATGTTACAGGTGTCTATCCTGTGCTCTTATATGAAAATGCACAGATTTTGACCAATCAGATTCAAGCATTCAACTTCATTGTGATATAATTTTCTACAACAGCAGCTCTGGCAAAATTTCAGATCCAAAAATTATATTCATGCATGTAATTGAGTCATGGTTTCTATATTCTATGGCTTCTACAGTATATTCTATATATAAAATATATCATCACATGCACACACCACATAAATATAATTTAAGAACCACAGCTATTTCTAAATAAACATGTCCATGCCTTGTTTTAAATGTTATATAGATATATAAAAATATATATATATTTTTGAAGGACTCTCCAGTATGAGTGCTTTGCCACATTATAAGTTGCATTATAAGAAAAATCTATTTAGTTTCAATAAAGATAGAAAAAGGTTGATGAATTAATGACTTAAGTTATAAGTTATATATAAATGTTATATATAAAGATGTTACACAGTACAGTAAACTGTATGAATAGCAATTTCCTCTAATATTATCCAATATTTTGAGATACTGGATTTTTTTTTCATGAGCTATAAGCTGAATCATTGAAATTAAAAGAAATTTTAACAAGAGCTTAAAAGTATCTGTATCAGGAATGTAGGAGATTTTCTCTTTTTGAATTCAATTATGAAATAAAAAATATTTTTCTATTACACTGTATTTTTTTAAAGATGTAATTAGGCAGGATGATAAAGATGATGATGATGATGATAATGATGATGGTCATGACAAAAATGATGATGATGATGATGATGATGAAGATGTTGGTCAGTGGGATGTCTACTGCAAAATTAAGCCTTAACTAAAACAATGAAGGTAAAATTTTATTTTATTTTTGTATGCCCCTTTAATGAGAACTGATGAATGACTTTTCAATGAAAATTTTAATGGTGTGCGCTACTTTCCCAGTTTCTCTAAAAGGCAGTGTGAATGTGTGATGTGAAAAAAATCAGGCTGCAAAAGAGTCATGTCATCCTTTCAGCGATCGTGTTTTGTAATACTGTAGTAGATACAGGATTTTTTTCCCACTGTAATGAGTCCTTGCAGTGTCCAACACAAAATGATGGTCTTCTGCTTTAACTGACATCTCAATAAGAGAGGAACATAACAGCCTGTGCTTCTGCCCCGCTTTCTCTGTACACACATAATCAACATGCAGGCCTGTGAGTTCACACGTGCATGCATTTCTGAGAATCTCTTTTTTGCGGTCTGGCAGTAAAGGTTGCTTTTCATTTTCAGTGCTTCAATGCAGTGTCCTTTATCAAAAGGAGAAGAAAATGTTCCAGGCTATATGACAGAAATGTATATACAAGCCTTCTAAGAAGAGGACTATTACCAACAGATTTGTTCAATCAGATTGGAAATATAATAAAATAAGTCAGTGTGACTTGGGTGTCACAATAAATTTAATGTCGAAAAACAAATCTTTTAGTAACTCTATCCCATTTCAGCGTGGTCAGATTATTGGGCTGTGTCAAGCAAAGAAAACAACTAAGGAGATTGCTTATATTGTTGATATGGAAATGGTTCCTGTAGTACCGGTTATGATCCCATAGCAAGAATTACTGTAAACAATTAAAAGTATGTGTTGTTTTTTAATCAATAAAACGATAAACAATGGGCAAATTAGTGTGGTATAAGAGGAATAAAACAATGAGCTGCATCATGGTGTGCAATTGTTACGTATTCTCCCATAAAATAATTTTATTGCAAAGACAGAAAGAATACATTCGACCACGCTCAGTATTAAAAATAAATAAATAAATAAAATCTTCAGTGTGTCTCAAATGTCTCGCACTCTGATGATAGCAATGACATGGATATGGACGGTCCACTGCACTTCGACTGCAGACTCGACTTTTTAAAATACGTTTACTGCTCTGACATCTCATTGATCATTGAGAGTCCCTAAACAACACCCTGCTATTATTGAGTCCAGCGTTGTGACCATCAGTCTAAGCTGTCAGCCTTCATCTCATCAACTGTCATATCATATTCAAGTTTTCTCTTTCTCACTGGCAAGACTTATCTTTAATCAAATGAAGTTAGCAAGGTGTAAAGGGCTCTAGGCTGTTTAAACCAAACTTACAAACCAGACCTTCTGACAGGCTGATTGACTTTATTCTGTACTGAGCCAGGACTCACTTATGTTGATTTAATTTTAATGGAAAAAGAACTTTCAAAAATCTATATCAACAAACCTATACTACACGAGATCCTCAAACTGAGAGTCAGGGGTAATGGTGTAGAAAGTCATGGCAGGTGTGGTTATGATTAAGTTTGATGGATATGTTCAGTCTTTATCAAACCAACTGTTCCAAGTCCTCAGCCCTGCCTCAAAGGGAAGGAAGTAAATAATGTTAAGCAATATTTCATTATGCCTCGACAATATGTAATTATTGCATTAGTTTGTGTTCTCCACCCTGCACATCAATCGTTAATAATTCATGCCATAGTGGGTGACCTCCTACACTCACCCATGATCTAAATAAACAGCTCATGGCTTTCTCTCATGCAGCCTCATTGATAAACTCAGGATGTGTTTCCTTGATTAAGAGAGAAAAAGTCATTAATTATAGACGAATGCGATTAATTATTTTTTTCTGCCCCCGCTTCCGTCAGATCTCCCCGTTGCCCCGACTCTTTCCTCCTATCGACCCACTGTGATCCACGCAGTGCAGGAAGAGACAGCAAATATGGCTTCGGGCTCATTACTAAAACATTATGTTGGTAATGCTGTACCCTTTGAGGGGAGACAGCATTTGGCCCTCCATCTGCCCTTTCTTGTTCAACATGTATCCTCACCCCTTGTTGCTTGGTCTCAGGGCAGCACATGTGCCATCAGGGCTTTGTAGGGCTTGTACAGGCTAAATGTTTGCAAATGAAGGTCATGAACTGTAATCAGTCGTCCTGGAATTAGGTTTGTACTTTTAAACACAGCAGATCTCCCTGCTACCACTTTATAGCCAAGTAAGATTTCTCCTACTAAAAGGATTTGAAAGTAATTTCTTTTTATAGTGCTAAAGGAGTAATCTCTTGTACTGTATTTCTAAAGTGTGGTTACGCTGCAATGAGATTGACTCGACTATAATAGATGCTACTGTATTGTCTTTGTTATGAAGTCGAGCATATCTTTCTTATCTTCTGTATCTTTACTTATTAATTTATTCCTTCTTTTAGTAATCGTTTGTTTTATGCACTACAAAAAGCTCTTTCTTCTCTTTACACTTCTTGGGAGTTCTTGGGGTAATTCAAAGTTTTTAATCATTCTACTTGAAACCTTTTTGTATATGAGGTCAGGAAGTATTATATATAAATAATAGAGACATTTATTGAAGGAAATGCAAAAACATTGTACATAGGATAATACTGGCACTGGTGGTTCAGTGGTATGTGTTTCTCCTGCCACGTGGAAGGCCGGTTCGATTGCCAGCCAGTGAGCAAACCCCAGCCACGGTGCAGGTCCCAAGCCCAGATAAAATGGGAGGGTTGTGTCAGGAAGGGCATCCAGCGTAAAACCTGTGCCAAGCTTGTATGTGTGGCGACCCCTTGCTGGGAGCAGCCGAAAGGATAATGATGATGATGCCCCAGTGTTCTTTTAAGCAGGTCCGGTGAGATCACACACCCTTCTCCCATCATCTCTTCTACTGAAATTACCATCAGCTGCCTCAACATATTTTCCTGAATCTCATTGATGATCTGAAATCTCTCTCCTTTCTAAGGTGATTTTAGTTTTGGGAAAAACAGGGCTGTAGGAGAGATGAGTCACCTGGGTGATTGGATGCACTCATTGCTTTGTGATTGAGATTCATTGCTCTACTTGAAAATGATGGCCCCACAGTATACATGGTCACCCTATACTGTCTAGTTCCCCACTGGCTAGTACAGTAAAGTTGTTTACACAGGCACATATTAAGTCCACACTTCCTGGCTGCCAGGTAACATAGATTACAAAAAAAAAAAAATCTGCAATGTGTCTCAAATGTCTCTGCATGGTCCACTGGCGACTTCAGACTTAGCAACACCCTGCTATTATTGAGTCCAGAGTCCATCGATGTTGGCATACCATCCAGAGTCGCGTTAATCTCTCTCCAAGATCCTCTACAGATGATGGGAGAGTCGGACAGTTGCTGTATGTATGTTCTCCAGCACATAACAAATATCTTCAATGGGGTTAAGGTCTGGACTCTAAGGTGGCCAATCCATGTTTGAAAAAAAATGTCTCATGCTCCCTGAACCACTCTTTCACAAGAGAGAAAATCTCATGCCCATGCCATCAGGGAAGAAAGAAATCCATTGATGGATTTTTAACGTCAACTTTTAACATAACATTGCTGTTTATAATGTTTAATCATAACACTGCCCCAACGGGCTTGTGCAGTAGACACTAAGCATGGTAAGTGCATCACTTCATCCACCTCTCTTCTTACCCTGATGTGCTCATCACTCTGGTGCAGGGTAAATCTGGACTCATCAGAACACATGACCTCTTTCCATTGCTCCACAGTCCCTGGCAAATAGAAGCCTTTTTTTTTTTTAGATTATCCTCACTGATACATGGTTTTATTAAGGCTACACAGCTGTTTAATACCTTGAATTCTCTTTGCATTGTGCGAAAGGAAATGCCCTTACTTTCACTATTAAACATAGCTATGAGCTTCTACTTCTTTTATATGATTTGATTTCACCACATGTTTAAGTGATCTCCCATCATGCTCATTCAGGATGTTTTTCTGGCAATATTTCTTCCAGGAAGATGATGGCGCTCCTGGTTTTAATAATGCTTTTTATAGTTCTTAACCTATTTTAGTAGTTTCAGGAATATCCTTAGTTGTTTTTTTCTTTTCTTGATCCAGGTCAATAATTTGCCCCTTTCAAAACACACCCCTTGCCACAACCACAGAATATGTCTTCTGACATGGTTATTTGATGCAGTAATCATTTAGGGTTAAATAACTTGTAGCCAGCTCAACAATTGCAGCTGCAGTAACCAACTGCAGTAATTAATTGTTGTTTTGCATGTTCTCCTTCATGTTAAGCATGGAGTTACTCTGGGCTGTCTGATTTTCCCCTAGGTATAAATTAATGAGAGAGAGAGAGGTTTCATGTGATGAACTAGCATCCTATGGGGGATTCCTAATGTGTTCTTGAGATCTGGATCCATGATAGGGAATACAATTACCTGTGTTACTAGGACATGTCTTCAGTGATGAACCCGGGGTCATAAGGTGTTCTGAGTCTTTAATCATCAGATACCATCATCCGGGTGAGCCAGCCATGAGGGATCAATCCCCGACTTGTGTCCTAGTGGCACCTTGGTCCACAGATCCCCCCTCTGGATGAACAGCCACCATAAGGCAAGGACGACCTCATCCTGGATTGCAGAGAAAGCCTCACGGTAGTTGTAGATCCAAAGGGGGATCCACAGGTACAGTGAGGCAGAGAAGGCCTCTTCCAGGATGTATCTTGTGGCATGTCTCCACTGTAGTCCATTTGCTCCTAGCAGTTTCAGTGTTCTAGTCAGTGACTGGATAGAGAAGCCTTGACACGCAACCTCCACTGGTTCAAATCGGATTCTCCAGCCCTGCATTTGTGTATTTAACCTGTTTTGGCTCATGGGCTTTTTCAATCCAATCTTCTTCCTTTTGATCAATCAATTCCAGCAGGCCCACCTTCATGGAAGATTCTGATGATAAATCCATGGATGAAGCAAGGTGGTCACACTTTCCTAGATCAACCTGAAGCTACCAGTCCCCTGCAGTGGCAAAAAGCCCTTCTGTGCTGCCATGTCAGTGTGTTGCCCTTTCCCCAGATCTGAGGAAGGTAATAGAACATATATGTGTATGTGCTCACATTTGCTGATATGGGTCCATCATTAACTTGAAACAAAATTGTTATATATAGATAAATAAATATATTTTACTGAGTGTGTACTAATACATGCATACCTGGAATTTTAACATGTTTTTTAAATACACTTATTAAGTAGTGAACATTGTTATATAACACAACTATATACTCATATACAGTAGATCTACAATAAAGTACAATATAGTCTAATGAACTATAGCATGAATTGCAGACAAAACAACTTTTAACTCTAAATAGTAAAGGAAAGACTGGGGGTTCTTAGAAGGGCAACATTCAAACCCTTAACTGTTATAGATATTGTCCTGTTAGTGTATGCACCTAATGAAAGAGTAATTTCCATAAAATGCACACAAATGTTTAACATTTGAATATATTCCATGGGGATTCATAATTTAGTGACTAATTATAGTGGGCTGTAGTTTCTTTCTGCTCTGTTTGAATATGAGTAACTCTTGGTGTGTAAAGTTCAGGTTCCTTAGAACATAGTACAGTATGTTGACTTTTCAAATGCATTCATTACCCATGGTTAAATTATATTAGTATTAACCAATGCTGTGTGCTTATCTGCTGTTTTTATGCTGCATACAACCAAAAATAATGAATACAATCAAAATATTTTTTAAATGAAGGAAAAAGAAAGCATTTGATTAAAGTTTATTATTTAGGACAATATAAATTATGCTCTTCATTTCATGCATAATGAGTCACAGAGTAGTTTATCTTGATCTCAATATTTGTCAAATATTTACTGTATACTTTCATAAAAAGGAATAGTTCTATCAAAGATCACAGTGATTCAAAATCAAATGGTGTGCCAGGCTCTTTATAACTGCTGTTAGGTACTTATCTGCCAATTTCTCAGCCATGAGAATACTCCTACAAGGGACCTTTGAACATGCAGTGGTGCAGAGCTAGTCATTTTCACCACAGGAAGTATGCCTGGTCTTTTCCAAGCTATTACACTGCCTTCTGCTCAAGTGTAGTCTCATTTTAGTTGAGCTGCACTTGTTGCATGGACTTTCTATCAACAAAAGAGTAGAAGTGTTTCTTTAACTGTCCCATTCCCCAAACTTCTAAAATGTTCATGTAGTTGATGGCGATGACAATGGTGAGCTATGGTCTACATTAATCATTTGTGCATCACTGCTAGCCACTCAGATATCCCCTACCCCTTCCCCTTTAAGAAGCCCATGTAGGTTGTGAGACAATTCTTCCAAGGCTATCTATGTAATGACTTCCTTGTGAGATTACGTTCTCGTCAATGGCTCTGTCAATTAGACAGCCAGGCGGAAAAAAGGACAATAAGGATCTAACTAAGAGTTCAAACAGATTATGTCAACAAAGATGACATTTTAGTATGTTGTAAGACTATCACGAACAGGTGTACACACTGTTAAATAAAATAATGCATAAGCCTTTATACACTATACTGAGAAAAAAACTTTACAGAGAGAACGTTAATAAAACGTAGGATTTCTCCAACACTCTTCACTCCAGGGTATTTAGCAAATTTCACTGATGATTTGTCGCTGTTCTTTGAATTTTTTACAAAGAATATGAGGCCCATATTCAAAAATTACAATTAGTACAAAGAACCTTCTAAAAGAATGATATGCATGGTTTTGAACATTCATTCTTTGTACAGACATGCCATTCGGCTGAGTTAGGTTATGAAGCAATTTTATCCCTGGGCTGTATTTTCCACTGATGATGCACTTCCTCATTTGATTCTGTCAAATTTGTACGTGACAATTATTTATACAATCACTTGGAATGAAAAAGATGCATCATTAAATGGCATAATGTAAAGTGATCAAGTGATGAGTCTCTTAGGAAGAAGAAAAAAACAACTTCATGGGTGCAGTGGATAGATAGGAGTTCTAAGCTTCCTAAATAAATAAATAAATAAATAAATAAAAATTATTTTTCTACTTGTAAATATTACCTCTAAGGAAATACTGTTATGGGGTTTGATAAGAACCTTTTCCTTCAGCGAGTAACTTTAAGGTTCCCAATTATGTGTATAAATTATATGAATTTATTTATTTTTTTATTTGCATTGGAATTTGAGCTAGACTTTGGCAAGTATGCCAGTCTCTTGCCTAGTTGTCTTGAAAAGGTTCTGGATCCATTGCAGGCCTAACCAGAATAAATCAGTTTCTGAAGATCAGTGGAGTAATGTTTCTCTAATCCAAATAACATTGTAAGCTAGAACAATAATTGCGATATGAAACATGACTAGTAACAGCTACAGTAACAGTTATGAAACATGACTAGTAACAGTTTTGATTTGCTGATCAAATTGCAACACATTTTAAAACACTGCCTGGATAAAAAGAAAAAAATCACAATTTTAGAAGGAATAAAATTATTGGTTTGCATCAATCAAAGAAAACAACTCAGACGATTTAAAATTGGAAATGACAATGTATTATCATACAGTAGTTCTGAACCGTCAAATTTTGGGGAAAAAAACTATCATAGATGGAGGTCTCTTAAACACTTGCTGAAGTTTTATTCATAATAAAATCAGAGCTATGTTTAATAATGAAAATAAGAGCATTTTTATACGCACACAATGTGATGAGAACTCATAGGATTGGGGGTAAACAGCTGTGCAGCTGTCCATAGGAAAACCACTTGTTAGTGAGACTAATCAGAGAAAAATGCTTCTATTTGTTAGGGAGCATAAAAATTGGACTTTTGAGAAATGGAAAAAGGTCATGTGGTCTGATGAGTTCACGATGTAGTTGTTTTTCCCTAATGGCACGTATATATTTCCGGACTCATACTGTGATAAAGTGGTTCTGAGAACCTGAGGAATCATTTTCACACATGAACCGGCTACCACATTGTGTACTATAATTAAAGTTAATGAAATCTTAGAGTGTGTGGCCACAGTCAGTGTGATATTTAATTCAATTACGTTTAATTTTATTTTATTTGTATAGTGCTTTTAACAATCGCCATCACCTCAAAGCAGCTTTACAGAATCAAAAGAAAATGAGGGAAATCAGTATGAAATGTGTGAGAAAATATGTATAAACCAAAGTGAACAGATCCCTGATGAGCAACCCAAGGGCGACGGTGGCAAGGGAAAAATCCCTGAGATGGCAATAGGAAGAAACCTTGAGAGGAACCAGACTCAACGGTGAACCCATCCTCACTTGGGTGATAATGGATATCAGGAATTGTTTTGCAGTCATACTGTGCTAGAAGTTTAATATAATAGGAGATTTGTTTAAGTTAATATGGAGTCCAGTTTTGTTATTGGAGGCTCAGGTACAAAACTGTAGGAAATTCCAGTCCTGAACAATTTGTGAGCGATAGCAGTCACAGCTCCTCAGAGAAAAGCTGTCTGCATCAACCAGGACGGGTATATTGTACTCATATAGTACTGTATATGACAATTTGTCAGAATACTTATAATAATGGATTGATTGGTATTACTATCTTCTGCAACATCAGTATAACAGTGTCTTTCCAATTATAAAAAATAATATCATCCAATACAAGAAACTCTTTACAGTAAAGTTATGTTCCAATGTTTAATGTGTCACTACATGTCCAGGGTCTATACAAGGAAAAGGAATTAATGCTGTGTTAAGAAAACTAGCATCTTGAAACATTCGAAATGACGTCATTGGATGACCAAAGCGCGCGCTGCGGGGTTTTCTTTTTATGGAACGCCTTCGCACAATGTGATGTCAGGATCTTCATTTGCGTGACACGGACGCTATAAAACCTCAAACCACATCTACACAGATACGGCTGATAGGACTCGATGCAGCGAACATCTATGCGGATATCTGCTCTGATAGGATACCAAGGCACAGCTTTAACCGTCGGCTCCTCTAACGCATCCAAGTGACTCCACCGTGCGCCTCACCTGTGCTTCAGACATTTAATCAGCTCAGGTAAGGGTACCATCATCTACACGGTGCAATAGGAAAAATGTAAATGCATAATAAACTTAGGGGGGTGTAATATAATCGAACGTATTTACTGCAAAAATGCACTTATAAATTTATAAACCTGATTACAGCAATCCAGAACGCACCAAATTGGAAAGAAAGAAACGCAGCAAATTTGTTCCAACTCGGAAATAATGGGCTTTAAATAGAAATTAGATGACCAATTTTATATATATATTATAATCATCTCATTTGCATCTAAATTAATTCAGTTAATTTACTCTTAAACCTTTACATTACGCAAGAACTCACATCACATTTATAATTTGTTTAAATGCATATTTTTTATGATCATACCTGAAATATGTTACATCCTATAACATGGTGTTATGTTTGCATATGCCGTATTCTTGTATTATGATGAGCACCTAACGACTTACGCGTTTTTACGCATTCACTCGCTTGGGTGTCTTTATGCATTATTTTATTAATAATTTTTTTTTTTTACTTTACTTTAGATAAGCCAAAGAATGAACAATCCCTTCTCTTACTTTAATGCTAACTTTTTAAATTTGTATTATTATTCTTTTTTTAAAGCAGGGATTTGGGTATGAGTGCCAAATATTATTGCGCAAATTATGACTATCATGAAAATAATAGGAATTTATCTCCAGATTATATTCACCTAATGACGTGAAATACATTAAGCATGTATAGAACACAACACAGCGAGTTTTCGCTATTAAACAAATGAGAAAAGTAGGGTTGGACTTACTCCACTATTAGAAAGTTTTAAGAGGACTCCAGTGGGTTCTTTAGATTGGTAAGGGCTATTACATTCTGCAAAATAAAAGGTAGTTTGGAATCCTTTCTAAACACTTTATTGTATTTGAAATATTTTAGGGTCCCCAGAGGAATAATCAAATAACCTAACTTTCAAGATTTTTTTTTCTTTGAAAGTGTCAGAACTCGTTAATTGGCAAATGTAAGCCTAATAAACATTAGGCTAAACAAATCAAAGAAAGGGTTACCAGCCCAAGTCACCATCTGGTACCAGGTTATATAGTAATTTTACACAATACAGAGAATATTGGGTCATAAATGTGAAAATAAGAGCCTGTTGTGCTTTGTGTCTTCATTTGGTGTATGTTGTGTTTCAGTTATCCTAATAAAACTAGATACCCAAAGAGAGAGAGAGAGAGAGAGAGAAAGAAAGAGAGATTCGCTGGGTTAAAAGACCTATATAGTAGCCTATAGTTTACGCATTACGCACCACATAAACGTTGCTAAAGGGACGTTTTGCATTATTTCATTCAGCTCATTTATTTATATTCACACATTTGTGTGTTTTCTCTCATCAGACTGTGTGTAAAAATGTACCGAGGCTTGCTGCTGGTGTCCCTCATCCTCCTGGTTGAGACGCGGCTCAGTGAGTCGAACTGCGCGGAACAAGAGACGCAGAAATCCACCTCGGACGTAAGCAGTTTACCTTTATTTATCTTAACTATTAAATGGCTTTTATTTGTTTGTTTTTTGTAGCATCATAATCTCTACTCGTTTTTTTGCACGCAGGAGAGTTCAAGTTTTCGACTCGCGGCTCGTAACTTGCTCAAGCGCTATCACGACATAGACTACGATAGTTTTGTCGGACTGATGGGCCGCAGGAGCGCCGGTGAGAAAAGCATCTCCTTCACCATCTTCATCTTCATTATAACTGTAATGATTACATGAGATGTTTGTGCCATTTGTTTTGAAAAGCCAGATTGACTTGGGTGCTGGAAGATAATATAAACAACAGTAATCATCATCATCATCACTTTAAATCACCTCAAACCTCAACCTTTAAAAAAAAAAAAAAAATACACAAAAGCAACCAATTCAATTTCCCAGTCAGGACCGTTTCCATTAAGAAAAGTTTGATTAAGTGAGAGGGTCTAATAGTAGGCGGCATGGTGGCATAGGTGGTTAACACTGTTAGCTCGCACCTCCAGGGTCTGGGTTCAGTTCGCAAATTCTCCCCATGCTTGGTGGGTTTCCTCCCACACTCACGAAAGACTTGCAGAGGCTAATTGGTGTTCCCAAATTGCCTGTAGTGTGTGAATGAGCATGTGTGTGTGCCCAGCGATGGATTGGCACCCTATTCAAGGTGTTCCCCACTTCATGCCCTAAGTCTCCTGGGATAGGCTCCAGACTCCCCCCCCCGTATTCAGGATAAAGTAGTATAAATGATGAGTGAGTGAGTCTGACAGTGTTATTTGTTTTCCAGATGCTGATGCTGCTGATGATGACCAGTCTCAGCGCAAACGTATGACCATCCTCCTTTCTGATTTCCACATATTATCTACAGTATATCTATAATTCTCCATTCCACACAACTAAAGTCCCATTTATGTTTTGATTTCAGGAGAAATGCATGACATCTTTGTTGGACTTATGGGACGGCGAAGCAGTGAAGATGGTGAGAATAGATTTAAGTCCAAATACCTGCCTCTCTTTTAAAAATTTTGCAAAAACATTGTATAGCCCTTACAAGCACCAAGCTAAATTCCCAGTGCTAAATTAACATCTATGTAAACCCGTCTGGATTTGGGTATTAATTCAACTCTGGGATTTGCAAGTTTAAATTCCCAGCAGCTTAGATTGTGTTGGATTTACACCGACAGAAGCTGAACGTCCTTGGAGGAAAGACTACCCAGAGACACGTGGCCTGTTCTTTAACAAGTGCAGACTGAGGTTAGTGTTGTATATGGCCATGAAAACAACAGCTCATGCATGAATTACTGCTAAGTAAAGCCATTGTTTTCCATTGCAGGTTTCGTCGTGGGTTATAGGCAAAAATCGTCTGGATCAGCTGTGCCGTTCTTACAGGATTAACTCCTTTTCATGACACACTCTGCAAAAAAAACTAAAAAAAAAAAGTTAAATAATTACACGATTGCAATTATTCTAAATTACATTTGTCAAAGGATGATGATTTTATGTTGAACTGCAACTAAAACTTACATAGATTTGTATATACCAGTAGCAGTATATATATATATAAATCTCTAGAAACATCTTTATCTGACTATATTTATTTACCACATTAACTTTCTAATGTAAAAAAAATACATGATTTTTGTAAATAAATGTATTATTTAATTGAGCTCGTCATTGATATACAGATACACAGGGCACTATATATAGATTTATAATAGATAATAGATTTTGTAGTTTTTAAAACCTGGTTATTCTGCCAGTTCTACATTAAAGTATACAAATAAACATTTCCTATAAAGCATTCTGTATAAACAATGAATATGATATTGGGTATAGATGAATTGTTTAAATGCAAGGCCATCTGGCCAGCAGAAAGGTTTTCATATGCAACATACAGTATAGTGCAGGAGCCATAAAAATGCCTCACAGTATAATTGCACTGATGTGTAGAATTACTCAGTGTAACATGTTGAGTTGAAAAATAAATACAGGCTGACATTTTAATTTCCATCCTGCCATGCCCGGTCCTCATCGGCTTTAAAATATTTCATAAAAAAAGAAAAAACTAAAGGAAAAAGAAAGACTAACAAATTGGAACGCTTTTAATTATTTCTTGATCAGTTCTCTAGTATTGTATATTTGTGATGGAATAGAAATGTACAAATAATCAGAACTCTACAGAGTCACAAAATCTTAGAGGTACTTGCATCCTACATACTTTATTATTGAGAGAAAAGCTTCTTTGCCACATGGAAGTCATGGATCGAGGAAGTCGCTCCATCTCAAATTTAGAGTGAGGAAACTTAAGAAGAAGAACACGCTTCAAATGGATCAGTGTTTATTTCTCAGTACAAAGACATTATATTACAGTCCTTGCTGTAAATCATATCAATCACCATCACAGGCTTAATTATCCCACAGGAAAAAAAAAAAAAAGAGATGAATTAAATACAGACATCATATCAATATCTAAATAATTATCTCCTGGAAAAAAATGCAATCACCAGACCAGTGGGTAAGTGAGAGTCTTGAACCTTGACAGCAAGTGCTTTGCTGGCCAGAACATCAAATAAATGTTGCTAGGGCAGAAATTTTATTAAAGTTGAAATTTTTGTCATGTCAAAGAGAGAACACGTTAAACTTTTGAATGACATGAAGTGAGGGCATGAGGTTATAGAGCCAACACATCACAGAGAAGGTGGTGTGAGGGCAAAACAAAGCCTATTAATTGGTGCTGATTGGATTCATTTCCCAAAGCAGCACATTCTAAAATATTTGATTCCTATTATAGTAGGGGATTTTGTCAGCAATAACCCTTTTATTTTAATAAAAAAAAATAAAAAAAAAAAGGTATCTTTTATCCATACAAGCATTGTGTTTATTTAAAGACACATCAGCTATACACCAATTAGACATAAAATTAAAACCCAAAACATTAAAACCAGTATTGTGTAGCTTCCACTTGGGTCGGGGGTGGGGGCCTCTGTGGATCAGACCTAATTATCCAATGCATTTCATGAATGTTAGATCGGATTGAGACCTTAGAAGTTTAGAGGCCGGGCCAGTGGCCTTGGGCTCTTTTGCCTTTTGGGCTCCATATTTGACACTCTGATGCAGTAGGTGTTCTGATACCTTTCTGTCATGGCCAGCAGTGCCTTTTTTTTTTTCCTTCAGTAATTTGATCTACATTGGCTTTTCTGTGGGATCAGACCGGATGAACTGGCCTTTGGTATCCTGTCCTGTTGACTTTCCTGTGGTGGACAACTTGCTGACTGTAATAAACCTTTGACAGTAGAGGCCCCTGCCAAACATGCCGTTACAGAAAGCTACAGGATATCTGCGTTTCAGGAAATTAGTCTGAAGTAACTGTAGAAACAGTAACATGTTCAAATGAGTGTATTGTTTAATATAAACCGACGCTTTGCTGTGCAACTATCAGAAAATTAATCAGCACCTGACCCACCAGATCTGAGAATTCAATCTCAAATTGTAAATAAACCGGTTTTATCTCGCTATGATCAATTTACATGCCACATCCACACGTTCCCTTTCTCTACATAAAACGTTTTCAGCTTCCTGAGGAGCCCTGGCTCTCCTGTATGGTTGCACTTCTGTTATTTGTTTCTTTATGCTCGTCGACTGTCTTTTGCACCGAGTCCCCTGCTGCATTCCCCTGATCCTCTGATTTGACCTCTTGCAAATTGGATGGCTTTGGTTGTTCTGCTACATGCTGCATTACTTTCACAGTGACCTGCACCTCAGGAGTGGTTGCTGGGTTAAGGAGGGGAGATGCTGGAGGCTGGTAGCGGTACTTGTAGCCGTAAGGCCGCAGGTGGTATGTGTAGTACTCTAGAACGTACATCAGCTCAGCGTCTACGTAATGGAAGGACACGGCGAGATCAGAGCAGCACAGTGGACCCTGCAAACAAATATCACACAGGATGAGGTCACGATGATCACACATTGCACAAAGAGCTTTTGAGAAACAGAACTACAAAAATAAGCTTACAGAACTCAGATAACTAAGTATCTATTTTATACACCAAAGTTGAATAGTTGGTTAGAATGTGTTAATTGATTTATACTAATGTACAAGACTTAATACCTCCTATAGTATTAACTTATACAGCGATTTAAAATCATTTCTATGGGAAAATGTGTTTTTGTCCTACTAACAAAATATGAGAGGAAAAGTAGAAGCTGTGAGTGGAGGGAAATTTAGAGCTGTGAAAAATAACATTAAAATTGAATATAACTGGTAATTGATAAAAAAAAAATGCTATGGAATGCTATAGAAATACAACACTTTCGGACTTAACATTAAAGGAAAATAATCAAATTTGAGATGATAAAATTGATTCTTTTTCTACAAAAGCACTTCTGATAACCACTCATTTTTCTTGCTTGAAAATTAACAATCCCTAATCAATAAATCATTAATAGTAACAAGACGCACATTTATTCTCAATTTAAGTTTTATGTAAACATTTCTAGTGGCACAATCCCAACAAATTACTGAGGCAGTGTTTCCCATACATTGATTTATTTGTGGCAGCCTCGACAATGTTAATTGACCACCACATATAGATTTTTTTTCTGTTTAAAATGAACAAAACCTTATTTCATTGTAACATGCATTGATTCATTCATCCTCTCCTTGCCCAGCAAGCATTCCTTCTCCGTCTCTCTCACACAAACACGTTGGCAATGGAGCCATCGGGGGAAAAGAGCAGCATTATGTTAGTCTCAAAACTCAGGCAGCATGGTGCCTATGTAGTTTACATTTAGGCATTTGGAAGACCCCCTTATGCAGAGCGACTTACATTTTTACCTTGCTCAAGGGCCCAACGGGGACAACTTGGTGGTCGTGGGATTTGACCTAGGACCTTCCGAACCATAGTTCAATGCCTTAACCACTGAGCTGGCCCCAGCACAAACCTCTGGGAGTTGTGGGTTCATATCATGTGTACGAATGTGTGTGTGTGTGTGTGTGTGTGTATGTGTGTGTGTAGTTTGCAGGGTCTCCCTGTGATTGGTGGATTTCTCCCAAAGACATGAAGTCCAAAGAAGACATGAAATGTAGGCACACTGCTCATAGTGTGTGCAATGGGTTTGTACAAGATCCAGGGTGTGCCCAGCCATTAAGTGTTCACACCCACAGCAATTACCCTAGCAATTAAGATAATGGTCTCATACATACCAACAATATCTGAGGGCAAGAAAGCGGCCCTGCAAGGGAGCACCCTTCTCAACACACCCTTGGTGTCAAGCTGACTTTCAATACTTAGGAAACATTTGCTTTAAATCGATGAAGCCTCCAAACAACCAAACACCCCTATATCCCTACCAGCTCCCGCCACAACCAGGATGAGATTTTATGGGAAACACTGGTAATTGGTAGTGCAAACAAGTTAAATAAACAGAATTAAAGAAAAACGAGATAAACTGCCCTAAACTAAAAACAAAGCCACTAAGTATACAGTGGCCAAGATAAGACAAACAACTTTTCTGCAAGTTCACGCTCATGTGATGTACAAGTTAATATAAACATGGAGCAAATATGGAGAAACAGGATGCAAAACATTATCAGTTAATGCATCTGTTAATAATGGCAATTAATCATTAACTTCGTTCCTAATTAACATAAATTACTCATGACTACTCAATTCAAATAGTTTTTTAATCGGAAGTCATTTCACGATGATAATTAATTATGACTAATATGTTACAAACAACAACAAAAAAAAGCTATGCATCAACTACAACTACAGTTCAATTTGTGCTTCATTTTAGATTTTATATTATTCTTCAGTATAGTTGTGATGTCTGAGGAGAGAATCTGCAATATTTCTTAAGTTCAATACAATCCCCCACTGCATTACACAATAGAATCATACAAATGTACAGGGACTACACAATGTTACAAATAACTCAGTCATTGGAATATTAATAATGGAACCACAGTGGTCTTCCATAAAACCCCTTAGTTCACGGCCAAACAATGTAGAATATTCACAGACGTCACCAATGAGGGTGCGCATGGGGCAAATCCATTCTGAGTTTATTTCCCTTAAGCACAAATCAATGACTTAACCTAAAAGACTACTGACTTTCTTGAACAATGTTAATTAAAGGAAATTTCAAGCCCATGATCAGAGACTTACCAGCACGATAGGATAGTAGCAGTAACTCCAGTACCAGAAGCTTCGGTCAAAATTGTAAGTGAGATGGTGCTCAGGGATGAAGGGGTGGAAGGTCTCACGCTGTACATCATCTCTTGAGTCTCCTGCCAGCACACCCATCTTTTCCAAACACTGACCCATGGCCAGGTCTTCCACGGAGGTAGTATGAGTGCACACTTCGGTACTGAAGCCCTCCACAAATCGTCTCAAGGCCTCCTTGCTGAGCACGTATCCAGCGCCACCGCTCATGTAGCCCTGTTTGGTGAAGGGTTTGAAGCGTTTGCCGAAGTAGATCGGCTGCTCTGAGGAGTAGTTGGACAGGATCCAGCGCAGGTTGTCGACCACAACAAAAGTGTCATCATCAGCCTTGAGAAACCAGTCTGCTTCGTCGGCATGGTTCTTCAGGACGTAATGGAAGGCTCGGATGGTCTTCCAGTAGAGCTGATCACGCCCTTCACTTGTTCCGAGGCCCACTGTTGGGAAGTCACTATTCTCCTCTGAGCTCATGAACAGCACCCTGTTGCAATGCCGACTCCATGTTGCTTTCACGTGCCGCGCCTTTGACTGCAGATTGTCCGGGCCGGTCATGACCCAGCACAGGATACGTACCCTCCTGTAAAGCTCATCTGCAACATGGATGTCTTCTTCTATAGAAAAAGTATAAATAACATACTCGGTAAACCGGTCATTTAACATTTATGAATCTTACATTTCGGTTTATAGTTACACCAAGAAATAAAGTCATAAAGAGTACAAGCATAGCTTGAAATGGTGGAGAACACTTAAGAAGTAAAAATGATTGGGTGTGGCTACTTTTACTTCCAGTTAGTGGATATATTACTTCAATCAACTTATCCTAGAGCTAATTTCTTTTCTCATGCTACATGTGCTGTTAAAGTCACATGTACCAGCGCAGCCCAATAGAAGGAAGAGCTGCTGCACCTTCATGATGAGGGTCATTCAGGTTGTTGAGAGCAGATAGGTGCTCCTTCCAGGTGTTGTAGTGCGTGTTCTGCTCATCCTGCTGTGCGCCGAGCCACTGGCGGAAGTTCCGCTCGAGCCACACCTCCTCCAGGAAGAAGTAAAAAGTACAGCAGCCTACCAGAAAGCCCAGAACAAGCGCAATCCTGGAGCTCACTACGTTCATGGCAACCTCTTCACATCCAGCTACAATCTCTCAAGAGCTGGAAAATAAAAACAAACGAATTAACATATCACACATATGTTTTTTTTTTTAAACTGCATAAAGCATTATTCCAACTATTCCTGGGCAGACAGCACTGCCTAGCGTAGAAGGGGTGTGTTGATGCCTCATGGCTTGGGGTCCAATCCAGAATGCTGCACATGTTTCCTTCAAGTTCTTTATATTTTCAAACAAACAGGCACAAAAATATTGTAATTGTAGGGAGGCCTATTAATTTTGTAACCACAATAATAGAAGTATAATATGTTTTATGAAGTGATAAGATACTGACATCCTCATTGAACTAAAACACACTGCATCTTGTGTTTTAACCTATATATACTCAGCAAAAAAAAGAAACGTCCTCTGACTTTCAACGGTTTTTACTTTCAGTAAACTTAATATGTGTAAATATCTGTATGAACACTAAAAGAGTCAACACCATAAGACATAAACTAAAAATGTTTCACAATGTGTCCC
>JAQMYJ010000015.1:6533164-6547564 GCA_030014305.1 Clarias laeviceps
ATTTGTTTTCAATAAATTAATTTTAAGATAATTCCATTTTGCGGGAGTCCCGCGATTAATTTTATTCTCCTGCAACCCGCACATACATGAGGACCTTACCGCCCGCACCCGCATTCACCCATCACATCTTCTCCCGCGCCGCACTCCGTGCGCTGGGTCCCGCGGTACTCCCGCGGGAGTGCAGGTCTCTAGCCTGGAGCCTATCCAAGGAGACTTGGGGCACGAGGCGGAGTACGCCCTGGACAGGGTGCAAATCCATCGCAGGGCACACACATACACCCACAATCATTCACTCACTAAGGGCAATTTGGGACACCAATTAACCTTACCTACATGTCTTTGGACTGTGGGAGGAAACCGGAGTACCCGAAGGATCCCCACCAAGCACGGGAAGAACATGCAAACTCCATGCACACGGAGACGGGAATCGAACCTGACCGGTAATCAAACCCGGACCCTGGAGATGCAAGGCAACAGTGCTAACCACTACAACACCGAGCCGGGGCAGAGCTTTTTCTTACAAAGTTATGGAATAGCCTTCAAATTAATGTTCGGGACTCAGACACAGTCTCAGTGTTTAAGTCTAGGCAAAAAAACATTTAGCCAAGCAGTTTTGTGAATAAATTTGCACAATCAAGGCTTCACACTCGATATATAGTTATTAATAAGGTTGTTCGTATTTTAAGCATTGTTGTCAGGGATGTCGAACTTTCTGACCATTTCTTTGATTTCACTTTTACTAGGTTCCAGATGAGTTTCTGTATATGAAAAAAATTTATTAAAATGAACACACTGTGTTTTTATGAAACTTATGTCTGTATCAATAAGCCAAACATCCTACCTGCATGGGACCAGAAAAGTATTTTCGAGGCTCATATGCCACATCATGGTGCAGATTTAACTGACAAACTTTCTGTTCTGTTACATTATTTTAACAATTGATGATGGTTTCTGGTAAAAGAATTGCTATGTACCCGGTTACGTTTAGTGTATAATGTAATTTAAAAAAGGAATTTAAGAAATTATTTAAAATCAACTATGTTCTACAAATTGGTTGTTTGTGCCACTTGGTGGAATCCAAGTGGGTTTTATTGTCATTTCAACCATATACAGTCAGCACAGGATACTTTTATGGTCCGAAAAGAACGTTGTTTCGTTTCTGAAATGAAACATCGTTCTTCCAGGACCATGATGCTGCATAAAACAACACAGAACTACACAAAAATCTAAATCTTAAAATCTAAAATTATGCTAAGAGAATCTTAAACCACACAAAGTGCACAAATGCAAGCATGTACAAACAGTGCAAGGCAACGGGCACAGTTAAGGACAGTGAAGCACTGAGTACCAACAAAGTACAGTACTAGTACAAAGTAAACAGGATATTGCGATCTATTAAAAATTTATGAGTTATAACATCACCGTACTGTGTTTGAAAACTTCTGTAAATGAATCAGCTTTACACCTTTATTCAAAAGAAATTTGATCAAATCCTGCTTTGACTTAAACACTGCTTGTATTAAATATTAAAATAAGGGCTGTCAGCTGATAGTTTCACAGTACAGGTTTGGTACATTTTGTCACCACACCCAACCAAAAAACTTATTTTTGCCCAGGCATAGGCTGCTTGAAGTCAGCAGCCCTAATGCAAATTAATGAAGTACAGTATTTTTAGTGCTTCAACAGCCACTCCGAGAATGTGCAAAAGAGAGAAATCACAAGAAGACTAAAACAGTATGATGTTCAGTTTAGTGTGTATGTTTGTGATCTGGGCAGGTCCTGGGTATTGAGAAGTCTGATGACTTGTGGGAGGAAACTGTTGCACAATCCGTGTTTTCAGTTAAAGAATGTGTTTAGGGTGTATTTATTTGAGATTCTACATCAGGTGTGTGTCAAGGAGTCTGGTGTTCTTGATGATCTCCACAGAGGAGTGGTCATTTCATACTCCCTATAAGTCAACAAAATATGCTTTTGCTTATGCTTAAGCTTTATTAAACTTAAGCTTTGTCCACATTCAGAGACATGTTGTTTTGCCTGATATAGGTTTCCAGCTGCTGAAGAGTTTTTTTTTTTTTTTTTGCAAAACTCATCACACCGTGAGCACAACAGAAGTCTATGTGGGCTAAACTGAGGATCAATTATCATTGTTTTGGCACAAAATGCATTCATTGACTACATCTCTCAAATTTCATGAATTCTTTTCTCACTCAGACACATTAACTGCCAAATTTTTTTTTACATACAGGACATTTTGCACGTGCTCACATACTGTTTTCAAAACTGTTAAACTTATGTTCAAAACAATAACATAATGCATAAGACAGCAAAATTCAACAGCAATATTTTATTGAAACATATTTTAAATCTAAAAATGCAGTTTAACCAGCCACAGCTGATTCTCATTGTAGATGAACATCTACACAGGTGTTACTCTTTCAATTTCATTACAAGATGAGATCAGAGCTACTGTAATTGATCATGTAGTAAATCATGGTCTCTCAATGAGAGAGGCTGGTCAGAGAGTGCAGCCAAATTTGCAACGCTCTACAGTGACATCTATTCTTAGAGTTTTCCGGCAAACCAACAGGTAACTTGTATTCTGCAAGGGCATTTGACTCAGTTGCAAATTTCAGAAGTAAATAAACTTTTGTGTAATGGTTTTTGTATTTTTGCTTAGGACTCAATGGTTACCTCACACAGGGTGGAAGGGAAAGAATTTTGGAATTACTTAGTGCAAAAAAATAAAAATAAATAAACAATGTAAAATATTGACGAATTCTGCATCATGTCTGATTTATTCCAGTAACATATATTGCAGTTATAAACAATATATAATATATCAGAATTATATAAGAAAACACTGTGTAATGCTGCATGTTGTTAGTGTTTTTTAGGTCATTGTTTTGTGGGTGACAAAGTGTGTTTGTCGGCTGTCAACCTTTGCTAGTGTTCTGGAAGAATGAGTTTATTTGAGTATTTACCTGAATAAAGTGTTTTGGTAGTTGTAGTGCATTTTGAATGTGAAATGAGCTGCTTTGCCAAGCTGAATGTTGGTTAGGATAATTATTTATTTCCTCATTCCACTTTCAATATCATAACCATGGTGTACAATATATTCCTTCATGGCAAACCATTGCACTCATTGCACATAACCTTCTGTGCATTATTTACATGTGCATATTATTTTATCATGCTATATATCTTTCTTCATTGCACTTAGTGTATATAACTTTTTCTTAACCCTTCTGTGTACAGTTTACATATGCAAATCATTTATCATGGTATACAATGCCCTTTTTATTTCATACATCTAAAATCATTGCACTCATTGTACATAAGTCCTTCTCTGTATACAATACCTTTTTTATTGCACCACTTATACAGTAATCATTTGCTCATTTACTCATTGCATTTACCTCCTTCACTGTATACAGTTTATATATGCAAATTATTTTGCACTGCGAAAATACACTACTGGTTGGATGTTAACTGTATTTTGTTGCCTTGTAACCTACAGGTACATATATATTTTGTTCGTTAGTGACCTTGTAGCGTAGCCTGCCTGTGTAACGTTTCCACGGCCCTATAATGTATGTACTAAATATACTCTTCTTCGGCTCTAAAGGTGCCCGCTGAAGTTTTTTGCTTTGTTCGCGTATATCTGGCAACCCTAACTGGAACCGCTCTCTTAAGCGCCATTATGATCACTTTCAGCTGACAGATGCCGGGAGTTCAATTTTGAAATTAAACGGTTATAGATATGAAGGTAAGAAAATGTGTTGTTTGTTTATTTGTTTGAACTACATCTTAACTTTGTTTTGTCGCAAAACGCAAAAAAAAAGAAAGAAAAAAAAGACGAACATCACCGCACAAGTTCTACATGGTATAGCTAAATAAATTACCACGAGTTAGTACACAATTCTTTTACCATGTTTAGTAGGATTTCTTTTTTTTATTTCTTTTTTTTTTTTTTTAGTAAAAATAATTATTTAGTTATAATTATTATTTTAGTTTAGTTTATTTAATGAATTGTTGTAATTATATTTTCAAGGTTAACATTTGTGACCTTTTAAAAATACTTTTTGGTACTTTTATCAATTCTTTAGATGGTGGTAAAGTAAATATAATAAATACAGTGTTGTAGATAAATAGTAGTGGCAAAAATATACCAAGTTTAATTTAGTATAACCTAAATGTTAATATTTACAATGTACTACACAAATAATTCTCAATAATAGAAAATCAAAGTAATTAATTACAGAAGCAACATTTCTTATCCATCTATGTACATAGATAGATAGAAGACTAATCTGTGTTGCATGTTATTTTTTAATATTTAAAATTATATATACACTGTGTATATACTGTATTGTGTATATATACACATAGGGAAAATAAATATTTTTATTTTTTAAAAACGTGTGTGTGTGTGTGTGTGTATGAGAGAAAGAGAAATCCAGGTGGAAAAATGCTAAGTCAATGTACACACACTACAATGGGCATGTTTTTTGAATAATCTAAATATTTTGTACATTATCTATATTCCCATCTCTGTGATCTCTAGGTCATCATGCATATGCGGAGGGTGAAATTTTTGGTGGGATTTGCAATACTAGGACTATTAGTAGCTGTTCGTTTTCAGCTCTGGCCCCTAAGAACTTCAAATGTGATACACAGTCAAAAAAGACTAAATTCTGCTAAAGAGGAGCTTCTTAAACATGATATAGACAGGAAGAACAGTGACACCAGTATTCCCTACCAGAACAAACAAACTGCAGCACGGTGAGTAGACTTCATTACAACACTGCAACTCTAGGATTGTGAATTTTTCATGAAGATCTTTGGAAAATGAAAGTTTTATGAATGTTTAATAGTTACAGGTTAGTTAGGCCAAAAGGTATAGTATATACACAACTAATAAGTTGTCTTAGTGAGTATGGAATCCTTGAGTTCTTCCAGTCTGGTTTTAAGGCTCTTCACAGTACGGAAACAGCTCTGTTAAGGGTCCTAAATGACATTGATTGTATTATTCTACCGATTCTGGTCATTCTGTGATTCTACTACTCCTTGATTTAACAGCTGCCTTTGGTCTAGTAGACCATGACATCCTTCTGTCATGCTTAGAACACTGGGTGGGAATTAGGGGGGCAGCTCTAGGCTGGTTTAAGTCCTGTCTCATCGATAGAACATTTTCTGTTAGCCTTGGAGATCTTGAGTCCTCATCAACTTCTCTGACATATGGGGTCCCACAGGGTCCTATCCTTGGGCCCCTTCTTTTCTCATTGTATTTGTTGCCGCTCGGCTATATCCTGAGTAAGCATGGCATCTCCTTTCAGTGCTATGCAGATGATAGTCAGATTTATCTCCTGTTAAAACAGAAAAAAGGCTACTCTTAACATGTCTAGATGATAAACAGACAGGTTTTGGTGTTTGGTCGTGGTGCCAGGGGTGTAGAGTTCCACCTCTGGATTTGAGAGCCTTTGAGCAGTATGTTAAATTCACAGCGTCAGATTTAGGTCTTATCAGACCTTAACAGATCAGTGCTGTGGTTCAGTCCAGCTTCTTTCAATTGAGGCAATTGGCAAAACTTAAGCCTGTTTTGTCTATTAGGCATTTTGAAATAGTCATTCACGCCTTTATCATCATTCGATTATTGTAATGCTTTGTATTTTGGGGTTTCTCAGGCAGCATCGACTACAGCTAGTCTAAAATTCTGCTCTGCATAAAATAGAACATATCTCTCCAGTCCTAGCTTCCTTTCATTGGCTACCGAATTAATAAAAAAATTATTTTGGTCACGTTTAAATGTTTACATGGCCTTGCCCCACCCGGTCTCTCAGATCATAAGATAAATTTCTGCTGACTGTACCCCGAACCAAATGTAAGCTCAGGGGTGATTAGGTGTCCTCTGTGGCGGCACCCAAATTGTGGAATGACCTTCCCTTGACTATTCGTGAGGCCACATCTTTGAGGGTGTTCAGATTCCATCTAGAAACTCGTACGTTTTCTTTGGCGTTTAAACCAATCAAGGCATGTTGATTTTATATGTTGTGTTTGGATTAGAGATTTGTATGATGTTATTTTATTTATGTCTATTTATATTATTTAATTATTTATGTGAAGGACTTTGGGGCATTCTTTGTTGTTAAAGTGCTATACAAATAAAATTTAGTTGAGTTAGGGTGTTCTAACAACTGTTAATTTCACTAACTGTTGGTTGCCAGCATGAGTGAAAGAAGGTCAGTACGATCCACAGTACTGGAAAGAGTGGAAAGCAGCTGCCTACCAAAATCCACATTAATATCCATTGTCGTCTTTAAAAAACTATTTGTCTGTTTATTAATTGCTCCTAAATCGTTCCAAATTGCCTTTGAAACTTACTTTTTGCTCTGTTCACATGCACTAATTAGAGCTAAAAAGCTAACTAGCTTCTAACACATTCTGACATATCTATATTAAGGGCACTACTTGGTGTGTGGAACAAGGATATTGTACACGCAACATAGGCCACCAGCTTTCTCACTCACTCACACTCATACAAGGTCACAGGGGGTCCTAGAGCCTATCACAGTAGACTTGGGGCATGAGGCGGGGTACACCCTGGAAGAAGTGCCAATCCATCACAGGGCACACACTCACATGCTCATGGACACACTGCAGGCAATTTTGGAAACAGCAATTTGTCTAATCTAAATGTCTTTGGAATGTGGGAGGAAACTCGCGGGTAGAACATGCAAACTCCATGCACACAGACCTGAGTCGGGATTCGAACCCTGACCCTGGAGGTGCAAGGAGACCGTGCTAACCATTAAGCCAGCTTGCCGTCTTCACTAGCTTTCTATCTAAAACTATTTGGGATTTAAACCTGGAATCTGAAAGTTAACTGATATTCTAAAGCGAAATAAGTGGAAACATAAAGTTAAACTCAAAGTTCTCTGTCAACCACCTCAGTGTTTTATTCTCCTCACATTTTGGCTACAGCCAGCGACCCAGTCAGCACAACAGTGCTCCTTCTTGTTTGATAATGCTTAAAGAAAAAATGTTTTGGACAAAATTATGGAATTAAGTTTGTGGAATTAAAAGAGACAAGGATTTTCAAGGAAAGTAAGCTGTTCGAATATGCTGCTTCATAAAACTCTTCTTCCATTCCAGTACTGACTGAGTAAATATTTTATATTGTTGCTCCGTCAACGTTGGAAAATCTTCTCAATTATATACAGAGGAAACCTTATGATACTGTAAAGATGTACAATATCAATATTGAAGATGAAATCTTTTTTATTTATTTTTTTTATACTTAAGAATTATTTTATTTTGCAGAAATGAGTGTGTCTGTAAAGGAGACTCATGGCATATTAACGTGCCGTTTGGGAACTTGTTCTTTCCTTGGGTGCAAGCTGAAGACCTGCAGTCTGCATTCAGAGCCTCAGAGTTGGAGGAAATAAAGAAGCGTCGAAAACACGAGTACAAAGTCTTCCTCAAAAGGTGAGAAGAAAAAAATAACCACAAGCACCACAGCTTTTCTGGAATACTTTCTTTATTAACTACATACATGGTTTCCTGAACTGAAGTATGTTTTTAGATGCATAATTCTTACGATTTCAAATAAGGTCACATGCAAAAAAAAAAAAAAAAGAGGAAGAAAGGGAGAAATCATACAGTATAATATTTTTTTCCAATTAAAATTCCACAGATTTTACTTATTCAACAGCTTTAATTTATGTGCAAATATTAAAAATAATTAAAACAAGAATTTTATTGTCAATTGGAAATATTACGATGACTACCATGTCTATCTTTCTGCTTTATACCTGTAAAATGAGCCATATCTGTAATGTGAAATTTTAGAGAGCACAGGCTTTAGCAAGTTTAGCAAGTTGTTTTCAGGAAACAGCTGTTTGTTTGTTAGTTTGTTTGTTTTTCCACACAATTCCGGCTGTTACCCAAAATTTAGCCCCTGTAACATTAGATTAGAGAGTTGAGGTTTGGTTTATTAATTTATTAGTTTGTTCACTGACTTTAAATAATCCCTTACCGTGTGTGGGTCACCCAAGTATATTTGCTTACCTTTTGTAAAAATCTTTAAAAAATGTAAAAATAATGCCATCTCTGATGAGTACTAGTAGCGGACAGTTCCCTCTCGTGCTGCCACTCCTGTACTCATTTGTTCTGCTACCATAAGAGTGGCGTACTCCGAGGCAGTAAATGCAGCGGATACCAGCTGTCAAAGAACGAATAAGAAGGCGTACTGACGGTCGCACATGCTTTGCAGAGAAACACAGGTTGGCACAGTGAACAGGCTTTTCCTTAAAAAAAACTCAGAAATATTAAAACTCTTAAAACTCAAGCAACACAGATCTATGTGGCAACACATCATTAGTCAATGAAAAAAAAAAAACACACACATATGGAGGTCCTGCCGGTACATCAAACTGTGCATTTGGCTTTTCTGATACGTCACATAGAACCAAAGTTATCACTACTTTTAAATCATGTAAATTTTACTGCTACCAGAATAAGGGAATAATGAGGCAGAAATGTAGAACTCACAAAAAGCGATTATTATTATTATTTGGTCATAGGCACAACCTAAAACCACCCATAAAACCAATCAATTTTATCAATCTGTGCTGTGTGTTTTTGCACACATTTTTTGCTTGTTCATGTTTGTATATACTGCCTAGGTTGTGCTGAAAAAAGGATATGCCACTCTATATTGCACAATCCCGACCTCCATATTAAAATATAGTAAGGCAAAAAAAAAAAACAAGGCTCTGGTTTTTAAGTGCTACATACTCCTCTTCACATACGGAAAGATAAAGATGCATGTTTGTAGGTTGGATCTCTGAAATGTGGAATTAATATAAAATAAAAATATTGTGTTAAAGGTCATATGTATTTGTGGTATGTTGGAGACCACGTTTTTCAGATGGTGGGAAATCTTTAACACACCTAGCACATGACGCACCTCCCTTGCTGTTTTTTACTCCGATATGTGGTTCATAATAAGAATGTCAGTTATTAAGCAACTACTTATGGTTTATTTTGGTCAGAGCAAAGTTTTGAGCATTAAATTAACACCTAGAGTGTCCGGGAGTTTACACTGTGTTAGCACTGATATGGCTTGTTCTTGAATTGTTGGACGTGCAGGTCAAATAATGCAGAAAAACTCATTATTGCTGAAGCCAACATTCCTCTTCAGTACCCCACCCAGGGTGTGGAAGTCCGTCCTAAAAAGTCCATTTTAATTCCTGGTAAGTGGCACCATTCTAAACATGTTGATGAATAGTTAAATGAAGTTAATTACTGTCACCTTGCGTCTGCAGGGTTGGAGGTTTGAATCTCAGCTGCAGTCTGTGTGTGTGTGGTGTTTTCATGTTCTCCCCATGCTTGGTGGGTTTCTTCCAGGTACTCCGCTCTTCTCCCATAGTACAAAGATATGTGGTGTATATATTTAATTGAATTGGTGTAGGTTGCTTGACATTTCCAAAAATCATTGTAATTTGTAACACTTGTCAGATGGCGTGGTAGCATAGTGGTTAACACTGTAGCCTTACACCTCCAGGGTTGAGGGTTTGAGTCTCCTCTTCAGGTCTGTGTGCATGGAGTTTGCATGTTCTCCCTGTGCTTGGTGGTTTTCTTCTGTGTACTCCAGTTTCCTCCCATAGTCTAAAGACATGCAGATTAGGTTAATTGGTGTTCCTGTGTTACCCGCAGTATATAAGTGAGTGTGTGCATGCTTGTGCCCCGTGATTGACTGGCACCCACTCCAGGGTCTACGCTGCCTTGTGCTATGAGTCCACTAGGAAAGGCTCCAGGCCTCCAACGGGCCTGTACAGGATAACTGGTATAGAGAATAAGTGAGTAAGTAATACTTGCTAAATTGAGAAATTCAAGAGAAATTAAGCATTTTGGGATGTGCTGGTATAGATCACCAGGCGGCTGGGTTTTATTTACACTAAAGTAATTGAAAGAGACATGTTCTTGCTAAAAATAGAAAATGTAAGTGTTTGTTCATAAAGCAAACTTTGATGTTAGGATTGTTAGCAATGTTTAGTGTGAATCCTGTTTTCCTGTCTTTCGCAAAGGAAGTATGATGTAAAGAGGATGTGTGATCAACTAATTTAGAAATAGCTCACGGTTTGCCTTTAATGCATATGTTAGTGTGCTGTCTCTCCCTTTTGTATTTTTCTTAATTTCCTTAATTTTTTCAAGTCCTAATGCATTTTTTTTGTTCTAAGGGTTGGGTCTGAAACTTAAGTCAAGGGACTTTTATTCAGTAAGTTTTTAAAGTCTCATTTCCTCTTCCTCTCTTTTTACAGTTGCTATGTATGTGGTAAATTTGTATTTGGCAATTCATTGTTTGTATCGACTTTTCTATAGTAACGTTGACCCAAATGCACATCCCTGTTTGCAGGTCACTTTATCCGCCAGCATGGGTACATTTGGTGTAGCAGCTTTGGTGGATGATGTCAGCAGAGCCGGGGAAGGAAAAATGCACATGACCCTCTCCAGCCAATTTTTAAATGCTCTTAACAGACAGCTGCAGTTTGTCACATATACAAATACAATTTTTCATCCCAATACTGCAGACATAGGTGAGCTGCCATGTGACAAAGTCTGTTGAATTGAGTTGAATTATTTTTTTTTAATGACGCTAATATTATTTAGGTGTCTGATTAATATGGATACTTCCATTGTGCTGTCATGAATAAAGTTGAATGATTTTTTTGAAAATTCTTAGATGAGAGATTTTTATTTCTGTTTGGAGTTTGGCATTAAACATATACTGATCAGTCATCATTACAACTGACAGGTGAAGTGAATAACATGCAAGTGACTTGCCCCTGAAGTTGATACATTGGAAGCAGCAAAAATAGGCAATCCTAAGTATTTGAGCAACTTTGGCAAGGGCCAAATTATGATTGCTAGAGAACTGGGTCAGAGGAAGCCCCAAACTGCAGCACTTGTAGGATGTTCCTGGTCTGCAGTAGTCAGGATCTCCCAAAAGGTGGACCTAGAATGAGTCATGGGTGGCCAAGGCTTGCTCCTTAATGATGGGGAGCGAAGGCAGGATGATCCAAAGGAAGGATCTGTATATATTGTATATACATTGCATGTTAAAAAATGTTAATATTATGGAAAAGTTTTTTCTCATAATTTAATTAATGTGAAACTGTCAAATGTTCTAGATATTATATAATATTCATGGAAAGTTGACTGGAATGGGAAGGTGTGGTAGGAAATGGTGTGCAAGCAACATGGATGAGAACAACCTTAAGAAAATTGTCAAGCAAACCTGATTTAAGGCCTTGGGAAAGCTTGAGAGGTAGTAGATATTGGATCTTTGATTTTCATAAACTGTAAGCAAAATCAAGAAAGGCATGAAATATTTCAACTGATTTAAAAATCAGTTAATTCAATTACGTCCAAAAAAGACTTTTCCACAATATTCACCTTTTTTGAGATGCATTGTATATATTTTAAATATAAATCTCTTAAGCGTGTGTGGTGTTAACATTAGCCATTATTGCATTTTTTTCTTTTTTTTTGTAGGGCTATGTTTTACCAAGAAAATCTTGGTATGAACAACTAATTGTATTTATTTTTATAAACCAGTGCAATTTGCGATTGATGGCTTCCAGGCAGCCTTCACCATCAAAATCCGACATGAAATAATTCCTAAACTCTATGATGCTGGACCTGCTGGACCTACTGGAGGTAACTCACATTTTTTGAAGCACATATGTTTTTCAAAATTAAATAATTGTTTCATTAATATATACTTTACTTCTTGTGTAGAATACGACATAAGCAAGCGTGTCACTATTGCTACGAAAACATTTCTTCGGTATGACAAGCTTCAGGAATTGATTGACAGCATTCGACAGTTCTATCCAACGGTCACGATAATTATAGCTGATGACAGCGAGCATCCTAAGCCTGTAACTGGCCCTTACATAGAGCATTACACCATGCCTTTTAAAAAGGTAGACTTTCGTTGTTCCATAGTATAAAATAAACATGTGAGTTTTAAAGGATTATTGTAGGATATATTTGGATTCACTGTGGCTTTAATCTAAACATAAAATTAAATTGTCACTTAATACGTAACACTTAATAGTGTCAAATCACAGAGTCTAATCCTAGCACATATGAAAAATTGTTAGAACTGAACAAATCATGTACAGTACATGGATTGTACCAGACACACATGATATGCAGTTTTTGCAGCTTTGTTGAGTTTCATTCATGATTATACACTACATATACAGTGGAACCTTGGATTACGAGCATAATTTGTTCTGGAAGCATGATCGTATATCAAAACACTCGTAAATCAAAGCAAATTACCCCCTTAAGAAATAGTGAAAACTTTTTATTCGTTCCACAGCCCAAAAAATAAATATATAAAAATAATTAATGCAAAATATAATTTTGTATATAAAGTAAAAATAAAACAAATTAATCTGGAACCGGCGGCACGGTGGTGGTGTGGTTAGCACTGTCGCCTTGCACCTCCAGGGTCTTCTGGCCAGGCTCGATTCCCATCTCTGTGTGCATGGAGTTTGCATGTTCTCCCCGTGCTTGGTGGGTTTCCTCCGAGCACACCGGTTTCCTCCCACAGTCCAAAGAAATGTAGGTTAGATTAATTGGTGTTCTCAAATTGCCTTTAGTGTGTGAATGAGTGTGTGTATGTGTGTGTGTGCCCTGCGATGGATTGGCACCCTGCCTCGTGTGTACCCTGCCTCGTGCTCCAAGTCTCCTGGGATAGGCTCCAGGCCTTTGAAAAGAATCGCGACAGAGCAGTGTCTGTTAGAGAGTGTGTGTATGAAGGCGAGAGGAGGGAAGGGGCCAATGTCCAATGACGCGTGCGCACACACTAACGGAGTCAGTGCAGGCTGACAGAGAGGGAAAGAACCTAGGTTTATTAACCTCTAATGAGACTTGCTTTTGCTTCACGCGCATGCACACACGTTATAATAAACGCGCGTGTGAAAGGACGACTTGAAAGAACACACACATAAAAACACAAAATAAAAGATGCTTTACGAGCACATATGGTCACAGTGTTATAGTAAACAGTACACGCGCGCACGGATGTTGATTATACGAATGAGAGACACGTACTAAGACCGAGCAGGGGAGACGATTACCCACAATTCCGCAGCGCGCGAGAGAGGAGAACCATTGGCTCAGTTGTGATCATGTGACACTCTGCATCAAAACAAGGAGCGCATGCGTGCCACATGATTCTCGATGATGCTTGGTACTTGTACATCAAAGCACGCTCGTTTTTCAAGACAAAATTTATTAGAAAATTTTGCTTGTCCTTCGCAATGCTCGCAAACTGGGTTACTCACACTCCGAGGTTCCACTGTACATTTTTTACACTGTAATGTAAAAAATTTTTGTCAGTCAGTGTTGGTCTTATGACATGATCATTATATGATCAAATAGTTAGATAGTAGCTAGTTAGTTTTACATGCATCTGACTGCTCATTACACTGCCCCAAATCTCGCTAATTTTATTTTTATTTAACTTTGCCACAGGGTTGGTTTGCTGGGCGTAATCTTGCTGTCTCTCAGGTGACGACTAAGTATGTGCTTTGGGTGGATGATGACTTCATCTTCACCTCTAAAACAAACTTGGAGAAAATGGTGGATGTTTTAGAGAGCACCAGTTTAGACTTGGTAAGAGGAACACATTTCCTTTTGCTTGACCTTACTCCCTGATTAGGCTGATCACCCAAGTCAGCTTTGTCTTCTGATTTGTTGCAAATTTTCTTATACTGTATAAGTTTCTTATAAATTTTCATTATATAAGTAGAATCTCAATGGTAAAATTAAGCTTTTTGAAAAAAATGTATGTATCCACTGTGTTTAAAATTGGTTTGCAGCTAGATTTCTAAGGGTTATGCACTCATCCAAGATACTGTTGATGGATCAACTGGAATGTGATGCATCATGTATGCACATTTAATAGGCTGATTTTCCCAAAACTGTATGTTTATGAACAAGAGTGAGTCAAAAATTATAAGAATTTATTTTAATTACATTTTAGCAGAGGTGGAAAGTAACAAATTACATTTACTCGCGTTACTGTAATTGAGTAGTTTTTTTGTGTACAGTACTCAGGTGTGCTGCTCACCCCCGAAATGTTCTATTCTTTTACCCTTTTTTTTACTTTTACTTTGTTTAGTATTATAATTTTGTGACGCTGAAAGAGGCTGATAAAGGTTTTGTGCTGAACGTTATTCTTGGGTCTAAACTTTTTTTTTTTCTCCCCTCGGCTATCCGGCACAAAGCATAACATCACATTTAAGTGACCATTTTGATTTCAAGCACAAGAAAGGCAACAGCTTTATTATGCAAAGGTGTTCCTTCAATTAAAAACAA
>JAQMYJ010000015.1:6613226-6637640 GCA_030014305.1 Clarias laeviceps
AATGTATATCGAAATATCGGAAATGTGTTTAAAAATCGTATCACCGTTATTGAAAAAAATTCTATCGCGATATATATTGATATCGAATCATTGTCCAGCCCTAAGGCGGATCCAGCAGTTTTTGCAGAATTAAGGACTTCATACTAAATATTATACAATATTGTTGTATAACAATTTTATTGTATTAATTAATAAATTATTGTTATCTTCATTGTCATTATATATAAAAAAAAATAGAATGTCATTAAAACATTAAATTTCACTTTTGTCCACCACTGCATTATATGTTTAACAAGAATATTGCATTTACATTTTATAATTACAACATAATTTTTTATCAATTAGTTATTAATTAATAAATTATTATTATTATTATTATTTATTTGTTTTGAAAATTTTTTTTTGCTTGTAACTCCTATTGAATTACAAGCAAAAAAATTAATGCCACAAAGTCAACCCTTCATTTTAAATCTAATGTACTGGTATACAGGGGCAAAATTATAAAAACTGTGTTACTGTCTAAACATATATATATATATATATATATTCTAGTAACAAAAGATTACATTCACTAGAGGAAAATATTACTGCAATAAATCCAAAGCTATTCAGATAAAAATTCATAATAGACGTATTGTGATGATCCTACGGCGTAACGTTTCTATCCAGATGGCAGTGGACTCTTCCAGTACTCTCCCCCTTTCTGCTGGGTACACTGGCTCACTACATGGGTTGATAAGGACGCAAATAATGTAATCATATTTTATGCCCTTCATTGATAGTTGCTTCTGACTGTCATCGAAACACCAATATATGGAAGAACAGTTCCACTATCATATTGTGCACCAAAGCGTGGTTTGACACCTACATTTTCCTTTAAAGTTTTTTTCTTTGTTTAACACTTGCACTTTGCACATGTTTTTGTAGCCTTAAGCCACAACTTACCTTCGGCAAAAAGTGGAAAAGAGGGCCAATGAGCAGCAGCACAATCAGGACCACCAGACTTGTGAACAAACCTGAGAGCTAGCAAATTAAACAAAGCAGCAAGCTTACAGATCAGTCACAATCATCTGTATGTGAAAAAATAAAATAGTCTGTGGTGTATGGGCTTACTGGGTACCTGTGTGTAACCACCAGCGCTTTCCAAAATGTTAGTGGTGGCCAGTGTAGCTGAACTGGGAAAGCAGGTGAACAGGGAAGATACAGTGTTGGAAATGCCATGTGCCAATAATTCCTGTAAGAAAAAGAAGATTCTGCATTGGCCCTGTATTTATACAATGCATCTAAACCTTAAAACAATTAGATCCATTCATGGTTGGAGTAATAAATATTGCTATTCAGTATTTCAAATAGAGGGTATTTAATGATAGAAAATATACTGTAATTATACATAAATTTTTCTGTTTAAATTGTGCATATTATACAAATCTTGTGTTATTCGGTTATTACTCTGATTTGCAAATGTTATCAGTGACATTTGTTATTCTTGACATTACTCCACTTACTTAGGCACAAATGTTTATGCATTTATATCTAAAGCAGTTGTGCTATGGTCTTACCAAATAAGAAAATATAGTAGAAAGACACAGACCTGGTGTTAACTGATTAAATGCAGTCATTCAAATCATGACTACAGTGTTTCTGTATAACATTATATTTAACGCTCTATGATGTTATACACTGCATGGCCAAAAAAAAAAAAAAAAAAGAGTCACCATTTTTGAAGGGTCAAATTTTTGGGCTGAATCAAGCAAAGAAAACAACTAAAGAGATTTTAGTAGAACTGCTGGAACTGAGTTATTATTTAAACTGTGTCTTTATTAAAAACATGGGAAAACTGTATTAAACCGTCAACTTTGTAGATGAAATGTGTTTTTAAACACAAAATTAAAAACACATTTCACACAAAATTAAAAATAGAGATTACAATTGGTCAAGTTCCATGGTAAAAAAACAAACAGTAAAAATATACTTTAGCTATGTTTAATAGTAAAAGTAAGAGCATTACACACACAATGTGATGAGAACTCACAGCATCGGGACAAAACAGTTCCATGGGCATGAAAAAAAAAAGAAATATGGCTTGAATTTGCTAGGGAGCACAAAGATTAGACTTTTGAGCAATGGAAAAAGGTCATGTGGTCCGATGATTCCAGATTGACCTTATTGCCGGGTGAAAAGGTAACAGATGAAGCGATACACCCGTCATGCATAGCACCAACTGTACAAGGAGGCAGTGTTATGAGTTGGTCAGGTCTAGGCTCAGCAACGTTATGGGACAATAAACTTGAGTCAGCTGATGACCTGAAAGTAATGAATGACCAGGTTATCGCATCTATGGACTTTTTCTTCCCTGATGGCATGGGTAGACTGCAGGACTGCAGACATTGTGAACGAGCGGTTCTGGGAGCATGAGGGAGCACAATGAACTGGCCACCACATTGTGTAGCTGTAATCAAACCTAAAGGTGACTGAATGAAAAACGTAGTCAGGCAATGTATTTCAGATATTAATATTGCTTTACCTGATTAGGATGAATAGAATAGCCATGCTTATCGGCATATATCATTGCAAGCGACACAGACACAGCATAGCCTACGAATGTGATAGCAACTGTATCGCCAGCTATGTCTGGCACTGTGTGCAGAGCGGGCAGACGAGGACGAGGGAACCTAACAAACAGAACCAGCGGCAAGGAATTTGTTAGGCCTGGTTTTAGTATTCAATTTAAAACAATGTAAACTATTATTTATCATACAATAAATACTCAGGTGTAATAGGAAGTTGAAGATAATAGGGACTAATTGTTACCCTGCAGGAATGTGACCCACTATCTGGACATCATATCTGGAATCCAGAGATGAGGCATAAGCTACACCTGTAGCAATTATCACCTGTGGAGGGATAGAATAAAGCACTCAAGTTTTACATTTCTGTAGTCATTTTTCATTTGAATATATTGTAGACTGTTGTTTTAAAGTTCATCAGATGGCGTACAGTGAGGATCTCGATTGGAATGGGAGTGCGCAGACGCTGACGAAATCGTGCGTTCACTTCCTTAATGGGAACGAGAACGGCTAGGCAGAGCAGCGAGATAAACAGCTCGGCAAGGTTAGTATGGGGCAAGTTCTCCATCACCGAGGCCAGCGTCTGTGGGACAGAGTGAATTACTCATGTGTAAACATATTTTGTTATCAAGTCACTAAACTGGAATAAATTTACTCAGCTCTAAATTTTCTTATTTCTTTTTCTACAACGCGGGAAAAAAGCTGCTATAAATAAAGCTGCTAAAACAGGCCCGGGGACACATTGATCAGTCAGAACAGATGACAGCCTGGCAAGATTAGTACATTTTTGTCTTTCGGTTGACCCTATTTGGTATTCAGAGGAAACGGAATGAACCCAAAACCGCATTACGGACTTGATAAAAGAAAAAAATTAAAAAGACAAAAAAGACCGTCTCACATTATTTTGATTCCACCACTGACGAAACCTCATGATACAATTTCATTCTGACTGATCAATATATTAACTTTTATATCCCCTCCCTAATATTTAATAGGACCACCTGCCATTACTGATATCGTTATAACAGGTATTGTAATAACTCGACACACTTCATTGCCTCTCACAAACCTTGAAGAGAGAAAACGTGCCCGTGTGGCGAGGAAGCCTCAATCCCAGCATGTTCTGCAGCTGAGAGACAGTCACATGAAATGCAGCAGCGCTGGTGAATGCCTTAACAATGGGCTCTGATAGGTATGTGGAGAGGAAACCCAACTGCAAGCCAAACATACAAAGCTGGAAACGAAAGCCATAAAAACAAGCGCCATCAGCATTCCATAACACAATCATGCTTAGCAAAGAACAAACATAATACACAATTCAGCTTTTAATACATGTGCCATTCATCATATGTTTAGGAGACACCCTTATCCAGAGCAACTTACATTTGTATTTCATTACACATGTAAGCAGTTGAGAGTTAAGGGCCCTCAAGGGACCAACAGGGACAATTTGGCAGTCGTGGGATTTGAACCTGGGAACTTCCGAACTGTAGTCCAAGGCCTTAAACACTGAGCTATCCCAGAGCTATTGTATACAGCTACATACATATAATAATAATAATAAAACTATAAAGTTGGTGTGTCTGTATGTTGAAAATATTTGTTATTTTGGGGGACGAAAGATAGTAATAGAACACCAAGAAAAGTTTTTGAAATTTTTTTCTGTCTGTTTGTTTGTTTGTTTGTTTGTTTGTGCATGCATCATATAAAAACTACTGAACAAATTTTAATAGGGTTTTCACAAGCGTATTTGACCGAGCTTTGTTTCATCGCAGTCGGCCCACTGGAAGAGAATATATACTTATTTGAAATTTAAAAAGTATATATTTAAAAAATTAATTTTATTTCAAAATTTTATTTCAAAATTTATCTCAAAATTCAACAGATGGCACTGAAATTTTTTTAATACGCTTTTATGAGTGTGCCCTTGAAATCTACTTAATAAACGCAACCTCACACCTTCATTCCGCGCACTTTATGGTGACGTGAAAATTTTAGTTCATTCCAAAATTCAGCAGATGATGTTGTACATTATGAGTGTGCACTTAAATTCCACGTGAATAACGTCGCAGGCACATCTAGTATGAAATATTGTCAGATATATAGCATCATATATATATATATATATATATATATATAGATATTTTCTGACCATCATCACTCCTGACAGGAATGCTATGGCCGAAGCCACTCCGATCCTCTGATTCTCGAGTTCTGTGAGCTCTGGGCTACTGCAGTTCAGATCAGGAGGAGTCGGCACCAGCTGCTCCACCACCGTGCCGGTCATCAGACTCACTACTGCAAAAGTACCTGTAGAGAGCAACACTAAAAGTGAGTATAAACAGGGAGAAATAAATACAATTCAATGAAGGACAGATGAATATGCTGTATCTTGGAAAGTATAACAAATACAAATTAAAACTTTGAATAGATTTAATGATAGAATTCATTAAGGCGTGACAACGCTTTGATCACTCTTTAGTCTCAGGTACGATTTCTGCAGGTTTATAAGGATATTAGTTACTATATTATATATATATACAGTTATTCTGAATAATCTGAATTTTGCACCTTTTTTGCATGCAAAATCCAGCAACTTCCTTTTTGTTTTTTAGTTGTTGTTGTTTTTATCATCTAAAAAGTAGTCACTTATATACTTTTCTGGCATACATTTTTTTCTTTAACCAAAATCTGTTTTATAAGCTCTTGTTTCTTTTCTTGATTTGACACTGTAGACATTTCTACAAAACCAGACCAAAGTTGCTTTATAATTCCATGGTCTTACCTGACTTTTTATTTCTTGAACTCATTCAAAATATGCAATAATCTCCTTTGAACAGTTAATGTTGAGAAGTGTTTCCTACTTATGCTTTGTAAAGCCTTCATAACGGTTCTAATCTGTGGTGCTGTTAATTGGTGCTGTTAATTTTTGAGGCTGGTACTGTAAGTCTAAATGAACTTTTTCATCATGGTGCTTGATGGGTTTTGCAATAGCACTTGACAATTCTGTTGCACTTGACAAGAACTGTTGTAGAGCAGCTGACCTTTGTACCTTACAATAACATCTGACTGCTGTTGTTGTCGTTGTTACTTAATGACCTAATGGCACATGTATTATTTCACATTTCAAATCTTCAGTATTGTGCTATAATGCCAAACTTGCATCCAAACTTTGCACAAGGAAACAAATTGTACTACCGTAAGAGTCCAGTGTCGTGACAATCATGAACTTGTAAAATACTGTACATAGTTAATCAAAACATTTGATACTGCACATTGGTTAAATGTTCATTAAAAAAATCATGACAGAATAAAGGTTACCACGCAGCACTACAGTAACACCATAATTAATAAGTTACCAAAGAGACAGTTCCTAGGGACTGTCTAGACCTCTACTACTGAACATTGAAAGTTTTTTTTTTACCTGTAGAGACATGACGCCCCGTCCCGAACAGCATGTAGAGTACTACTGGGAAGAACGATGTGTACAGGCCGTAGATCGGAGCCACTGATGTCAATAATGCAAAAGCCATACCTGGTACACAAAACCACATAAGTGAGTAGTGCTAAGATTTACCTGACTTTTACAGATTTTTTAAAGACAACTTTGCATTGTGGCAAATTAAAAGTAATTTTGACCAGCATGTTTTTTTTCCATATATCGAACAACGTGTATAGGTGTATTCAGTCTATTAGAAATCATATAGAATAGCATATATTAAAGCAAGAGATTTTAAAAAGGGGTCCATGAAATAAAACAATGCGGCCTCTAAATTGTTTTGTGTGTGTGTATGTGTTACAGAAGTACAGTCTACCACTATTAAAGTATTAAATGACTAAAGTGTAGTTATTTGAGATTTTTATTGTTATTACCAAATGTGATGGATCAGCCTATAAATAAAAACAAGCCTATAAATAATGTCAGTGTGGCCCTAAGGTAGTCAGTTATTGCTTTAATAAATAGCTAGAATGTTATTGCACATAGTTAAATGTCCTTAATGTTTAAATAGCTGAACAGGACCAAATTCATGAAATAAATATGGTCAAATGGGGGTCAGTAGATATTTTTAACAGTTAAAATACATGGTACAGAATACAAACACATGCCAAGTTTAAACTCAATCTCTGACTCACTCACTCCTCGTCTTTACCGCTTTATCCTGTATGGAGCCTGAAGCATATCCAAGGAGATTTAGGGCACAAGGTGGGGTACACCCTGGATGGGGTGCCAATCCATCACAGGGCACACACACACACACACAGATGCACACTATAGGATGGATACTGTAGATTTTTTGGTATTTTGGTCCGTCCACGTACCAACTGACACATCGGATGATGGATACTTCCCACCCTTCAGACATATCTGTCATTTCTGTGGCAGGTACTTAAGGCGTCGGGTTGCCAGCTCCACGTCCAACTGTCATTCACGCACACTATGGGCAATTTGGAAACACCAATTAGCCCAACCTGTATGTTTTTGGACTGTAGGAGAAAACCAGAGTACCCAGAGGAAACCCATCAAGCACGGGGAGAACATGCAAACTCCATGCACACAGACCCGAGGCAGGAATCGAACCCGGACCCTTGAAGTTCAAAGGCGACAGTGCTAACCACTAGGTCACCATGCCACCCTGAATATAAACTATTTAGCAGAATTGGTGGAATAATACTAATTAAACATATACAGTGCATAAGGTAAGGAGCGTCTCAGCATCACATGACATCTTAATTGGCTATTGGTGGCCTTAGAAATTAATTAAACTTGAAAGTGTAACTTTGTTTAATTAGTATTATAAAGTTGCAGGAACACATTTTAAGCTGGTGTAAATTTCTTTACCTTTAAATTGTATTACCTTTAAGAGAAAAGAGTCTTCACATATTCATATGAGCTGCACTTCATATTGTAATTATTCATCAATCTAAATCCTGTCCTTAGCAGTGCTGGAGAAATGCACATAAATTCCGTAGAACAAGAATGTCTTCATATATATATATATGTACTATATAAAGCTGAGTAAACAGTAAATAATGAAAGAAAGTCAGTATTTGGTGTGACTACCCTTTGAGGAACTTTTAGTCTCAGGTACAATTTGTGCAGTTTTTAAAGGGAATTAGTTACTCTAGCACCCTTTAGAACAACCCCCAGTTCTTCTAAGAACTTTGACTGCTTCTTTTTTGCATGCAAATTCCAGCAACTTACTTTTTTTGACTGAAAAGTTGTCGCTTATATAATGTACTGCTTTCCTTTCTGGCAGGCAAATATTTTTCTTTAACTTGATCTTTTGTGGTAGAATAATAATGCTTGAAAATTAGAAATGCTTTTTGTACTAACTATAATAACTCAAAGCAAAATTAGAAGAAAAAAAAAGAATAATACTAATAAATATATACAGTGCATAATATAAGGAGCGTCTCAACATCACGTGACGACTTAAGACCTCTTAATTGGCTATTAGTGGCCTTAGAAGTTAATTAACAGGGAAAACTTTGAGTGTAACTATTAGTATTAGACAGTAGCAGGAACACAAGGGAAGCTGGTGCAGATTCCTACCTTGTGGAATGTGCAGAATCCCGACGGTCAGCCCTGCCACTGTGTCTCCTAAGATCCATTTCCTGAGTCTGTATCTCGGCAGCCAGCTGAAAATCGGCATCCGCCGCTCGAGCAGGTGCGCGCACCGGAGCGGAGAGCAGCGGCAGCGCGCGCACAGGCGCTTGCGGAGAGGCTCGCGCGGTTTGGCCTCCGTGCCGTAGGTCTGTCTGAAGCGGTCCTCTGTGTAAATGTTCCTGTACACTGCTACTGACGCGCTCATCTTGTCCCCTCAGTGCGTCCCCTCAGTCTACAGATTCCTGGACGCGTTACCTGTCCATCCTTATATACAGCCCTGAGCGGTCTGACAGCAGGAACCATTGTGTTTTCCTGTCAAGCGTTTTCTGCGAACTGACAGGATCAAAGCGGAAGGGGTTTGTTTTCTGGAGCTTAGAAGAATCACTTTGTAGCCTTTTTTTTTTTTTTACCTGATTTGGTGGACTCACATAAAGGTGTACTTGTCCAACTTCAGACAGATGATGTTTCCTCTGGGTCCTACTGCTAAAAGATTTCGGAGACATGTCTCCTCCTCCTCATCATCATCATCATCACCTAATCTAATCACAGCCTTTATTTTTCCTTTTCTATCAAATCTGAACCAACAACAAGCATAAAAAACCTAGCAATATATCAGTGGTTAACACTGTGGCCTTGCACCTCCAGGCTCGATTGGTGGGTTTCCTCCAGGTGCTCCAGTTGTGCCCATAGTGTGTGAGTGAGTGTGTGCCCTGCGATGGATTGGCACCCCATCCAGGGTCTACCCCACCTTTCTTGGGATAGGCTCCAGCCCAACGCGACCCTGTATACAGGATGGATAAAGCGGTATAGATGAGTGAGACAATGACTACCTAACAAGCTTTTAACAATTGTTATCATTGCCACAAATAGTATGCAAATAATAATCGTATGTGTTATTTCTTAATTGCATATATTAGGATAGAAAATAGGCTTTATTCCCTTTAAACCTTGCTTTTGTGACCTTCATAATAAAATATAGAAATTACCCTATGTAAAAATAAATAAACAAATAAATAAATAATGAGCAAATAACCCTCAGCAATGTAACGTCCCTGACCAGTGGTGTCAAAGTCATAGGTCATTGTGGCCAACCATCAGTTAGCGATGTCAGCTTGAATAAATGGATGGAATATAATTAAGCAATATCACACTAGAGGATGTGCTGTTGTGCGGAATATGAGCATGGCTGTGATGCAGTTGTAGGCACAGGTGTGCAGCCCGAGTGCTGAAAGCATCACAGACGTGCTGATATTCAGCACAACTGCATGACCTCAAGTGTGACATTGCTTTTATACAACAGGTTCAAAAATACCATTCATTATCAACGATTATGGTTTGTTTGTTTCTTTCTTTATTTAATCAGATATCTTGTCCATTAAAACAAATCCTTCCACAACTTGCGGCTAAGTACTAATCACAACTAACTAACTAACCACAACTGGTGGGGCTGGCGACCGACAGCTAGTGACCGCAGGTGTGAAAATAGTTTTAAATCCTTACCGGTACTATGTAGCCAGAAGGTAAGGAGACTGAACCATGAAGGTGGCGGCATTGACTACCTGGTTTTGAAATAGGTTTAAATGGAAAGCTACTGCACTAGGGTGAACACCCACTTGTTCAACATACCATGTAGTGCCCTTAATTAGAGATTACAGAGGGATTTGGGATTCAGTCTTGTGTTAGTTAAGCTTTCTCGACCACTAGTTCATGGAACTACCAATGGCAATTTGGAATGACTTAGAAACAGTCATTAAGTAGACAAAGTGTTGTATATAATGACACTACATTATCAGATTAATTTTCTGGTTTTGAATGACCATTTGGTCAAGTAACTGACAAGTTAGTTTAATTAATGATTGTAGAACACATGGGATGCAGAGTGATACATACAGTTAAACATCCCAGTGCTGTTACCATCAATTATCACCACTTGTTGGATCCCTCTCCTCCAATCAGATTCCTCCATTGGAACAAACTGGTGTATAAGAGTATTTGTAATGGCACAATTTCAACATGAAGACCACTGTGTCCAGATCAATAGTACAAAATACACACATTAACAGTACTATATCTTCACTGATTTTACTTTATTTTGGAATATTATGACTGCACTAATGATGTTGTCCTTCTTTCAGCCACTTGTGTTAGTGGTCATTACTGCAGATCATCAAGTCTGCCTATTTGAATTGGCACAGGTTTTATGCCGGCTGTCCTTTCTGATGCAACCCTTCCATCACTCAGAGTGCACTGACTTATGCACCCTCGTCACTGTGGCTCCAGCCACGCTATTGCTATATATTGCTTTCCTCGCTATACAAGTATATGTAACCGTACTGTATAAACACTAATGGTACTATATCTACATAACTACCTCCACTCACATACACATAACCCTGAGAGCCTAGTCTTTATAAACCGTAACTTTTCAGTGCCCCCTTCTTGCTTGTGTGCCATACAGGAAAAGAAGTGTACAATGTGTACCTGTGTTTGAGGCCCACACTGTGATCAAAGTGCTATTGTTTATAGACTGAAGGTGTAACTTCAAACCATGTGCATTTAACAGTTATTAGAGTCACTCATTTCCTGAGGGGGATAGATTTCTCTCTCAGGCACTTTTTCCCCCAATATTCTGCTTAGAAGCAAAGCAAGTTTAAGACATGTAATGATATAGGTTCGTCTCGCCTCACTGATCAAACTGGAACTTGACTCTGATGAGTCTGTGTTGTCTTTTTTTTTTCTTCTTCACATTGACCATCACTGGAAGGGAAAAAATTCTCAAAGCATATAAAACGCGCTTTTATTGAAAACAATATTGATATGTTTAATTGCAGGAGACAGAAATAGTTTATCATATACACCTTGAAGTAGACATCACACTTTGTTCAAAGTGTTTTATACCTCATCTGCCAGAGCAATGTGCCAGTGATTACAATTTATTGTTATTATTATTATTATTATTATTATTATTTTTCCATGTTGTTAACCATGTATTTACATTTAACCCAGAACATTTTAGCCATTTTAATGGCTTAATTAATATATACAAGCTTCATCATTGTACGTATGAAGTGTCCTTTTTTCAGCACAACCTTTACAATATGTTGAAATTAACTTTATTTTAACAAATTTTATACGTATGTATGTATATATATAAATTAAACTGGTCAAATAGGCAAAGGAATACCATGGACACACATGATCACGTTTTTATGACCCACAAATAATAATAATATGAGCATTTTGTGGGTTCTAAATTTTTTCATCATCATTCCAACGATTAAGTACGTGACATATCAGAAGACCCACTTCCATATAAGAAGTTTGTTTTATCGTCATTGATGATACTGTGGCCGCATGGTGGCGTAGTGGTTAGCAGTGTGGCCTCACACCTCCAGGGTTGAGGGTCGATTCCCACCTTGGGTCTGTGTGGAGTTGGCACGTTCTCCTCTTGCTTGGTGGGTTTCTTCTGGGTACTCCGGTTTCCTCCCACAGTCCAAAGACATGCAGATTAAGCTAATTGGTGTACCCAAATTGCCCATAATTGGTGGATGAGTGTGTGATATGTGCATGGGTGTGCCCTGTCTCCAGGCTTCCTGCAACACTGTACAGGATCAACATTATAAAAGATGAATGAATGAAAAAAATGATATTTCAGAACAGTGTTTCTGGCACAGATCCATGCCGCTCAAGATTTAAAGGTTAATGCTGTGGAACATCTTTGCTCCAAGTTACTTCAGCTATTTATGTTAAAACTTCAACATCCTCAAACTTTTTTCCCCATTTTATTTCCTTGAGACAAAGATAACCATCAATGTTGTCAATCCAAATGGTTGAGATGTTGCTTCATGGTAAAAGTATCAATATATTTATAAACAGAAGAGGTCACATTAAATGCAAAATTGTTGTGTGATGGACGTGTGTTTGGCACTTAAATCAACTTTGTTTCTCAAAATATGCTATGAAGCAATTAAAAAGCCATATTATTAAAAGACACAGCATCATCTGATGGATTTTATTATTATAGCATACCTCAACCCAGTGGTGGAGATTAACATAATGACTGTTACTGATCTTTTTAATAAATACATTTTTCCATCCTACATGAAGTTTACCTAGCCAAATAACTTTTGAAATGTTAAATAAATGAGTCTGACTGTTGTTAGCCTTAGATTATGAAGAGCATTCATTGTACAAATCCCTGTTATTATATAACTGTGTGCATTAATATAACTATTGCAGTCCGAGCTTCTGTTACTGGTGTAAAAAAGATTTTTTTTCTTCTCAAAGCCATTTTAATATTTTGCCCTATTATCGAGGTTAATAATTGAGAAACATTTTATGGACCTTGATGTTCCACCCTCATACATATGCCATGAAACTGGAGTTTCTGTTAATATCATTATCAAAGGAATTGAAGGAAGCTGAAGCTTGAACTTCAGTGTGAACGTGATGGAACTCACTGCCTGTATAATCTACATTTAAACAATGTCTGCAACGTGTGCCGCAGATCCCAATCTCATACGTACACCAACCTGGTATGAAACAAAGAGTAAATGCCTAACATATTTTGGTAAAAGCTCAATGTTTTGCTTTATGAACAGACTCCTCCCATTTATTATTGTATGCTTAGTGCTCTGTGCAGAAGACCATGCTTTCAAGCTGAAAACATCACGGCTGGCATCAAAGCTACCGTCCACCAGATTGCTTTTATTGCAATTTGAAATCAAGATATTAACATACTCTCTCACTTACTTATTTTCTATACTGTTTTATCCTTTATACAGCGGCATGGAGCCTATCCCAGGAGACATAAAGTACGAGGTGGGGTCCACCCTGGATTGAATGGCAATTCAGTGCAGCACACACACATATACACACACTCTCACGCTCATTCACACACTACGGACAATCTGGGAACGCCAGTTAACCTAATGTGCAGGTCTTTGGACTGTGGGAGGAAACCCAACTAGCATGGAGAGAACGTGTAAACTCCATGTACAGAGAAACGAGGCAGGAATCAAACAAGATATTATTATAGTACAGAAATATTACACGTTACTAAAATAGTAGAACTAATAATAATAATAATAATAATAATAATATGTATTATTATTATTATTATTATTATTTATCTAAAACAAATATTTTACTTATTATTTCATGTTTTTTTAGAAAACACAAATGTTTCACCGTTTCACACTATACAAAGATTTTGTTCTTTCTAGCAAATATCAGCATATGTTAATAATGATTTGTTTTATAAGGTATAATATTATAAGATTATAATGTCGCTTCTTATACCATGGTAGCACCAGTTTTATACAGCATTCTGATATATTGGGGGTTCAAATCTTGTGACCAGTCTGCAAGCATGGAGTTTGACTTGTGGGTTTTCTCCAGGAACTCTGGTTTCCTTCCACAGCCCAAAAACATGCACTGTAAGCTGATTGGCATTTCCAAATTGCTCGTAATGTATTATTTGATGGATGGGTTTGTGAGCTTGTACCCTGCGAAAGGCCGGCACCCCATACAGGGTGTACCCTTCCTTGTGCCCTAGGATAGGATCCAGGCCCCTCGTGGAACTACACAGGATAAGTGGTATATTAGGGGTCCTGTGCTGGGCGATTAGGGGTCAGGTCACGTATACTTAGTCTCAGTCTCGGCAAAGCAAGGTAATTACAATGTGACATCTGAGATGGAGTGAGGTTACTGCTGTGTAACAGGCTCTTATCTGTGATGTCTCCTTTTTTCTATCTGCATTCTGAGTGGTTTTAGGAAACTAAGCTTCAAAGTTTGGGTAATCATTTAAAAAACACCTCACGTTATGTGAACTCAATTCATCTTCATTTCGGCAAAAAGGATAGAACCTTATAATACCAAGGGGACCGTTTGTTATCGAAATTTTAGCAAGCGATAAATATCATCTGACAGTTAATTTTCTATTTTTGGCAGTCATTTTTTTCCTCGATGGTGCCAAACTGATTTACCGTAGTGAATTTGTTTTGCAGAATCTCGATATCTCAAGTGTTATGGAGATGCTGTTCTATGTGTTTAAGAATGCAGCTATTGTGTTGATCAGCTCTAGAGAATTTATGGACACACTAGCGGCATGTTGCGTCTGGTGGCTGTTTAAACAAGATATTAATCAGCGGTAAAATGAACAATGCGCTGAATAGAAGAGGATATGGAGCGTTAAGCCGGTCTACCAAGACAAAGTCCAAGCATTCCAGTACGGGTTACTAAAACTCAAACAAAAACAATATAAACAGACTGGCATCCCGATTCGCTTCGCCTGGTGTTTATCCACTGTCTAATTCAGATATCTGTCTGTTTTCACTTAAGATATTTTCGAAAATATTTTTCTAGTCTTTCATGCTTGTTTTTGAAAGTATGACTAAAATGTGCCAAGAATATTTAATGGTACATGGTGAACATTTATGGCATTTTTTTTCAGCCACAGCGCATGATCTCATCTGCGAGACAGCTTCATATGTGTTTATACACTTAAGAGGGGAAGACTTGTGCGAAGACGGCGTCTCCATGCCTTTGTGTCTTATCACTCTCCTTCTTACATAAACATTTATTTCTTTACAAAAATATCCAGTTGGCTCCGATGTCCACCTCGTGCTGAGCGTGTGTCCTGGTCCCCCCGGGTCACGAGTCTCTGTTTGCTTCATCACTCTATTCTTCTCAATGAAGGAGGGGTCATATGGATCTTTTAATACTGTAGTTCCTCTCATTGTTCTTAATCTTTTTTTTTTTTTTTATGGTTTGCTGGTGCTGACCAACCGTGGTATGTCCTTAAGCTCTGACCTCGTCTAGGAGATTTGTGCTCGCCTTCTCCTTCTGTCTCCATCTCAACCACCTCTCCCTTCCTGTTCCGTCAAGTGTGTGTCTCTTCATCTCTTTTTTATGGTCTCCCAAGATGAATTGTTTTCTCAGGAGTTCTTTATTTTTCACTTTATTGTTTTACGCTAGGGAATTGTTATGGGCATAAACATTTCCTTGACTGTGCTACTGTCTATTCTATTTCATTTTTCCCTCCCTGAGTACAGGACACCATCCCAGTGACTGCTGGATGTTATATTTCAGATTTTATGCTCATACAGCTTTATTATGCTTTACTAGCATAAGTACCTGTCGTTGACAGGAAAAGAGTTCGTAGAAAGGTTAAAGCTAAAAATAGGCAAATCAGTTTGAATGTAATCAGTGATACATTTATTTCAGGTTAAAGCCCACATACAGGTCTCCCTGTCTTTCTGTATTGCTGAACTCTTTGCCTAACTTATTAATACAAAGAAAGAAAATTTAGTAAGGTTGAGTATCTTACGCCTTGTATGCTAAGTTGTACTTCTTTCGTCATCAGCCAAATACACTCGGTAATCAGAGAGTGGATCACAGATCATCAGAAGAAGTTGATCGGGTAAAAGGTCCAGCGTGTTAAAATTCACTGATACCACTTAGGGTTAGGGTTAGGGTTAGCACTGTGACAATATGAACTAATCCCAGTAAAAATATTCAATTTCGCTTTTCTAATAATATCTACTGGTGCAGGTGTTTGTTTACATTGAGCAAGTATCTTATTTTAAAGTATTAAATCCAACACATAACCGTTCATAACATCGCTTTTACTCAACATTTGGATTTCACTTCTGGTGCAGGTTAAACTTCAGGTAGATATCTAAGTACTGCAAATCTTTCATTAAATTCTGTCCAGAGGTCGATTTAAGACGCGCCCATAGTTTGACGCATACGCACTATGCTGTCAAAACTTGTGGTTTATAATCTGGCACATAACTTATCATAACTTCATTTTTATGCAACATTTTGAATTCATTTATGCCACAGGTTTAACTTCAGGCAAATACCTGAAGACTGGCATAAAATTTCATAAAATTCTGTCAAGCCAGTTTTGCGTGATGCTGTGACAAAATCTAGCTGGACAGACATACAGACAGAAAATTTACTGAGACTGGTTTTGGGTCTTCCAATGTATGAAACGTAAAGGTATTATTGAAAAAGCGAGTACTGACCAATATACGGACAAAACCTTTCATTTATAGAGATAATTTTAAATGAGAGAAGGCTATTACAGTGAAACCTCGGATTGCGAGTAATGCAGTTTGCGAGTGTTCCGCAAGACAAGCAAAGATTTTTCTAAATTCAGCTATCTAAATTTTGACTTGAAAAACGAGTAAGTCTTGGTTTACGAGTACCGAGTATCATGTATCACGCATGTGCTTCTTGTTTTGTCGCCGAGCGTCACGTGATCACAACTGAGCCAACGGTTTTTCTCTCTCTTGGGCTGCGGAATTGTGGTTAAATCGTCTCCCCTGCTGGGTCTTAGTGCTCGTCTCTCACTGGTATAGTCAACATCCGTGCACGCGTGTACTGTTTACTATAACACTGTGACCATGTGTGTGCGCGTAAAACATATTTTATTATGTGTTTGTAAGCGCGTGTGTACAGTGTGCGTGTACTGTTTCTTATAATACACGTGTGTGTGTGCACATGTAACGCAAAAGAAAGTCTCATTAGATGGTTAAAAATCCATTTTCTCCCTCTTTGTTGTTATGTGTGTGCGTTATGTGGGGAGGAGCTTCACACACGCACACACACAGCGCCTACGCGCATAAACGGAAACACTTATCTGTTGGGATTTATTTTTACTTTTTTTAAAAGGTAAAGTGCAGGTTAATTTGTTTTATTTTAATTTATATTGTGATTTAATTATTTTTATGTATTTCTTTTTTTGGGCTGTGGAATGAATTATGCTCATAATCCAAGGTTCCACTGTATACAGAATTAATTAATTAAAATTTTCATTTAAAAGCTTTAAAAATCAAGTATAAAACTATTTGATCATTTTTTTAAATAAAATGTTTAAATTAGATATAAAGAAAGACTTCTTTAGACATGTGCTTTAGACATGAGCACAGTTGAACGGGTTCTTTGTTTGACCTCTGAAAAGTCTTATCAGTTCTGCATTCATATATATATGAATGTCTATATAATTTCCCTTTCTCAAGTCTGTTTACCAAAAATCCAATGAGAAAATTTAGCACATGATTCGCTTCAGTTAGGAAATTAAAAGGAATAAAACAACAGATGGATAAGATGCAGTCTTCAGGTCATACTTTATTTACCCTTAAAAAATGAGATGCTTGGCAGAGGTCAAGGTGTGGTTCATCAGCATTTATGTTTCTAACAGAACAAAAGGTCACGCCATACGTCCTCCCTCCTCTTCCTGTTCCTGCTGCTGCGTGGACGCCAGTGTCACTCTTATTACTGTCATGCTGTTTTGACAAAAAGGCTGTAACTATTGACCCAACAATGGCTGTTTAAGTGCTTGTTTATTCACAGACATGTGATTTCAAACAAGGACAGCAATAAAAAGTCTGGTCCAGTGTAATGCTAATCCTAATTCCATTCATTGGATGGTATCTTAAGAGAAAAAAACAAATGTTAAATGTAGGTTACAAATGTAGGCCTATGTATAAATATATTCTAGTAAGTTTTACGAAGAATATGAATACAAAGCAGCCAGTTATTCACACTAGAAGCTTGCAGTATGCTGCTGTAAAACAAAAATATGTTTCATGCAATAAGGTAAGCACCTTTGAATGACAGGTAGTACCGTTTCTACAGGTATAACACTACATCTAAATCAGTAGTGCCATCCCTGCAATATATGCCGCTACACCTATACCAATAGACACCTATCCCAAAAAAAACAAACGCACAATCCAAGATTTCATTGAATGCCTTTAGCATTGATTACATGAAAATGATTCCTCATCCTCCCAGAAGCACACAATTTCAGTCTTGCAATATGTATGTGCCATCAGGGAAGAAAAACCATAGATGTGATATACTGGTGATATACTGGTACATTCAGTACATTTCATTCCTACATAACGTTGCTGAGCCTAGACCTGACCAACTGAAGCAACCCCAGATCATAACACTGCCTGCTGAGGCTTGTACAGTGGGCACTATGCATGATGGGTGCATCGCTTCATCTGCCTGTCTTCTTACCCTGACGCACCCATCACGGTGAAATAGTATCATTCTCGACTCATCAAAGCACATGACCTTTTTCCATCACTCCAAATTCCAATCTTTATGCCCCCTAGCAAACTGGAGATGGAGTTGTTTAGTCCAAGCCCTGTAAGTTCTGAAGACATTTTTACTGTCTTTTTTTTTTTACCATGCATCTTTCATGATTTTTTTTTCTGACCACATTTCTTACATGAAGTTGATGGCTCAGCACAGTCCTTACAGGTTTTCATAATGTGTTGAAATGTTCTTAACCCAGTTCCAGTAATTTAAAACCTCTTTTTTTTATTGTACTATTGGATACACTTCTTTCTCTTGCCAGAACGATGGCATATTATCCCTTGGGTGCTGTGGGTCACGGGGTAGGTTGGCGTTAATGTTATGGCTGATTAATGTATGTATGAATAAATAGTAATAGAAATAGCTCTGTCAACATTAATAGTATTATGTCTGCACTTAAGTATATTGTGATATTATACCTATACTAATAGTAATATAGATATAATAACAGCACAATATCCACACTAATATTACTATATCTACATGTTACTCTATCTACTTTAATGGTGCTATATTTATCCTAATAGTACTACATATACTGTACATATATAGTATTTCTCACTTTTAGGATCTATTTCCGCAATAATTTACCATATATAATATACTGGCAAATAGTACAATATTCACAATAACAGTACTTATTTTTACACAATAAACTACCAACGCTATAATAGTTTAGTATAGTATATTTAATACTTTGCAATAATAATCCAGCATAAATAGAAGTATTAATAATCAAATACAGTAGAAGATAAAAAATAAATGCTGATTATAAACTATGCATGAAGGACTATGGCTGAAGTTTTTTGACCTGAAGTGGGATTACTTTTTGGCATTTATCTTAGCATTGTGATACTCTAAAACACTGCAGCCTTGAAAAACACACACACAAAAAAAGTCTGCTTCATTGTCTGTGCCTCCATCGTTTACTGTGCCCTCCACCCATGTTGTCTTGACACTCAACACTGCCTTTCAACTCCACCCCAGAGACCGTTAGTGAGGAATGATGATGGCCATGGCAGTATAGTGCCCCAGACACACACACATACACACACACACACACACACACCTTTTGAGCAGAGGCTAAAGTGCTTGAAGGACTCTTGGCTCGAAGTGACTCTAGTGCTGACACTAGTGATTTCTAAATTTGCTGGGCTCATACGATTAACATTTGCTGATACACAAACAGACATCTGAGCATTCAGAGACATTGTGTATTACAATAAAATAAACAACCATCCTCTCTTTCTCTGAACCTCTCATTAGTATGTCATGTGTGAGGGTTTAATGTACTTGAGGGTGTACTTGTACTACCAGGGTCAAGCTGGGTCATGTTTAGCCATAAAGACACACTTTGTCATTTTAAACTAACCTAACAGGTATTAAACATGAAAACATTCAAGATTTTTTAATCTGTGGATTCTTCTGGTCTGTGGATCTGTGAACTCTTCTGTAATTGCACGCTACCCAGAGTACATTTTAAAAACTTGTGTTACCCTTCATCACAGATCTCACAGCTAACCCAATCATGCCTAACTTTAGATAACTAACAGTTAACCCAATTGTAGTTCAATTGTGCTAATTAACAGCTAACCCAAGCATAACTAACTCTAGCGAACTAATGGCTAATCCAATTTTAGCTAACTTTAGATAACTAACAGCTAACCAAAGCATAGCTAACTCTAGAGGAACAACTGCTATCCCAATCATAGCTATTTTAGTGGACTAACAACCAATCCTGCTGAAAAATCCAGCATAGGCCAGCGTGATTTATATGCTGGTCTGTGCTGGTTAATACTGGTTAGCGCTGGTTTAGCTGGTGAACCAGCATAACTGATGGAAGAGTTCATACTGAAAAATCCAGCATAGGCCAGCATATTTGATTTATGATCTGCTTCTGATGGCTGTTTTTGTTTTATAATTTTGTCAGCAAACTAGCAAACTATCCAGCGCGTGAAGCGGATTGAATATGGATGAAGACTCCGTCTGTCTAAGGCCAGGATGAAGTATACAAGTAGTGTCAAAAGAGGAGTATCTTTCTGGCAGATTTAATATTTTTTCAATTAACACAATTGTTACTTTCAGCATTATGAGCAGTAGAGAAAATCACAAAAAATTATTCAGTATATCACAAGCTACATCACTATATCACTAATCACAGTCACACTGTATTGTGCTTGAATGGGTCAACACAACACCTCAACTGATCTCAAGAGAACCCAACCTCTGCAACATAAATGTCTCTCTTCAGCTCCATTATACAACAGGTTCAGGGTTAAGGATATTTTAACTAATAATTGATAGTCATCCAAAGAATTTGTACCTGCTGTTGCTACAGTTACCTTTATAATGCACAGTTCTGAAAACTTTGGCTCTGGGATACTGATCCAACGTCAGAGTTTCAAGCCACAATAGTGTTAAGCTGCCATTGTATAGACGTTGAGCAACGCCCTTAACTGTGGTAGCTCCATGGCTGATCCTTTGCTCTGACCCCAATAATCCAGGGATACGTGAAAGAAAGAATTTTACTGTATTGTATATATGACAAATAAAGGTTTATTGATTCTATGTTCAATATAGCACAGAAAAGCATGTGATCCCTTTTGATTCTGGTTTCTTTCAAGGTTTAAATCAGCCACTGTTGCTTGCTTATTAGGAAACTACATTCAGATTTCTGTAAAGCTGTTTTATTTCTACTGCTATAAGGATATCTTAGCTATCAGGACATATAACAATGAAGCACATAAAAGATAAACTGAGGGACTGAAAGGTGATCATCCAGCTGTGGTGTCGTTCTCTCTCAGTAGAAATAGGCAAAATCAACCTCTTAATTTAAAAGTGTCACTATGTTCAATATTTACTCAAATACATATGAAATCCATATCCTTTTTGTCAATGATTTCCCTTTAGTGAGAGCAGTAATTTTGAAAGAATGAAATCTCCCTTCTCCTGTCTTTCGTCACCTCCCCCTGCTCTTGCACCCGCCCTTCACCCCTCTGATTCCAGCATCAAAGAGCACTTGTGGCTCCGGCTGGGTGGCCACTAGTCTCTCATTTCCTCCTCATGTGCACTGCAGCCATTCAGATTGAACAGGCCCCATCAGGGCTGAGTGGGCCCCAGAGAGCCAGCCAGCAGGGCCGCTCATGAGCGCTTCCTGGTCATTTAAGAAGCAAAGCACAGAATGGAGAACCATTGTCCCACTCTGTTATCTGATGGCCTAGGCCAAAAGGTAGACAAAGCCAAGCGCCTTGGGACTCCTCCTCCCGCCTTGCTGACTGCAAGGCGGCTTTTACTTCTCGGAAGCACGTTTATGGTTGATTTAAGCAAAGTCAAGCGGATTAAGACAGATAGGTAGACAGAGATAGGTATTATGTTACACAAATAAAATATCTATGCAAAAGAAATGGCTTAAACTGGGCTGTTTGTAGTATTGCGTTTACATTTGTACTTGTTTCAATGTGTAGAGGATTCAACTGATGGAAAGTTGGGAGGAACGTATTTCCTCTTTACTGTAACTTTTAGCAGTTGACTCACTTTTGAAGAGACTGCTTTCCTTCTTCCAAATTCCCAAATTGATCAGTGCTGTATAGACTGCATACATTTCAATTAAAATGTTTCTTGTATGGCATATTTAACATTATATATCAATCAGCCACAGCATTAAAACCACCTCCCTACTATAATGCAATCCCCCTTATATTTTGTATCACCAAAACGGCTTTGACCTGGTAAGACAAAATCTCTATATATCTGGCACAAAAGCCATGGATGGGACTTGTGTTTGTTATGTTTAAATTTAGATTTGGTGTTCGGGTCAACACCTTAACCTCTTTGTGATGTTCCTCAACCCATTCCTTGAATACTTTCTGCAGTGTGACATGGGACGTTATCCTGCAAAAGAAAGCCACAGCGATTAGGTATCCATGAAGCAGCGCACTAGGTCTACAACAATTTTTAGGTACATGGTATGATACAGATCTGGTCACTTTTGCCGCAGATTCTCCATCAGATGCCTTAAAACCTGGCAGTTGAATCCACTATTGACGGTCTGGCCCCTGCGGATGGATTCTTGATGCACAATGCCTCGAATGCCAAAAAAACAAGGAGCATGCACTTGGTTGAGCTGTGGATCTGCCTCGCCTGTATCGGTCATGGAGATGATGGGCTCTTTCACTGTGAAGACCTTTGTCTCAGGGTCATACCCATACACCTAAGTTTACTTACCGGTAATGATCCTCGCCATGAAGGACGGGTCTTCCACAACACGCTGAAGGAATTCTTGGGAGACTTCGATGTGATGTTCCTTCTGCTCCTGGGTCCACAGCCTGGGGATGAACTTGGCAGCAACGCTGCATATGTACAAATTACACATGAGGATTGCCTGGACTGTCCTGTATAACATGCCAACAACAGCAGCAATGTTCTCCAACAATCATCCTGCATAAGTTGTTGAATGGTTTCAACATTTTCAGGGGTCGAACTTGTTGAAGGCTGACCTCTCCTGACCTCTTGTCGTCAGCAGGGCTTTCAGCAGTGAACAGGGTTCAGTATAGGCACCGTGACCGGTCTGCAGTGACACATTCCCTCACACAGCACCTGCTCATGTTCTGACACCTTTCTATTATACCCACCATTGAACTTTTTAATAATTATTTTATATTAACTGTCTTGTGGAATCAAATCGAATGAGATAGCCTTTATTCCCCACATACACTAGTGAGACCCATGACCCTGTCCACAGTTTACCGGTTGTCCATCTTTGGACCACTTTTAGAAGCTAATAACCACTGCATACCCCAAACACCCCACTACCCCTGCTGGTTTGGTAATCTGACCCAGTCGTCTAGCTATCATAATAGGACCCTTTCCAAAGTCACTGAAATCTTTGCACTTGCCCCAATTTTAAACCCACAAGCTTCAAGAACTGACTGTTGCCTTGCTGCCTAACATATTACACCTATTGATAGATGCCTGAACCAGATTTAAGAAAAAACAAATGCTCTTTTGAGTTACATTGGAGGATGCAATTATCAATCATTATTCTTCTAAAACTATAACACTACTTAGTCAAGCACCAATAAGTGTGTTGGAAAGATATCACAATATGGTGTGAACATATTGCGAGTCCTGGGATGAGCAGGAAAGTTTTACGATAACAGCAGCAGTTTTTGGGTATCAATCTACAGTGTGGTGGCATGTTAGCTTAATGGTTAGTAGGCCCTGCACCTCCAGGTTCGGGATTTGATTCCCGACTCAATCGGTGTGCATGGAGTTTGCATGTTCTGCCTGTGCTTGGTGGATTTCCTCCAGGTACTCCGGTTTCCTCCCAAAATTAGGTGATGATGCACCCTCATGCTGTACACCCATTTAAAACTTTTCACTAGAATTGCCTCTAAATCATTATGATATACCAAATACCTAATAATAAATACATGTCAACTTCCAACATTCTCATGTAAGAGCTGACTTGGTCACATCTGACACATCACTGTTTTTTTTTTCTGTTTTTTTTAAGGTGCAGGTGATTTGCATGACGTAGATACACTGCTCCATTTTAATGATCACACAAGAGCGTCTGGGGTAATGCAGTCCTGGAGTACTGACACTGCCATCCTGCTTAAACTGAGCTGGGTGAATAGGTTTTGAGAGTTATGGCTGACTGACAGACCTTTTCCACTAACACTGTGCCTTTTAAAGAAGGTTTCTAAAACCCCACATGGACTTTAAATGCTCAAATGTGAGCTTTTTCATGGCCAGTTATGAGCTGCCAAAACAGAGCTTAAGCTGATAGACTGAGACAGTCTGTGCCAGCTGGTAAGTGGTAGAACGAAACATTTTCTGAAATACTGCTACTAATGTTACATCACATAGAAGTTAGAGTTTAGGAAATACAGAACAGTAAGGCAATTATTCATTGTCATCAGTAAGCACTTCATCCAGGTCAGGGTCACCCTGGATCCACAGCCTATACCGGGAACCCGGGGCCCAAGCTAGTAACACACCCTGGAAGGTACTTCAATTCATCACAGAATACTATGCGCACACCAGTGGCGGCTACTGGTCTGTCAAATAGGGGAAGCTCATTTTCGGCCTACATCATAAAATTGTCTATTTATTTAA
>JAQMYJ010000015.1:6643859-6665880 GCA_030014305.1 Clarias laeviceps
TTCAGTGAGAATCTACCAATGTAAATGGTCATGAAAATAAAGAAAACACATTGACAGATAGATGAGAAGGTGTGTCCTATATATATATAGGAGATTTTTCCCAATAGCATGACAAGCTGGATTATATTATCTTATTAACATAAAGACAAAGGAAAAAAAGGAAGCTGATAAGGGGACAGCTGAAACTAACTTGAATTCATAGATGTTCCAATTTTACATTTGGAAAGTACAACAATTATTTTTTATTAAGACACTAAACTTATAGTCACTAGCTCTTTTGCTGTGGTATAAGAGAAATAGGACTTTAAATTTTGCAGAATAACACTAAGAGTAAAAACGACCTGTATTTCACTATATAATCCTCTGCTACACTAATGCACTTATCCCAGCGTTTCACTAGTGCTTGGATACCATCAAGGAAGAAGGTTTCTCAGTACACAGGAGGAATGATCAGATGTATTGCATGGCCTTCTTTATAACTTTTGTATGATTCAATTGTTTCACTTTGTCCAAGAGTCTCATCACCATACTGTGCTTGAAGTCTTCTGTAAAGGTTAATCAGTTTTTTACACCTTCATTCATAAGAAATTTCATGACAAGACACAGTTTTACATGCTTACATACCTTTTTGATTAACACTATGATTTGCATTAGCGCCACCATACGGTAGTTGGAGCCGTGGGTCAGTTACCAGTAGGACTAACAGGATGTGCTTGAATCTCTTCTCCTGCTCATGAAATGACAAGTCCCAGTTTGACTTGAACGCCCCTCATACTATATTCATTCATTAAGATTATTTCAGTTTATTATTATCCAGCCTGTCATTTCTTTATAATTCATTTAGGCCAATAGTACTCAAGCAAACTGAGCAAATGCACAATGTACTGTACTGGAGGTTTTTTGATTAATCATAATCTCTGATTTAATATAAGGGTACGGCTGCTTTTCCCATGGACTCCCCTTTCAATTAAGGCTAAGATCAAACAAAATAAACTCAATTCACCATAATGCACATCCCCCTCCATCTGCAACATTAAGAATTCTTTTTGCACATCAAGCAATGAGCAAGAAAAAAAAAACATATTTAAGATTCATATTTTCCAAAGGCAGTTATTTGATGAGTAGTCGTCAATTAATGGTATGAAGGTGCGGTTTACACCAGGAGGTTTAGATGAAAGCACCTCCCTGTCACATGGTGCCACTGGCTGCGCGTTCCACAGCATTCCTGTCTATAGGATGACATTCCTCCATACGATCCAGGTGCAGACCGAACAGATGCTAATGGAGCACAAACACAGATGAAATTGTGAGCAGTTCCTCACTGCCTCATCATTATTGCAGTGGTAGGAGCAGGTCTCTCCTGGCCTCCGGGGTGAACTAAAGAGAAGTGTGAGAGGTTAGCACAGTTAGGAGGAAATGCTTCACCATGTAATAGGATAAAATGCTGGGTTTCTCACACTTGGTGCAAATCCATGAAACACATTTGCATGTTTTTACTTTAGATGACACGTTTGAATACTATGATTCCTAAACTGGAAATATGTTGCGCAGTCTGTATCAGGTTGAGTTTATAAATGACATTCCTTTCGGCATTAACAAAAATAAGAATTTTACACAGTTCTTTGAAAATGAGGAGGAATAGTAATATAAAAAGTGTGGCCTTTTACACGATTTAACATTAGGAGCCGCGAACAGTTACATGACCAGCTTGATTTTAGAGCACAGAGCAAAAAAATAATGTCAAATTACCATAAAAACCTTAAGCATGACGAATCTGAGGACATTGTTTCCATATGAGAGAAAACCTTTTTTTTTTCCTTTCTCAGCTTGTAGTTGTTGTTAATGTTGTAGAATCACTCTAAATGTTTGAGGAGTGAAAGAAGCCATGAAGAATTATACCCATGTGTCCATCATTCAGCAGTAACCTCAACAAAGTGGACTTTAAAATGCAATTCCAAGCAAATACAACACAAATCACCAAAAAAAAAAAGGTTAGTGTCCAGGAGAAACATCTGATCTCCACCCTGCAGCCCACAGCACCCAAAGACTCTTCTGCCAACATCCAGGTGCAAGACACCATAGGACATTCTCAAAGGTCTTATGGAGTCGTTCCCCAAGGAGCCAGAATTTCCCCATTGGCACAAGAGGAATATACACAATACTGGGCATAATGTTTTGCACTGTTATGGTTGATCGATGTAAATAATAAAATTTTTTATTTTATAGCACACAGCGGATAAAGAGATTTCTTTATTCAGTATCAACATTGAAAATGAAGATTCAAATAACATTCTTTCACAAAGATATCACCATATCAACACCTATAGTAACAATAATGCATTAGTATGAGTGTCTGAGGATAAATGCTGTGATGTCGATATTTTTATATTTTAATGTTAAGGTATAAATCCTCTCTCATATATTCACTTTACAAACAAATTTACTAACTCAGTTTTAGGTTACCTTGTGAGTGTCATCCACATATAATCAGAATGTGGGGTATATTAAACGTGGTTCACAAGTAAAAACGGAGTCCACATGCACAATGTGTTACAATCCCCATGTTTATTTGATGGTTGTAAAATCTAAGTTAAGTGTTTACGAGGATTAATTTTTTTTTTTCAAAAATATGTTCTTATGTGTTAGCAATCGCTTTGTGATTGATCATTATATTTTACTTTTTCTTTGATTTTACCCCCTGGCTTTTTTATTATTCATATTGTGTTGCTTTATCCTGACAGCTATTACTGGGAATTAGATTTTTAAAGGGATTTAACTAACATGTCCCATAAATAAACAATTTCTCTCCCTATAGTAAATTAGTCACCATTAATTTTAAATGGCATAAAAGAGAATGAGATACCAATTAAAGATGGTACATGTAATAGCATTTATATTTTACATGTTCGTATTGCACACTTATATGTTTTTCTAATACCTGTGTAGTAGCACATATACTGTAACAATCTAGTATTATGAAGTACATGTTGGCTTAAAAGTCTGGATATAAAGGTTATAAAATCTTAAATAAAATTTCATACCCAAGGTGGAAATCTCATTAATTACACTATAGTTGTGTGTATAATTTATGGGAAACTTTAGGTATTAGAGACACCTGTACTTTTTTTGCTATTTGCTATAAGTTCCCTGGTGTTTTGCAATACCAGTTTTTAAGTAGAGTTCTAGGGTGTTCAAGTCAAACTGGGACTTGTGGTAAAATTTCTTGTGAATGAAGGCATAAAGCCAACAGAAGACTTCAAGCATAGTAAGGTGATGCATTCAGTGAGTGGGATGTCTGATCCCTAAAAATCAACAGACAATCACACACACACACAATCATTCATGACCACCACTTGCAAATTAAAGGAATTCAACAGCGAGTTATTGCCACATTCCACGGTATAGTCCTGACCTCACTCCAAGCTGCTTCCAAATGTTTGGGCCATTTAAGGAGTTCCTGGGAGGCCAGCGTTTCAAATGTGAATCAATAAAGTCTGATCATGGCTCTGGCATACTGAGAAAACTTCAAGGTATAACGGTAATGTTTACTCTGATAGCTGTGTTCTGTTAACCAGCACAATCAAAAGTCCCGGTGTGATTTGAACACCTCTTGTATTTTAATAAAATTTCTTATGTTACAGCATTGCTGAATTCTAAAATAAATATTTTTTAGTACAACAGATTTGACAGTAGCACATTAAAATGTTATTTGCTCTAATTGTTGAGATTAAAGTGAAGTGTTCTGTAAGGAGATGGCCATTTAACATTTGTGGAAGGAGCCTCCAGTGTCAGAGCAGTGGGATTATGTTTTCCACTACAGAAAAACGTTTTCAGGACAGAGGAGCTTGCATGTTCCAGTTCCTCAGTAACATTACAGACTTGTTCTTGTTGTATGAACTTCAAAAGATGGAGGAGAAAAATCTGATAAGGGAATAAATGTTTATACCTGCTATAATATAAGTGATAACAGGAATTAACTTCAGAAACATTGAATATGAATAGACGTTAATGCAAATGCTGAAATGTGCCTTTCTTTTATAAATAAAACAAATGTATTGCTGTAGTAAACAGCAATAATACACCTCTGGACATGCAGTTATAGAAAGGAACAAACTCTTCCATCTTTATTGTATCACATCATCACTATTATTTGATTATGTTCCTAAAACAGTATGCACCATAGTGTTTTATTATATACATCATAAAAAAAACAGATATATGTAGGTTTGATTTTAAGATAACTGGCATCAAATACATCAGGAGCCTTTACGCAAACCTCATACAGAGTGCATCAGATTCTCGGCTGGATCCCAGTGTAAGTTTCAAGTGTTTAACTTTCTTCGGAGTGTGTTCAAAGAAGAGAGGAAGTCTTCAATGATTAACACTGAACTACATTATTTCCCATGCCAGAAAACAAAGGGCTGCTATCATTTTTTTGTATTATATAGAGTTCTACATCATCCTGTTACTGTCGGAACAGTCAGTGTATAGGAAAATAACACTAGCAGTTTTTATTGCCGTTAAACGAGTTGTACTGTTCAGCATAAACTCCATTCCCTGGTCCTTCACTATCAAGTTCTAGTCACCCACCACCACCACCACCACCACCACTACCACCCCTTCATGCTTTCCTTCCGTCTCAGGGAGCGCGGGTACGTGTCAAGCAATCGCTGAATTGAAATATTGATGTGGAGTATCAAAGCATGGCGTATAGCTCCTGTGTTTCCTGAACTCACCAAAAAGCGCTTTGATCACAGACTCCTGTGATCTGACTTCTGAAGTTGTTAAGAGTACTGGAAAACAAAATGCAAACAAACTTCAAGTGCCCCTGGTAGTGATAAAAGTTTTCTCTGACAAGTATAAATATGTGCTTTTCTGTATCTATGCCTAAGCTGTGAATCTCAATATTTAATAAATGCAAGTAGACTAGCACTGCTTTATTTATTTTTTTTCTTTTGTAAACTGAAAAGTTTTCTTTGGAAACAGTGTTGACCACAGTGTTTATATGATTGTTGGCATTTTTTTTAGATTTGCATTTGCAAATTGCTTTGCCTATTTTCATGTTAATGTATTTTCATGATGTTTTATATGCATTTATCTGAATATTATAATCTTGTTTCCAGTGTTATTCAGAGGTGAAATATAGCCACTCAATGAAATTCTGTACCATAACAACGTTTGCTTTACACTCATACGCAGTCCTCCATTTTGTAGTTAATTATTTATTTATTTATTTATTCAGATAATTTCAGTTTCTGCTTCGTCCAAAACGGGACCACGTGAGAGGCCAAACCTAACAGTGGAAACACAGCCACCCTTATCAAATATGTCATATTTATAACTGAACAAACCCCAATAACTCAAAAACAAGCAGGCCTGGACCCTGATAAGATCTGACAGTGTAAAGTGTGGCAATTAAAAAAAAAAAAAAAAAGGTTGTGATAAATATTATTATGGGTGGTCTGTGGAATTTAGTTTAAAATGAAATTCAAGTTTTTCAAGTGTACAAAATGTCATTTATACATAAAAAATAAAAATAAAAATATATAAAATAATGCCTGTGATGCTCAGATATACACTACAATATGAAATATATACATAAGAAGATACGGGGGAAGGAGAACAAGATAGAGGGGGACATATCATGTACAAATGCAATATGTATACAAAATATTCAGGATATACTGTATTATGGAACTGGTATATATGCTTAGTTATTATATAGGTGCAAAAAGTAGAGATCTTAGCTGTAGATGTATATGAACATGAACTATATAGTAATAGTAACTGTGTGCAGTGTGCAGAGTCTGAGCAGTCATCCAGTACACAGACATACAGTAGGAGAGAATAATAAGCAAATGAAGCAGCAGTACTAGCATGTGTCATGTGCAGTGTGGGGAGTTATATCCTGGTCTTAATCATAATTTAAAGAAACATAAGTTTTTATTCAACTGATTATTTCTTAAGTAAAAACACAACTTCTGCAGAACTATTTTTGCAGAAGTAAAATCAATTTGAACTGACCTTTAACTCCCAAATAATGCAAATTGCTTTTCCACATGGCCCCACCAAAAAAAAGTGCTACAGTCTTACAGAGCACATAATCAAATGCGTACTGACTTAAATACAATACGTTGTCCTATTTCCCTCTCCTACAGCGTTAGTCATGGTGATTATGAGCAGTGTTGTCACAGTCTGGTCTGATTACTGCTGAAAGCTGCTCAGATCCAGGGAACAGCAGGTTATATCTTACATTGAGGGTCATTTAAGCAACACAAGGCTGTAAAACTGGCTTTTGGAAATGGTCACCAGTACAAAGGCTTGTAGCTGGCTGTTTGGGGTGCAGATGGTCAAGACAGCTGGGACAATTTAGTGATCTGAGGCTCTTAAACTGCCCCCCAGACATGGTTAAAAAACAGCTTGACAACATGTCTTCTTGTTCTTGCATTGTTTAGACACTTTTATGAGGACAGTCAGTTTTTAAATGAATGGATTTGTCATCCTTGATGGAAGGTGTCCTGCTCAATGATTATGCAGTTTCTTGTTTTATTTCATTTATTATTTAAAGCCCTGGTGGGTAAAGGTTAAATTATTACCCGGACCACTTCAGCACTTTAGCCTTCATAAACAGAGACTTTATATACACATAATATGCGTCTGCAATTTTGTAAAGTTCAAAATGTGTGTCATTCCAGATGGGAAAGTTAATCATGCATGATTTTCTACCTAAGTAACAAAATTTAAGTAAAATTGTGTTAAACCTGTAAACTAACGAGTCTTGAGTAACTACAGTACATGCAATTCATATTAATCCCTATACAATATACTTTAAAATGTCTAATTATATGTAAACATTAATGTCTTAAAAGTGTAATATTTTTTATTTTAGCCAGCACTAATGATAATTCCAATTACTGCATCATAATTAAACAAATGAAAAGACAAGCGTTAATAAATAAGTGATGAAAGTGGACACAGAAGTATGTGAGTGTTTTGAGAGATTTCGAAGCAGCCCATGTGAATGCCTGCTCATCTCTACAGCTGCCTAATGAAGACTGGGATCTCTGCTTGCTCTGGAAATGAGTTTTCCCTTGAAAACGGTGGAAGCCGTATCCAGGTCTATTTAAATGAGGCAACATGGGGAAGGTAAGCACAACCACAGGAGCATTGTTTTCACAGTTCAAAGTAAGGCGAGCATGCTTTGCACTTCAAAGCCACTCATCTGGGAGGCAGTGATGGTGGGGGCTGGAGGGGGTGAAGGATAGAGGGGGGGGATTTAGGGGACAGGAAATAAGAATCAGGGTAATTAACAACTTCTGCTCGGTAATGAAGCCCAGAGAAAGAAACAGACGCGGCCTCTCAGTTTAATGCCACCAAATATTTGACATGCTTTATTCAGGTCCTTTATCTCTTTTTCTCGTATTTGACTGTTATTTTGCTTTTATTGTTAGTACCTGCCTTAATTGCCCTGAGAACACTGTCTGTTCATGATTTTACAATTATGTTCCAACAACTTCTCTAACTTTTTTTTTCCAGAGTTGTAATTTTTCATCAGATCCATTTCGAACATGTTAATGATTTGTTCTTACATGTTCTTTGGGTTAACCGGAATAACAGAGGCTAATGAATTATGCAGCATTTAGTAACAAACATCAATCAATGGTGTCAGTGGTGCAAGTGTCGGGTTCAGGATAGATCTACACCTCGGTTTTGTTCATGTACTGAGAATAAATAACAGAGTATTATTGGTTGAAGACATCTTTATTTATTATATTAATTAATAACGGAGGCACTCAATCATTATTGTATTTACTAGTCACTTTCCTTTAATCTAAAATTGCATTCATTTACTATTATTGACTTTGTTTATTTCTGAAATTTAATAATATAATGAAAAGCATAAAAAGAATAATAATTTAAGAATAATAGTGAAAGCAATGGTGAAACCAAGATTTGCATGACCAACACCAAAAGAAAAAAAGTTCATTATATTTATTTTGTATTTCTTACACTGCAAATGTGGTATCATGCAATTATATCATCTTAGAGAGTAATGGTATATTTACTGTGCTAAGAGGGTTTTGTAAAAGATCCTAAGCCTTAAGCTTGTCTACAGGCTAATTACCTCCTTCCCCCAGACTTCAAACACATCTGGCAAACTGTAATGTATAATAGCCTAAAAACAGAGCTTGATAGTACGCAACCTATATTGACTGTCCATAATTTATGAATTTGTCCGACTTAGGCTTTGGCTTCTTGTTTCTATACTCCCAATTAAATATTTGGACAATATTGGCTTTGTATGTTGATGCAAAGATGAATATCTTCAATCCAAAGTACCACTATTAGAAAATTCATATTTGAATATTGCCTGCAGATCTTTAATCAGCCATAGTTTATAGGAGTCCTCAAGTAAGATCAGCCCTGTGCTGTAAAAAGTGTAAGACACATACATGAATATGTTATAAACCAATGGTGCTTTCAAAATTTATAAATATTTCTATATTAAAGGCATTAAACAGCAATATAATTTACCATGTGTTTTTGTCTAGAATAATACATAAGTTAAAAAAAGACATGACACAAATGAAGGGAAATAAATTGAGTCAAAATTCACATGACATGCAAGTTAAGCAATACCAAATATAGTCTGGATATGTCCTTATAAGCATATGCATGAAAGAGTTAATGGTTAATGATAAAATTAAACCCACAAGTCTCAGAATCTGTCAGTGGCTTCAGCAATTTTACATTGCAGCTTCCAGTTTACTGTACATGCAAAAATTACTTAGCAGTTCAGTAAATATGACAAAAATCGCTTTCAACCTGTGATTTTTTGACAAAAACTAGAAAATTGCTCTTATTACTTAACTGCTTTAAGTTCTGTACTAAAAGTATATATTTTGTTTATTTTCACTGTTAATATTAATTTGTAATGCATGATTGCATAAATGGGACTCCACTTGGACAGGACTTTAAACTGATTTTTGAGCATTCAAGCATTAATTATTTGCTTTGTTATGCCTTCAAGGCCTAAGGCCTTTAAAAGCTAATATTTAGGTAAAGAAAATCACTTTTTCAGTTTCTCAGTGAGGTATATAATATGTATGTGTGTGCACAAAAATTGTATAAGAAGCCATGTTAGTTTCTGCTAGCTGAGTATTTTTGAAGGCTGATACTGTATGTGCATGGTGGAACCATTGGGAACTGATGGTTATACAGTGATGAGATTTATGTAGTTTGTTCAGCTGAAATTTGAGTATTAGAAAAAATAGATAGTTCAATTAACTTTAATTTGCATTAGAATTTATGAGATTCCCCCCCCCCCATTTCCTTCCCCATTTTTTCTCCATTTAGTGTGTATATGGAGGTGTTAGGCTTTGGCTTCTTAATTTAATTTGTGAACTAGTATTGACTTAGTATGTTGCTATGTATTTCGTTCAACTGAAATTTGAATATTAGAAAATAAGACAACTGATCGTTCAAATTACTTAAATTTGCATGAGAATTTATGAGACTTTTTAAATAGTCTAAGAGTGACTGGTTTACATTGCAATGTAAACTTTACCTAAATATAGCCTACTTGGTTAAACTTATGTTTAAATTGTCAAATCACTTTTCTTGAGTGACATTTATTCCCATATTTGAATTTACTGATTTTTCAAGCAAGGTTAGGTGTCAAAATGTAATGTTGCATTTAGGAATTAATTGAAGTTCTGTGAAATTTCTGCATTTTAGCGCCCAAAACAAGGCGATGAAGCGAAGCTGATTCATGCATGTATGTGCAGAGACAAAGGCTGATTGTTATGCTGAGAATCCAGCGCATGTTTGCGCACGGACCCGACACAAAGGAGCGCTCTTTCTGTGTATTAAGATGTTAAACGGCTCTGAGGCTGACCCGTAAGCTTTTCCCAGTAAAGACACAGAGATGATTTTTAGCTCCTCGGGCCCCCCGATCTGTGTTTAATCCGGGTGATGTGATGGCGCCCTTAACTTGAACCCGGAGTGTGAAAATGTCCCGCAGAGCCGCTTATGTGTCCGCGAGCTCACCACCAGGCTTTGATCGGGTTTTATTCCATTTAACCTGCTGGTTTGTTAGTCAAATGTCCTTAAGGGAAATCTCCTGCACGTGTGACTAAACTTATAAGAAGTGATCATCATGCAAAATAGCAGAAGCTTTTATGCTGCATATCAAAGTAGCAAAGCTTATAACCTGTCTATGTAGCCTTTAAAGTATCAGTAGTGCAGAGTATCTGTGATGTTTTCAGGGATTGAGGTTCCCACATATTTAAATGATGTAGCTATTGTATATGATATTCAACCCATGGATGTGCAGAAGTTTTTTCCTAGAGGACCATGGCCTTCTGTAACTTTTACATGTTGGCATAATGTTCAGTGATATTAAATAAACTTAATTTTTTTTATTTTACAACCTGAACATAAATCTACCATACATTTTTATTGACCCAACTTTTTTTCCCCTTAAAATGGAAATTTGCTCTTTATTTAAATATGTTTATGATTTTTTTTTTTAAGTTTATATATGTGTCAAACATGACCCAAATATTAAAATACCATGGCTCATTTTTTAAAATAATAACCATTGGTTGGCCAATGATTGATTGAGAATTTAGGTAACTTATCAGAACTTTGGGAGTTCAAGCCCCAGCCCCAAAAATGGCACCACTTTTGGGCCCTGGAGCAAGGATTCTCTCCAAGGCACTGTGTAATGGCTGACTCGCTGCTTAGACCCTGGCTTCCTAGCAAGCTTGGATATGTGATAAAATGTGAATGAGCATGTGAGTGTATGTATGTGTGTGCCCTGCGATGAATTTACACCCCATCCAGGGTGTACCCGCCTCGTGCCCCAAGTCTCCTGGGATAGGCTTCAGGCCCCCTACAACCCTGTATACAGGATAAAGTGGTATAGATGATAAGTGAGTGAGTGAGTGAGTGAGTGAGTGAGTGATGGAGTGCGTTTGTAGATGAGTGTAATGTATAAGGAAAAACTAAGTTTCCTTCTTCTTTTTCTTTTCAACATCAGAACACATAAGTTGACATCATTTATAACTTACTTGTATATTTAAAAAAATCACAACCATAAATCCAATAACAGTGGAAGACTTTTACACTAAGCTGTAAATAGTTATTATGATTATACTGTCATTATAATCTCAACACACAGAGATTTGATCATGACCCCTTCAAAGTAGCAGGTAAACATTATTTTCTTTTAGTTGGTGTGATTTGGCTGTGGATGGCTGAACATGGATACTCTAAAGACTCTAAAAAAAAAAAAAAAGGAAAAAGACAGGGAACAGCCAAGAGGTCTTTCTTCACTTGCTTCAATGAATATTCTCATGAAGATATAATGGATTTTCACCTAAGAGCTGCTGCTGTAACCATAAATAATAACCTGTGCTTATCCCAAGACTCTGCTCATACTTCACACACCCATTTTACTTTATAATACACATTTGTAGAAAAGTTGAGGTTTTTATTACCTTTAACTAATGCAAATGAGAAAAGCAGCTTGCCCCATCACATTTTATTTGCTTATTATGAATCTAAATCTATTTGTTTTTCTGACTATGTTTACTGTTGGATACATTTTCAAAATAAGTTTGAACTGAATACTCATTGTTTTTTCACAATTACTTAAAATCGCATATCAGTTTATATAAATATTACTTGCATTAAAAACTAAATGGATGTTACTGGATTTAAACTTTTTGCTTGAAAAAAATAAATAAATAAGATCATAAAATCACAAAATGTAACTACAAAAATTGTTAGCATTCAAATATAAACTATATAATGCTGAAGACGAAAATAATTATATATACTGTAAATATATCATTTTAACAATATTCTTGACCTGGTATCCACACAAGTTTAAAAATGTTGAAATTGATTTCTTTGGTTTTGAAACTAAATCTAGGTAGATCTAAGAATCTAATCGGTCTTTTTTTAAACAATAATTTTTTTTTTTAATTTTGGGTGGAAAGTGTTGCAAACACAAAAATAGTTTATAAAAAAGAAGCAGAAATCAGAATAATGAACAAACAAAAAAAATCAGGGGGGAAAACAGCCTGTCCATAACTATTGTTTTATGCTTGTTTTGAACAGCTGGTTAAGGCCAGGGTGCAATCAGATTAAGCAACATCACTGACAAAAAATAAATAGTATGGTGACCGTCTTCAAATGCGCACGCACGCTCGCGCACACACACACACACCTCCCCGGGGTCCCCTCCACCCACCCATTCAGTGCCTCTTTAAGAGACCCCTGGCGAGAGGATCTTCTCCTCCATAAAGACGAGACGCGAGAATGACTCGCCATACACTTTGGTTCTGACTTTGCTACGCAAACGCTCCGAGACGGACAAAAACAAGGGACCAAAACCTCAGAAAGTGCGGATGAGTCTTGGACCAGTCGCCTTATCCCGAGGATTTACACGTTTTTCCGCTGTAACGGTGTTTTTTCCCCGTATATGACTGACTGAACTCCCAGCAAGCGCTCTGCTTCCACAGCCGCTCGCGCTCGTGTTCGCGCTCATCTGCAGGTGCTGATCTCCTCCTGACAGTAAAAGCACATGGCTGCACTGACGCTCTCCAGAACCGACAACATTCTCCATAACTTCTTACAGGTACATATATATTTAGAGAAATGAGCATTTCATTTTCATATTCAAGCTTTTTCCTTTTTAATACAACGTCTTTTAAATAGTTCATGCACTATCGAGTAAAGAGTTCATCACTATTTTAAAAAGCTGATTAGAAAACTAATAGAAACTTTAGTGAAGATCACAATCATAATACTGTACGATTATTGCTTTTTATGATGCTTACATCCAGGAACCACAGTGCAAGAATTTTTAATTATGAACTTTCCATGCATGCAGATAAAACATCTCAGATAAAAGATCTGCATGCATGGAAAGTTCATAATTAAGGAGCGGACGATACCTAATTTTAAAAACAATAGGGAATCATCAGCTTTTTAATTATGAGCTTTCCATGCATGCATGCATGCAGATGTTTTATCTGCATGCATGGAAAGTTCTATTTTAGAACTTTTTTTTAGAAGTTTTATTAAAATTGTGGCTGAATTTGACTGAAGTGACTGTTCCGTGATCATTCAAATTTACCCATTAACCATAACTTTGATCTTAACTAAAATAATAAAACCTTATTTGTTTTGATCAATATAAATATAAATGTAAATATAAATCATAGCAAGCATTATATTATATTTGATGGTAAAATTTACCATCGATTTATGCTTTAAAAATAAATAAATAATTAATGAGAAATCAATAAAATGTCCATTAGATCCATTACATTCTGGAATGCTTGATGGTCTTGTCCTCAGATGCAATTTTCCAGTCCATTCCTGTAGATACTCCTGCTTTTTTTCCCTGTGTTTATAACTCAATAAATTTTTTTATTTTTATACATTTAAAAATATTATTAATAAATAATATAGTATTATAAAGTCACAAAGTGTACAGTTCCACATTCCGTATCAATTATTATCACTTTTAGGCTAATAAGGTAATTGTATTTAATCGAATTTGATTGTTAAATAACATTGTCACTCTATGAAATAATTTTCATTTCAATTCATGTAGTCTTCAACAAATTGTTCTTCTGCCTCTTAGGATCGTACCCCAAGCTCCTCTCCGGAGAGTGGCCCCAATCCGCTGTCATTCCTGGCCACCACGTGCAGTCAGGCTTGGCAGGTGAGCGGCACCGTGGGCGCAGACGGGGCTCAGTTCCCCTATGAGGGCACAGTGGGGACCACATCCAGTATGTTTCAGCTCTGGAGCAATGAGGTAGCCCCCAACTCTAACCTGAGTGCTCATCATATGGCCTTCAGCGTGCCCAAGATGCAGTTTCCTGGCCATGTCCAGAATAGTCTGGGCGCTCACTCGCTCCACCACCATCATCATCATCATCACCACCATCACCACGAGCTGCCTCTTACCCCTCCAGCTGAACCTTCTGGTTCATACTCATTTGATGTCTCACCGGTAAAAATGCTGCCATCACAGGCGCAAGGAAACGCTCAGTACTATGCACAGCACAATGCTGTTGGTCAGAACTTTCCCAGCTTCCTGCAGAACAATTCAACCAGACCCCATGTGCCTGGAGGGCACATTGAAGATAGCCAGCAGTGGTGGAGTCTCCCTCCGAGCAACACCAGCACCTCGGGTCACCCATTCTCCTTGGGCAGGCAGCTGGTTTTAGGCCACCAGCCTCAGATTGCTGCTCTGCTGCAAGGCACCTCGAAGAGCCTGCTGAGCTCCACACGCCGCTGCCGCCGGTGTAAGTGCCCGAACTGCCAATCTGCAGGGAACACCGTCGGCAGCCTAGAGTTTGGCAAAAAAAGACTGCACATCTGCCACATCCCAGAGTGCGGCAAGGTGTACAAGAAGACATCCCACCTGAAAGCGCACTTGCGCTGGCATGCCGGCGAGAGGCCATTCATTTGCAACTGGCTCTTCTGCGGTAAGAGCTTCACACGTTCGGACGAGCTACAGAGGCACCTGCGCACACACACCGGCGAGAAGCGTTTCGGCTGCACACAGTGTGGCAAGAGGTTCATGCGCAGTGATCACCTCTCCAAGCATGTTAAGACCCACCAGAGTAGGAAGGGTCGATCCAGCCAGCCCTCTCATGTTGACCCAGAGCTGAGCAACATTAAGAGGGAGTGAAGGAATCCAAGAACTGAAGTGCACAGATAATCTTACAACTCTCACAGAGATGGTCGCTTGAATAATCCTCGTGAGAGACAAAGCCATATTTATAGAAGTTCACAGAGTTTCTGAACATGAAGGTCTATAATGAAGGCCACGCTGCTAGTAAACAGGTGATGGACAAACACTGTAAAAGGGAAATGTTACTTGTTTTCACATGGTTTTAGAGATCTTATTTAGAGATCTTGTTACTTGTTTTCACATGCTTGAGATCTCACTAATGCTGGCTTCTCTTTGCACAAAGGTAATTTGTCAGTCTGTTAATTCACTAACAATAAATTATACAATCACAATATGAAAAATATTTATTAAATCAATCTGGTCATTTATTTTTTACAGAAAAATTGCCTTAATACTCTTGTCACATTTTGTTGTTTTGTAAAAAAAAAATAATAATTTGTTAATTAATTTTACTGATTGTCTGTAATTATTCACCATCGTTCTGATATCGGTTTGAAGCAGCAGTTTGCACTCAGAACATTTCTTTACTTTACATGTAAATATCCTGGATGTTTGCATAAAGCCTGGTTTTAATTCTAGCCTTAGATGGTGTTGTAATGTACAGAATATAATGTTTATATGGCATACAGTTCTATGAAGACTACGCATGTGAAAAATAAATAAACAAAAAAGAAAATAGGCAAAACTCTCAATGTCATCTGTCTTTGTCTTATTAATCTTGGAGCACACTCCTCACATTCTAATTAATGTGTGAATATGAGCAAATGGCTGGCTTAATATTACATCTAACATCACATGAGTGCCGGACCACATCGATTCAAATGTTAATTCGACAGTATGCGGGATGCTAATTTTAGGTGGCCATTGTTCCTGGGTGGTAAGGAAACACTTTAAAGCGGTCAAAATGACTGAAAAGCTCTCAGACATTTTACACCTTACTGTAAATTGTTAAGCCCATTGATAGAGACCCTGCCCTGAACTTATGACATCAAGTTCACAGTCATGCAGCCTTTTTAATGGCTTTTCCTATCTCGGTGGTGATGATAGAGTCAACGGTTAGTGAGGATGGCACTCAGCTGGAGCTCACGGTGAATGGACCCCCAGCGGCTCGGGTCCTGCCGCTAGCGACACCAGTTGCTTTGATTTGTCACCTTTCTGTAAGTGAATGACTTAACACCTTCTCTCAGTAGTCATGTATATCACAGGCATGCACCCATTAGCTTTTTACTGCGCCACAGTGCCCAGAATGTGACCCTGCTTGCAGAACAAATGAAGCAGATGCCTGCATAAATACTTTTGTACTTGCCTCTGTGTGTAGGCTTTTGCTCTTGAAAGCAATGCTAAAGAGCTACGCTGCATCATCTGTATCTGTTTCCCTATCAGTTGAGTGCTGATATTATCTGTATCTAGACCTGGATTTAAACCTGAAGGGTGTGCGACCTGAAACCAGATTTTCCCAGATCAATCTCATCATTTTGATTCATACAAACTTAAATATTTCTTTTGATTGTGTAAAGCGTAAAGTGTGTTTTTTCCCCCCCATGCTTTATTTCTTTCCTTCATTCTTTCTGTATAATTTAGTTGAACTTTTTTTTTTTCCAGTAGACATTCTGTATGCCATTAATTTTGAATATATAGTTTGGCTAGATTTAGTCAGCTGACAAAAAAGTATCTGGTAAAGATAAGGCTGCGATTAGTTTCCTTACTTATAAACACTTGTGTACATAGTTCCGAATTTGGGCTACTGCACCGTTACTTCTAGACAGATAAAATTGACCTCAGTAACATTACCTAAGATTTCAGACTAGCCCTGAACTCAAGTTCATCTCATCACTCACTCATTGTCTATAACACTTTTTCCTGTATACAGGGTCATGGGGACATGTACAGGGTGCCAATCCATTGCAGGGCACATACACTCATATGCTCATTCACAATTTGAGAATGTCAATTAGCCTAATCTTTGGATTTGGAAGGAAACCAGAGGACCCAGAGCAAACCCACTAAGCATGGGGAGAACACGCAAACTCCATGCACACATGGAGGTGGGAATCGAACCAAGACCCTGGAGGTGCAAGGCGATAGTGCTAACCACTGAGCCACTGTGCCGGCCAGATGTTTATCGTTTGTGAATGTGAAATGTAGGTTTTAAAATGTAGTAGGTAATAGGAGTGTAGCATTATATTGTAACACAATACGTCACGATGCAAAAAAATCTATTATGTTCATGGTGAAAATGTATGATTCATATTGTGTATGTACTAGCATTCCATTTATTAAGCAGCTAATGCAATTGCATTATGAATATCCACATTTTGCATTGTTTTCTGCTTCAAAAATAAAACCTTTCTCCTGAAAAAAAAACATTCTATACAAGATTTTGGAGTGTCTGTGTCCGTGGCAATCAATGGCCATTCAGTCGAAAGCGCATTAGTGAGGTACAGGTAATTTTGGACGTTATATTGTCTGCCACAACATTCCCTTTCAGCGCAAAGATGTTCAGTGGAGTTAAGGTGCAGGCCACTGGAGTTCCTCAATACATAGTCAAGCTGGAACCAAAACTGTTTTAGAAACTCTGTTGTCTAAAATGCCTTTATATATGCTGAAGCATGAAAACCATTATCCTTTCACCACTAAACATTCCAGTAGGCACCATTCTCCTGCATTTACAAAAACCATTGTCAACCCTCAGACTGACAGATAGTGGAGCTCTAGAGTTCAGTAAGAGTGTGCTTTACACCATTCAGCATACACTTGGCATTGTGATAAGAAACCTTACGACTTGCTGTTCAGCCACTGAAACCCTGCTCTTAAGTAGCTGATCTTTTGTTGGTTCTGCTTCCAGACCACATTAATAAAATGTAAAGTGGACCATTGTGACAGATAGCACTGTTTGTCTGTAGTGTTTGCATGTACCTGTTAGCAGTGAGCATAGCTGAAACACCTGAACTCTATACTATATACACTGATCAGCCATAACATTAAATGTAAAACACTAAGCCCAATCTTGTCTTGTGCCCCCCCTGGGCATGACTCCATAAGACATCAGGGGTCTGCGATGGTGTCTGGCACCAGGATGTTTAAACAATTTCCCTCTGGGATTAATAAAGTTCTTTGGATCTTGAATATTGAAAAGTTAGAGGCGGATCCTTTGGGTGCTATGGGTTTTGAAATGGGACCTCCATGGACTTGTTTGTCCCATGGATGCTTGCTCAGACTGAGACCTGGGGAATTTGCAGGCTGGATCATTAACCATGAACTTTTCACCTGCTCAAAACGTTTACTGGTACATAATTGATAAACAACATTATTTAATTCACCTGATGGTGGTGTAAGTATTGTGGCTGCTCAGAGTATAAGATTCAGTAATGTTTGTTCATGATTAATAATCAACCTATTATTATTATTATTATTAGTGTATTATTATCATTATTATCAGTTCATTATTACAGTTATCACATTATCATTGTTAATATAGTATGAGGGTGAGTCAAATATTATACACACTCTGGCTGAAGAATTTATTTTAATGAACTTTTAGAAAAGACAAAAACAATTTTTTCGACATAATCTTCTTGTTTTTAATACACTTTGTCCATCTGCCAACAAGCTTTCCCATTCCCTCATTTAAAAATGTTTTAGACAAATACACTGCTGTCTTCACTTCTTTATTAGAAGTGAATTTTCATCTTTGTAATGCTGCTCTCAGGGGACCAAACAGGTGAAAGTCTGATGAAGCGAGATCGGGGCTATAGTCTATGCTTTAATACCTCAAAACGTAGTTTCGACAGAATTGGACGCATGTGCATCATCATGCAAGATCACAACGCCCTTGGATAGCAGTCCTCTGCGTTTAATCTGAAGTTTAGGCTTCACCTCTTCAATAAGCGTCTCATTGTAACGTGCAATGTTCATGGTTGAAAATTTTTCCTAATAAAATGTTTTCCACAAGAATCGCAGAAAACAGTAAGTATCAATTCTCCATCTGATGGTCGACTTCTGAACTTTTTCTCGCACCGTAGTTACAAATGAACTGATGTAACACATTCACACCTGCACAGCAGTGACTGGGGAGACGGTAGCCTTGAACGGAAAGACGTTTTAATATAAAGGGAGTTTTGAAAATAAATTTAATCAACCTGGCAGTACTCATTCATTTCAGTTTAGTGCCTCCATAATTACATAGTTAACTTGCATAGTGTAACCCAGTATGAATAGATAACAGTGATTAATTTCTAAAGGTAAAATGCACAGGTAAAAATGATCTTCCAAGCCATATATATATTTCAAAAAGACAGTTTATTTCATATAATACAACAATGAGATCTGTCTCATAGACATTTAGTCTATCTAGTCTGTCTTTCCCGTTTTCTCTTACTAAAATGTCTTCAACAAAGCATGCGAAAGTCTAGATTTGTGCAAAGGCAACAGAGGAGAGGCCATTCTCAATACAGGGCAAAAGTGCCTAGATAAGAGACGAGAGGACGTGGAGTGTAGAACATTCAACTGTCACAGTATTTTTATATGTGCCAGAATTTAAACAGCTGGCATCTGGTGCAACATTGCGTTATGGCCAAGTCTTCCTAAAGCATAAGTATTTTGAAGAAAAGTTAAGATGATTTTATGTGTCTGCCGGTCTTGAACGGATCATTGCATCATTTCTGTCTGAGTGATAGCTTTAAAAAAAAAAAATCACAGCAAATCTCAAATTCTCAAATGTAAACTTATTTTTTTCTTTTGCATTTTTTTTTTACATAATTTTTACGCCTAATGAGTAAAGTGCAGCCAGTCACAGGCAGTGTGGTTAATTGGGCATGGTCCATTAGTAATTATACCAGAGTGTAAATTATCCAGGTTTGGATATTATATGGAAGTGAACCATCTTCCTGTTCAAACAAATAGGTGTGTAAGTAATAGATGATGGTTCAAATAAATGCTTGTTTTTGAATTATGAATTCATACTGTCACATTGTTGATGCTTTTTTTTAAAACTGTGAATGGAAAGTGAATGGAAAAGGGGTGCATCAAATCAAACTGTGAAAATTGTGCATACTTCATTAAAGCAGGTGGTTCAGGAATACTACCAATACAGTGTTCAGAAGCTCACTGGTGGCCTCTACTGGTGAAAGTGTGTACTTGCTGGGCACAAATATCTAAATTCTGTTCTGTCTTATAAAAATGCCACCAAAATAATCTCTTAATATTGTACTTGATCAATTCACTTATAGTCAATAGGTTTTCATTCATTTAGATATATTGGCAGTGTGAGCAAACTTATAAATGTCACTCTTTACTGTAAGAAATGATAATGTGGATTTTGTTTTAAAATGATATGATTTAGTTTGCAGTGATTATGTTTAAACGCTTTGGTAACTCCATTCGGCACCACCGTTGTAGGAGCTTCTCTTTAAAGGATTGGATTCTTCTCTCATTTCCAATACCCAGTTTTTGAGCATTCATTTCAGGAGTAAAGAATAAGCTAGGAGATATGAATCGTGATAGGAAAGGTTCGGTAATTACACGTAAAGCTTTGCCATACTGTAAGGCTTCTCGCTCTGTTGTCTATTGATCTAATAAACTGCATTTTCCTTTAAAAAAAAAAAAAAGGTTGTTAAATCCCAGAGCACACAGAGTGCATGCACGGTTCTCCGACAAAATGTAACGTATGCATGCTGAAACAATCACATCTTTCTCCAACGGTCCACGGCCTGGCGTGTCGAGCAGTAGCTAGGGCTGCAGGGAGTAGAGGGATGCATGACCTCTAGCTTTACATCATCGAAGCTGAGGGTCTCTAGGGGAGTGCTCGATCTGTTCTCATTCCACTCAGATCAAACAGCACTGGTACGGTCAAACAGAATTCAGAAACACAGCACTGGACATGTCCATATTCAGCGAGGACGCACTGAAGCCACTGCATCTTCATGCACAGGGTCGGTCTTTAATGTACGGTATATACAAATATATACTTCATTGTCAGTCTGTCTGTAACTGGCTCCTTCTGGAGAATATACGTATCCCAGCAGGCTCTTTGTTGTGAACCAGAGATAAAAATAGTGCCTTTGTAAACAGGCCTAACGCCCCATGTAGGCTACGTAAAGCTAAATCTTCATCTCCTGAATAGCAGAGCACATTGTTGAGGGAAAATACTGGACAACACTGAAGCAATTGCTACTGCATATACATACATGCACACCTACACTCTGTTATACACTCATTCACACGTTAAAAAAGGCCATTCAGCTCCAGTGACCTCCCAATGCAGGAATGTTTTTTTTTTTTTTTTTTTTAAACAAAAAGCCCGGAGGCACAAAAAAACAAGCTGAAAAAAAAAAGTCACTTGGTCATTCACGTCAGAGTGCGAGTAAAGAACAGGACAAGTTTAAGTCGTCCTGGTCGCTATAGTGGACGCGTCCAGGCTGTAACAGGCTCCTAAGGCAGCCAGGGTCAGAGTTCAAGGGCAGCTCATAGTTCATCCTCATCCAGCTGAGCCAGGTGATTAGAGTGCTGTAGAGTGGAGGAAGGGCCCGGAGCTGATGGTCCCACCTCCCACCGTGGTGCTCTGGAACCACTCTCTCCTCCCGCCTGCTGCTGGATTAGATAAAGCAAAAAGAAATAGAAAATATCTATTACACCAAGGAGCGCCTTCACTTATGCTTCACGATCATTCCTACAGCGTTTCCAAAAGATCTTTATTAATAACATCTGGCATGAAAAAAGGGCTCGCCAAACACATTTGTAGCTAATGCTTGTTATATTTGGAGCGTTGGCTTTCAGAGTTGTTCCATTATTAGGGCTGTAATTGAGATTAACTCTCTGAATGAGTCAGTGAATCCTATCCAGAGTTTCAGAAAAAAAAGGTACTGCACTACAAAAAATGACATCTAAGTGAATTCTTCTTAAATCTAGTCAAATGTAGCTACACTTTCTTAAATAACTCTACAACTGAACAAATACAAAGATTTTAAATTTAAAAAAGGAGATTTTTCTAGTCAACTTACGCTAAGTTTTCTAGTCAACTATTTTTTTTTGTTCTATTAGGAGATAATTTTCCTACTTTTAAGAAAAAAAATCCTGAAGCTGACCAAAATATATAACAAGAACATTTTGCTTAAAGTTTTAGCACAGATTGTTTAGAAATAATCTAATCTTTCCATTTATCCATATAGAAACCCATCTAGAGACCTGGGCCAGTATTCACAAAGCTTCTTTCTCTCAGAAAAAAAATTCTCTCAGAGAGCTCCTATCTTAGCCTAAAAAGTCCTAGCTGGGAGTCCTAGACTAAAAGTGATTTAGGAAACT
>JAQMYJ010000015.1:6691317-6720223 GCA_030014305.1 Clarias laeviceps
GGGAAATATATATATATATATTTTTCCCAATAATTTTATTTTTGTTTTTATTTTTTTATTAAGCCAAGTTAGCCTGGCGGCACGGTGGTATAGTGGTTAGCACTGTCGCCTTGGATCTCCAGGGGGTCCGGGTTCGATTCCCATCTCTGTGTGCACAGAGTTTGCAGGTTTCCTCCCGGTACTCCGGTTTCCTCCCAGTACTCCGGTTTCCTCCCACAGTCCAAAGATATGCAGGTTAGGCTAATTGGCGTTCCCGTTGTGTGTGAATGAGGTGTGTGTGTGTGTGTGTGTGTGTGCGTGCTCTGCGATGGATTGGCACACTGTCCAGGGTGTACACCTGCCTCGTGCCCTAAGCATCCTGGGATAGGCTCCAGGTCCCCGCGACCCTGAATACAGGATAAAGCGGTATAGAAGATGAGTGAGGTGAGTTACCAAATGGAGTTCTTCTTGACCGTACTCAAAAGATAACCTTCCTGTAAAGGTTTCTTAATCATGCCGTTTCATTAAATTTTTCACTGACACTGTTGCTCTTGTCGAATGGTTCAGTGGAAATCTAAAGCTTCACCAGGATTAAAGAGAACTAAATGTTAGAGCTTTATGTTGGTTCCTGAAATGCTCTTGAAATGGATTGTAATGATTACCAAAAAAGTACTCCATCATTATTATTCTCATAATACAAGTTGATATTACAATGTCATAAGAGTTCAACACAAGAACTCATTCTCGATGGACTGAATGTAATATTCTGCGGTTTAATGATTGATTTGATAATGGACCCTATATTTGCATCTCTAAAAAGAAGAAAACAACGTGACTGATACAGTGCATTTGTGGTTATTAGGGTTGATTTGGCAAATATTCCATTAAGATACAGCCATACAACAATACCAGTAATGTATTTACATACAGGACACATCTTGGATTTTCTACTGAATGACCAATAAGTGGTCTCTTAGAAACCATTACAGTGATCAGATAATTCTGGGAAAATTATTAATAGTGAAGTACCTGTAGGAACAGGAACAAAAAAATAAAACAGCAATGACCAAACAAACAACGGTACTCACTCTTTATGCCAGTCATAGATCTGGTGTATGTTGCCAAACACTATTTTATCTTTTCCCTTCATGTCTTCGGGTACACCTTTAGTGTTTATAGTTGCCATGTAGCCCTGTAAGAGATTACAAAGACATGGCCTACACTGGTTACACAAAACACGCAATTTCCATACATACTTTACATAAATATACATACTCAGTGAAGGTTAAATAATTAATGGTATGTCTATCCTAAGAGCAAAAAAAACACAAGATATACACTTATAATATATTTGTGAAGGTGAACATAAACAGGTCAAATTCAGATTTCAGCTAAAAACTCATCAGTATTTCAACCTCACGTGCACTATTCAGATTTTGCATGAGAGTTTGAGTTTCAGAGAGTATCTCAGTTACATACAGTACAATACGAGACATAGTCTGTGCGATTTCAGGGCCACGGATTGATAAGTTGCTCAAAAATAAAAAAAAATTAAAATTAAACAGATTCCTCTGAATTCACACAACTTTCCATGCATAAAGAGTGACAAAACTTTTTAACTTAACTTTTAACTCTGAATAAAGAAAAATATACAGGTCAGTTATGGTTTTTAATTTTCAATGCTTTGAAAAATATGTCAAATATTGACTGGTGGTATATAACAAAGTGTTGAGGACTTCTCTCACGCCTGTCGTTCTTGTGTAAATATTTATAAAGACCAAACTTCAAATAGCATATGATAACTGGATACTGTACCAAGGCCTCTTTGGATACACTACTAATCGTTTTGGAATTATCTACTATATAGCTAAATTTAACCTCTCTAGTCCAACTAGGGACCGTGGAAGTATTCCAATTTGTACGACCATGGTAGGACCTTCTACACACTACAAGCAATTTGGAAATGCCAGTCAGCTTAATCTGCATGTCTTTGGACTGTGGGGGGAAACCGAAGTACCCAGAGGAAACCCACCATGCAAACTCACTGTTTAAAATAGTGCTCTTTGGCACTTTGCTCTAATAATTGTTGTTTCAATAGACACAATGTGCAATTATATATGGCAAAGTCCTTAGAAGGACTGTAACTGGTTCTGCAGGGTATTCAGTAAAGCTAAGTAGCAAATTTCTTTATAAAACTGCACAAATTGTACCTGAGACACAAGGGTTATCAAACCGATTGTTGACTTAATGTCATTAATTAATGTTTACTGCTTTTTATAATACTTTTTTTAATAGAAACTTTTTTAAAGCCAAACCCTTGGCCTACAGCAGTTATTTGCATGTGCACAAGACTTTTGCGACAGTTAGCACTGTCGCCTTGCATCTCCAGGTCCTGGGTTTGATTCCTGTTTCAGGTCTGTGTGAATGGAGTGGATCTTCTTCCTGTACTTGGTGGGTTTCCTCCAGGTTCTCTGGTTTCCTCCCACAGTCCAAAGACATGCAGGTTAGACTACCTGGCATCCCATATTGTCCGTAGAGTGTGAATGTTGAAAGGTTTAAAATATTGCAATATAGTGGTATAAGGTTTCATTCCCAGTTTCGTGTTAAAGTTAGCCATGGTCCCTGCCATAACACTAAGATCCATTCAGCTCTGCCCGCTTTGCTTAAAAGCTAATTCATGTGTCATACAGTACTGTGCAAAAGTCTTGATCCACCCCTTATTTCTTCATATTAAATTTGTAAAATTATGTAGATTAAATAAAAAAAAATGGGACCAAATGTTTTACTGCAACTGCCTAATGAACAAATTGGTTGTTTATTTAACAACCTCAGCAGCAACCTCATTTCCCCTCTTGTCTCCTCCAACCACTCAGCATCACCGGTATCCTAATAACCAGCCTGATCATCTGTTTCTCACTGGTTCTTGTCTTACGTTGATATATTTTTTAAATGTTTGAATTAGTCAGTCATCGGTATCTGTGTGGCTTAAACAAAAGACATTCCTCTGAAACTAGTCAGGTTCTTCAGGAAGCCTGGTGAACTATTCTTCAAGACTACATTAAATACAATAAAAATATAAGAAAGTGTGGCTCTGAGGAAGGAAAATATGAAGAAATGAGAGGTGGCTCAAGAGTTTTGCACAGAACTCGACATAATTTCAGGAAAGGACATGGTGGCGGCGTATACTGTAAATATTTTATTTTCCCTTTTTTCCTGTATAATTTGGCATCTGGTCACTCACCTCCACTATGAGCCCCAGGTCAACTACATACAGTTTCTCTGTCTCAATCAACTCTTCGAGCACATACCTGCAAAGAAAAGAAAGGAGAAAAGGTTTTCATTTGTTTGACCTGAAAACAGTTCCGCAGCCAGTATGTTTTCACCAGGTATTGATTCAGCGTCAGGAAATTCACTTAAGTATAGCACATACAGTGTGACTAATGCTTTCTGAGGAAGGGTGAAGCACATTGTTTAATTATGATGTTCAAAAAAGAAGTCTCTGCAGATGATGCAACATGTAAAATATAGTCGAACTCTTTTAAAGTTCAAATTGCAACTTGTGCAAGAGTCTGATTGTGAACTAAATCAATAGGACGAAATACTACACATTATACCACATCACTGGTATACTTTCTTGTAGTACACTTGAGTTAGTGTGCTGAGTCTGTTACAAGATTAGTCAGGACACTGTTGGGTTTCTTTCTATAGACTCCCATGACTGTGTATAGAGACTCCCATGACTGTGTATAGAGACTCCCATGACTGTGTATAGAGACTCCCATGACTGTGTATACAGCGTCATGACTGTGTACTGAGTGTCATGACTGTGTTATTCTGTGTTAGACTGAAGATGTGTTTGATATAAAGATAAAGCAGACAGCAGACTAAAGCGTTTGTGCTAGTCAAACACTATATACAACTGCCACATAAACTCATCACATTTAAAGTCCTATGTGTCTACTTTCATGCAAGCCATTAACCACTACAGTCATAGCCAAAGGTTTCGAGAATGACACAAATATAAAGTCTGCTGCATGACTGGTTTTAGATCTTGTTTATCAGATGTTACTATGGTATACTAAAAGTATAATTACAAACATTTCATAAGTGTTAAAGGCTTTTATTGACATTTATGCAAAGAGTTAATATTTGCATTGTTGACCCTTCTTTTTCCCTTTCAGACCATCAGTCAGGATGTGGCCAGGGCAAAGTGAAGAGGTCCAGAAAAAGAAGGGTCAACATTGCAAATATTTTTATTCATCTCATTCATTTCATTTATTATATTCATCTTTGCATAATAACTCTTCCCATTCTTGTATAATCAATGCTTGGAGTTTGTCAGAATTTGTGGGGTTTTGTTTGTTTACCTGCCTCTTGAGGATTGACCAAAAGTTCTCAATGGGATTAAGGTCTGTGGTGTTTGCTGGCCATGCACCCAAAATGTTGATGTTTTGTTCCTAGAGCCACTTAGTTATACCTTTTGCCTTATGACCATGTGCTCGATCATGCTGGAAAAGGCATCGTTTGTCATCAAACGGTTCTTGGATGGTTGGGAGAAGTTACTCTCGGAGGATGTTTTTGTACCGTTCTTTAATCATGGCTGTGTTCTTAGGCAAAAGTGTGAGTGAGTCCACTCCCTTGGCTGAGAATCGACCCCACACACGAATGGTCTCAGGATGCTTTACTGTTGGCATGGCACAGGACTAATGGTAATTCAATTATTTATTTATTTTTATTATTTAAATACCATAATATAGAGAGTTATATAGTATTTCTGTTGTTAACCCTTTCTGGGATTTTTGTTTTGTACTACACTAACTTCATTGATCAGTATGCTTATGCTCGTTTTCCTATTCCACCTCATTTTTAGTTTCCCTTTATAAATGCTTTGTATTTCATGGGTCCATCTCTTCTGGCATGTCTTTCTACAACATGATGCTACCACCACCATGCTTCATATAAGGATGATGTTCTCAAAGTAAAGAGCAAATTGTGCAAGTTCTCAAATTGTGGAAAGTTTTAAGCGGTGTGTAAGTGTGTACCAGACCCAGTAATAATGGTGTAATAATGTTCAATAGACGACAGACATACATGCTTTTCTCTAAGGCACTCCTCCGCTCCTCTTCACTGTCTACAGTGATTGACGATTGGCTGGAATTGTCATCCATCAACACAGAGCCATTGCCGTCTAGCTGCATGTTGCCGGGTTGGGAATTCTGTGGAGAATAGAAGCAATGATAAGGTTATGAAATATATTTAATATTTTGTGGAGAACGAGCCGTGCTCTTGTAGTCTTGCTGTTATGGTGCCGGTTGCCTTGGTGACAGGAAATGAACATTCAGACTGTGTTAGTGACAGTGACTGAATGATAAGGAGGAATAGCAAGCTTAGTCACCGCTACTACAATATCTTACAGCTAGGATGTTGGATGTAGTCGGTGTGCCGGGGCAGGCCATTGTTCATGTTAACGATGAATAATGTGGAATTTGGTCCTGCCAGATTGTGTAATGTGCTGTAGGAGGGGAAGTACAACAGTATGAAGTTCCTGTCTTTGTTGTTAATGCATATTTTCAAAGGTAAACTAAGGACACTAAGTGAGATGGCGTCATAGATCATAAGATTTCTCTGAAAAAAAGAGAGAAATTGGTACATGAGATACATGCGCTGGGTGGGAATGTGACGAATAACTCAGGAACATGGCAAAGTTGTTATTCAAGAAATAAATCTTGTGTTGAAATACTAAGAAATAAAGACAGCTGCCTCTGTACTGGGTAGCGAAAGATCCTTAATCAGTTGCCAATTCACTCTGCAGCCCTTCCAGTTTCTCAGTTTCGATCTTGATAAATGTTCACGCCTAATAATCAGAAGGGTCAATACATCAATATAATGTCTCTTTCTAGAACAATACCAGCACCACCCAAGTCCTAAACATCATATGTCCATTATTGGTAAATTCAGAGCCAGGCTTAATAAGAGCTGATTACAGTAATGGAGTCGCGTAACATAATATGAAACATACTACACTGAGATCTGTGCTCAGGAGAACTGTTCTTCGCTGCGTCTCCAGGACTCCAGCGCGCATTTTCTCTCCATGTTCATGTCTCAGAGCTTTACTGAGTGAAGCCTCTGACTTTCACTTTGAACAGGGTGAAACAGTCAAGTCCTGTTCGCTGCTTTAAAGGAGTTCCTGGGAGGCCAGGGTTTCAGACGTGAAGAAACTGAGACTGAGAAATCTTTCTACATTGAAATCTTTATACCTTTCCAAGCACTAGTGAAACGCTGGGATAAGTGCATTAGTGTAGCAGAGGATTATACAGAAAAATAAAGGGAATTTACTATAACTATGTTATAACTATATTATATATTATTCTGCACTATCAAAGTCCCGGGTTTGATTTGAACAGCCCTCATGTAAAGTACTGTGCACAAATAACAAATTTCAGTGATATTTGGTGTGATGATGCTTTGAGGACCTTTTAGTCTCAGGTACTAACTTACGACTAAATTTTACTGAGCATCCTTCAGAACCACATACAGTTCTTCTGAGGACATTGACTTCTTTTTTTGCATGCAAAATGCAGCTTCCATTTAGTTTTTTTGTTTTTTGTTTGAAATGTGCTAAATATAATGTGCTGCTTTCTTTTCTGGCATGCAAATATTTTTTTACTCACTCACTCATTTTCTACATCGCTTTATCCTATACACACAGTTGCAGGGGGCCTTGAGCCTATCCCAGGAGACTTACACCCTGGACGGGGTGCCAATCCATCACAGGGCACATACATCCAGTATACACACTCATACACTCATTCACACCCTACAGGCAATTTAGAAACGCCAGTCAGTTTAATCTTTGGACTGTGTGAGGAAACCAGAGTACCGGAGGAAGCACAGGGAGAAATATATTTAATACTTATATATATGCAAACTCCATGCACACAGACCTAAGACTTTTGCAAATTACATTATATAAAAAGGTCTGCATAGAATGCTTTTATTTTCAATCAGATAAAGCACGAATAATAAATCTCACATTTCAACCATGATGGATTTAACACCGACATTTGGTTGCTGCCATTGGCTCCCATTTTTCCAGTCATTACTGTGATGGTTCCATTTGTTTCTTAAGTTGGTGGAAAAAATACGTTACAACCAGAATCCCAAGATTAATGCGTTTCTATTGAGGCCAATTCCTGTTTTGAAATGTGCAGGGGGAAAAAAATATACTGAATGAGTGCATGAGGGTTAAACCTACTGTACTGCACTGTACACTGCATGTGTTTAAAAGTCTATACAAATGGACACATGGGGATTTGTCAATATTGTTTGTGTATGGGTGTGTGTATGTGTGTGTGTGTGTGTGTGTGTCTGTGCATACAACCTTTTTTTGCAAGGCTTTGAATATCTCACTCTCACTCATCGTCTTTACCGCTTAGAGATTTAGGGCATGAGGCGGGGTGCACTCTGGACTGTGTGCCAATCCATCCCAGGGCACACACACACACAATCAGACGCTCATACTGTACACACACTATGGGCAAGTTGGGAACGCCACTTAACCTAATCTGCATATCTTTGGACTGTGGGAGGAAACCAGAGTACCCAGAGGAAACCCACCAAGCACAGGTAGAACATGCAAACTCCATGCAGGAGAAAATCGAACCCAGAACCTGGAGGTGCAATGCAACAGTGCTAACCATTAAGCCACTGTGATGCCTAGCTATGAATATCACTATCAATGTAAATTCAGCTCATCCTTTTCTTGAGTGCTGTGCTGTACTCAAAAGGTACATTACACTTTTTTTATTTTTATTCTCAAGTCACAGTAGGGGAACAAGACTTTATCTGAGTAGTGAAAGTTAGCTATACTTATGTTGTGCTTTAATCTGATACTGCACTGTGCTGCGTTTTGCACTTTTGTTGGTTCTGCCTGCTGCATCGAGTTGATCGGTGCCGTACTTTAAGCTCGAGGTTGCGCTCCCCTGCTTGGCTGACAGGTTTCCTGGCCACACTCTTCGGCTCTGATTCTTTCCAGATGTGCTCGAGCCGCATCCACGGGACAGATTGTACCCCCACCCCCCTCGATCACATTCCCTCCTGTAATGCACGCCTTGTTTTTTTATCCAGAAGTTCGCTTTTTTTTTTTTCAGGTGTTTAATATAAAAACAAGATCGGATTGTTGTGCTTCCTGCAGGAAATTATGCTAAAGTTAGATTCAGTGCAGGGAATCCGTGTTATCATTTCTCCATTATTTTCTGCCTGGTTGAAGAACGCTCAAGAGAACGATATCTTTGCTGTGCTACACTAGAATAGGATCATCTGTATGAAATGCAAAATGCAAAGTCTGTGATGGAGCATGCTGTTTAAACCACTTAGAGGACCCTTCTGTTGGTCATAGGAGGGCTGGATAGCTGGAGCGATTATATGTTCATTCAGGAATTTTCCATTAGGCAACAAAACAATAAACTCTCGCAGGAACCCCAGGGTCTGAAGAACAGAGGCAGGTGAAGAGAGAAACATGAGCTTTCGGCAAGGACAGTATGACACGACATACAGATTAGACCCGCTGTACCGAGAGGCTGGGTAGCGATTTAAACAGCCCTGATTTCAGCAATTTCAAGTAATAACAGAGAAATATGCATAGGGTCATGACCTTAAGGGACTGACCCGATTACATTAATCCACATCTCTCTCTCTCTCTCTCTCTCTCCCTCTCTCAACATGTTAACTTCAACATTCAAGCTTAACTTTTGACCACAAAAAAAAAAAAAAAAAAAAATTCACAAAGCTCTTAGAGGACAGACTGATAACCTGTTCTTTCACCTCTGTGCAACATCTGCTAGAAATCTATCATCATCATCCTCAGAGCACACAGTAAGGTCATGTCTATAGCATTCAGTCACACACACACTCAACTATTTACCTCATCATATCACATGCAATGGAACGCACACAGGTGATACTTGGAAAAATAAATGGCATGACTGATTAAAGAGCATTGTGGGACACTGGCTTGTAATTACGCCCTTACGCCTCCATATAAGGACAAAAAGGCCAGACAACAAATGACACCCCCTCACACACACACACAGACAACACACACTTGATACCTCCTAACTATGGGTTTTTTCTCTCTCTCTCTACCAGTACCAGCCCAGAACCTGTTATACAGTACATAATGGGGCCTTTGTAATACATTTACAGTATTGTCCTCATGTTGCTAAAACATGAATTAATACATGCTTGAGGCTAACAATGAGTATGGAGTAACTGAGCAAATAGCTAATGTTACAAAGGCAGATTACAATTAATGATGAGCTCGCCCAGAGATCTTAATCAAAACGTTGTGGCAACATTAATTTGATAACATTATGAACACTGGAGCACTGTTGGTTTTAGGTTGTTCTTGGAATAGTGAATTACATAGAAGAAATAACAGACCAATATTGACTACATGATGTTAGGGTCGTTCGTCAAACGCAAATCCGATTTCAAAACAATATTTAATTGTGTAAGTGTTGATTTTTAGGTCCCAGCTGAAATACATACGTTTGAAAATAAAACTCAAAAGTGCATGTGTGATCAGTGATTTGATTAGTTTTTCTGAGTTCTGTAATGAGATTAGAGATTACAGTACAGTTTTATTTGTGTGTATCTATGTGTGTTTGGGGGCTTCCGGCTTTAAGGGTTTATTTTTTTTATTATTAGTGCCCAAGCACTATGACATCATCCGTATGACGTCATTGTTGTTTTCCTAAGGATTTTTTTCCCCACCATTTTGGGCTTTTGGGGATTCTGAACATGCTCAAAAACTCATGAAAGTTGGCAGGTTGAAATCTGCTGCCATTAAGATGCCTGAGAGTCACATGAGATTTTGCTGCAAAGCTCATACACATTTGCATGTATACACGCGAAACCCGGTAGACATTTAGAGCTGAATTGGGCTCAACTCAACAGGACGTCAGTTATTTTGTGTCGCTTTCCAAAACGCACCCGAAGGAATTTGATAGACTTTTCCTAGAGAATTTATATGATCTCCACCAAACCAAGCCAATGTGATCTAAAGACATTGAGGATGCAAAATTGCAAATGGATTTGAAATATCTCAAAAGGGTCAGCTGTGATGGATGCCTCAAATTTATGCCAAAAAGTGGTTAATAACTTTCTGTGGAATAACTTTCATATTGAGTGATATCACATTCAGTGACAGCACATTGAGTGACATCATAGTGTGATGCTTTGCTCGGGTGGCAATGGCGGAGGGTGCTTGGGCCCGATCATCGCTGCTTGCAACTATATTTATTATTATTATATTTATTATTATTATTATTATTATTATTATTATTATTAACTTGAAGAAAGAAAAAAGTGAGACAATAACTGTTTATCACTTCTACACTACCTGGCCAAAAAAAAATTCACCATTTCAGAAGTGTCAAATTATTGGGCTGCATCAAGCAAAGAAAACAACTAAGGAGATTTGAAATTACTGGAACTGGGTTGAGAACCCTTCAACACATTATCAAACCCTGGAAGGATAGTGCTTTGTGGGGCAAAAATCATGACCGGAGATTACTTAAACCCTTCGTGAAGTTTCATGGTAAAAAATGAACAATGAAAACCAATAGTGAAAGTAACAGCATTTCCATATGATTGGGACTAAACAGCTGTGTAACAGCTGTTTAGTAACAGCATTTCCATTTGATTGGGACTAAACAGCTGTGTGGTCATAAGAAAAACACTTGTTAGTGAGGCTCATTAGAAAAAAGTTTGAATTTGCTAGGGAGTATTAAGATTGGACTTTGGAACAATAGAAAAAGGCCATGTGGTCTGATGAGTTCAGATTGAGCTCTATTCCAGAGTGATGGACACATCAGGGTAAAAGAAGGGAAGCACATGTAGCGATGCAGCCATCATGCATAGTGCTCACTGTACAAGCCTTTGGAGGCAGTGTTATGTTCTAGGGTTGCTTCAGTTGGTCAGGACTACAGTAGGCTCAGCAACATTATATGGCAATCAAATGAAGTCAGATGACGACCTGAATGTACTGAATGACCAGGGTATCAGATTTATGGTTTTTCTTTCCCTGATGGTACGGGCATATTCCAGGACTCAAATTGTAAAAAATAAAGATGCATGAGGAATCATTTTGACACCACACTGTTGTTGTTCCCGGCAAGGGGTCGCCACAGCGGACTATCCAGTTTAACAGGTTTTACGCCGGATGCCCTTCCTGATGCAACCTTCCCATTATATCCGGGCTTGGGACCGGCACTGCTAAACATGACTGAATGAAATCTTAGTGCGTGTGACTTGTTTTTTGGCCAGGTAATGTATAATGTTCCACAACATTCAACACGAAAAATAAAAATTTTGTAATAATTGTTATATTATTAAAATGGCTAATTAATTCATGTCGAGCTGCATCACACCAACCTGTTGTTGATCGTATACCTTTAAAAGCATACCATGCCATGTTTGATCCTTATTACATACATTATTACAGCTAAGAGCTCTAAAAGCTTGATTACTCTCCTGTACTCAACTGGGTTCTGACAGGCTGAGATTGCATAATTGTTTAGTGCTGTGATTTACATCTCTGTAGGCCAACAATGCACTTGATTAATGCCACTGCCTTGACCAGTGTCCTCCAATTAAGCAAAGCACATCATGTGGAGTGAGCGCTCAAACCAGGGCTCTAAATCAGAATCACTGAAATTGCTTGTTTGTCTGTTTTTTTCCCCACATCGCTGGAGCTGTAGGTGTGAGAGATGATAAATGAGGGAAAACTGTCATTCCTATAAAAGACACAAGGAACACTGAGATCGGTTAGATCAAGTCAAAGAGTATTAAGTGTGATGTTTTGTGTGAAGCCTGGAGCTGTGTTTGTTTTCCCTTGGCTCCGGCTTAAGTGTGCAAAGATCTCTGGCCTTTGAGTGTGTGGATGTGTGTGTGTTTGATCAGTGAACGTTTTCACCTCGTGTCATCACTGCTTTAACAGGCAGTCTGGTTACTAATGTCCCATTCCTTCTGGCTTTTCTCACACACTGGAATCGAACATCAATCAGTGCTACTGCGCGACAATGACAGGCCGTTCCTCATCCCTGTCTCTTTCTGTCTGCTCTTTTCTCCAAGACCTTCAGGAACGCCTTATCCACACGAACCCCCCCCCCCCCCACACACACACACACACACACCCACACAGTTGTCTACCTTTTTTTCCCCCTCTTTCTCTCAAAAGACTCACTTGAATTGGCTCCAGTGAAGATGAGCCCTGAAAGAAATCATACTGGTGCCTGTGGGATTGTGGGATTCCTGGGGCATCTTCAGTGGCGGAAAAACCATCCCTCCATTCCTACACACACAAACATACATCAATGTCATGAAATTCATTCCAGTCTTTTAGAACAACCAGAACGTGCAACTTTATTCTACAGAATCTGCTACTGTAAATGAGTACAGAACATTTACAGTCTATTTCTGGATGTAGTATTACTGGAGATATGAGACACAGGGATACAGGAATCTTCAGCACATGACCGCATGGTGTGCAGTGAGACAGATGCAAAACCCAGGGTAGTCCAGCAGGTCAGCTGCTAGCTCAGTGTGTGTTGACTCTCTCTGTTTTAGCACTGTGACACCTGTCGAGGTGTGTGTAGAGGTGTGTGTGAAGATCAGGGTGAGTCATGTTTAGGAAAATGTTCATGTAGGTTTGTGCACTGTTGGATATCATTTTCCTTTTATTGTAATATAATGGTCTAATGAAATGATTACCATCTAATATACAGCTAATAGAATTAAGAGGATATTCTGTTGGGGTCTAATGTACACTTCATGGTTTATACATGATTTACTGCAATACAGTCAAGTTTAGCGAAAAAAAAAGAAAGAAAAAAACCACCTTTCAACATTGGTTATGACTGGCTATTGTGTATTAAATCATACTCCCTATTCATAAGCTTCTAATGTCTGTTTGATTGCATAATATGACATTTATTTATTCAGATTCTAAATTGGTTTATGTATAAAATCATGCATTTACAATATCTTCTCACCTAAAGTGACTATGAGCTAAATTCCAATCCTTTAGCCAACTCATGCAATTTATACGATTGAAGCCACTTATTAAAGAGTGTTGATTATCGAAATATATGTGGGTTATATTTTTTCAATAGATAGTGTTAGTAGATATTAAGAGTATTTTAATATATGCTATATAAAAATGTGTTAACGTATCATATTATAACTTCATTTTAATGTTAAAACTAAAATACAATATGCACTATATACTGTATTACATACACTGCCTGGAAATTTTTTTTTTTTAAAAATTCATTAATCGTCAAATTATTGGCATGCATCAAGCAAAGAAAACAACTACGGAGATGTGAAGTTACCAGAACTGGATTAAGAACTGTCCAATGTATTATTAAAACCTGGAAGGATAGTGCAGAACACAACAAAAACTATAACGGAGATCACTTCAAAGCTTGAAGTTGCATTGTAAAAAAAAAAAAATAATAATAATAATAGAGAGGTACATTTTCTGAAGAAAATGTGAGTGGTGCTTTCAGTGGCAAAACATAGGAGTCATGCTAGCAACATGCTAATCATGCTAGTTAACAACATGCTAATATAGTTAGCATAATGCTAGCCACATGCTAATCATGTTAGCATCATGCTAGCAACATAAAGGAGTCTGGTGAGCTTCCAAAGTGATGGGCACATCAGGGTAAGAAGGGAAGTGCATGAAGCCATGCACCCATCATGCATAGTGCACACTGTACAAGCCTCTGGAAGCAGAGTTATGATCTGAGTTTACTTCAGTTGGTCAGGACTAGGCTCAGCAATGTTATGAGGCAATAATTTCAAATTCAAATCAAATTCAAATTTTATTTGTCACATACAGTAAAATGAAGTCAGCTGAAGACCTGAATGTACAGAACGAACAGGGTATCACTAATCTGTGGAGTTTTCTTTCCCTGATGGCGTGGTCATATTCCAGGACTCAAATTGTAAAAAAGATGGTTCTGAGGAATCATTTTCACACATGAATCGATCACCGCATTGTGTGCTGTAATCAAAGCTATGAGATATTAAAACATGCATTAATTTGGTGGGGCCAGGCAGAGTATACAGTAACAAAAGAGACAGCTTATCCAACCAATGGTTATGATGATGGTTTAAGATAGATAGATAGATAGATAGGTAGATAGATAGATAGATAGATAGATATGCAAGTCCATTAGGCTATGGGAAAGTACATTGTTTCTCTAACCAGCTCTTTGTCTATGTTGGTGAAGATGGTGACACGGTCCTCGGATGCCTTGCTATTGCCCAGCTCAGGGTTGCTCCTGCTGGGTGGAGGAGCTGCTTTGCTCTCCACTCTGCGCGTCGCTTTCTCCCCCTTGATCCCTCCGACTGACCCGACGCTCAGCTTTCTCACTGGGTTGGTCAGCCACTTCTTTAGAGTACTGACAGAGCGACGTGAGCCAGGCGAATTTGGGGCAGAGCTGCCTGATGCCTGCGGTGGTAAAGAGGCCACCGACGTCGAGATACTGCCCTCGCTGCCCGCTGCAGTGTATGAATCTGCACACACACACACACACACACACACACAGGGAGAGAGACAACAAGCATCTGAGTGGATGAGCAGAGTAAGGAAAACAAATACAGCGGCCTAGCATAAACATGGCTCAGTCATTCACACATAACCGCAAACCGCCACACACAGCTGTGTGACACTATACATGGGCATAAAAGAGCTACTGTTCAGTGTGTTTATGTGGTAGTAGTAGTGAGTGCAAGTTTACTGGCTGTGTGCCTTTAGAAATACAGTGGCAGCTGTTGTAACTTCCAGCGTTAATGTAGTAAAAAAGTACTTCACTAATAAAACAGTGTAACGTATTCATGTGGCTTGTTACCACAAAAAAAGACCAGTTTCAAGCGGACCAATGGTGTGCTTATGTTTCTATATAAGACCTCTAGTAATGTTTGGGGTTTTTTCCAGACAAAGGGATAATGTATAAAAGATCTTTTTTGAATAGTCTTATAGGTCTCTAGTCTGTATGGCTGCAAAAAAATAAATTAATTAATAATTTTTTAGAAAGCGTAAAAAAAAGCACATTCGTTCCCTTTCTTCTGCTTTACATTTGCATATCTTTTCGTTCAGATTATTCATGTTTTCAACATTCCTGGGGAAACAATATCCTGTGTGTGTGTGTTAAACGTTTCGCTGCTTTCTCAGTCAGGGACAAATGTGAGATGTTCTTGCAAAAAGTGTACATCTATTCAGTCCGTCATTGCTTGAAGCTGTAAGTGTTACTGTAACTGTGTTAAGACTAGCATGTTTTGCATGCTGAAGCAGGATAAATCTGCAGGATAGTCATTTTGAAGAATAGTGTTAATGTCATGATAACTGTGTGAAGCTTTTTAAGCCAAAATCATTGGATTTTAGTAGCAACACATGTGAGGATTTAAGTGTTCACAAAGAGTTTTAAGCTCTTCAACAATGTAATTTTTTAAATTGGAGGACAGAAGGGCAGGACAGGAGAACAGAAGCTAGATCTCAACGAGTCTTCAAGTCCCGAGTCGTTCGGTCTGTTGTCACGTGACTCCCATAGCCGCTATACAGTACAATAGATTCAAAAGAACGAACGACTCAGACTGGAAGATATGACAGGCGAGTTACTCATTCTGTTTATTATAATATGTCCTTAGCTTCATTGTAATATTTTCATTACTGGAACTATAGTCAAAATTTGTGTATGTAGATGTATTAGGGGTCTTTTTATTGAAAATGCAACATATTATTTTACTTTTTTATCAAAAGAACGAAATGAACTAAATGACTCAAAAAAAAGATTCGTTCATTTTGATGAACGAGATTCAAACTTCCCATCACTACTAAGAAAAGTGCGCGTGTACACCACGCTTATTAACTCTTGCTGCTCAGAAAGGGGTGTGTCTTATTATGAAGAGGCGCGCGCTTATGTCTGCGCGTGCCGCCTCGCTTCTGATTCTTTTTCTCAACTAAGTGCTTCCCAAACTTGTGCTCGCGTTCCCCTCCCTCTCTTGTAAAATGAAAAAAAAATGTTTTATCTACTTATTTAATAATAAATAAGTAGTTTTCATATCTCTTCTCAGTTCTTTTATTTTATTTTCTTCAGCTTTTCTTTCCCTACGCCAGAGCACCGCGCTCATACCTGGTACTATCTAATGTTCACACATGGTGCGCTGGTTTCTGGGAGCTTAAGTATCCTACCGGCCAGGTGTAGCTCGTTCTCTGTGATTGTCAGCGCGGCGGGGTTGCCTAGCAACCGCGCCCGTCCGCCGATCTGCCTGACTATAAATCCCTGGGGTGGTCACGCGCGGCCGTGCTACACTATACTGTATGTTTCTTTTAGACTAAGATGGGCATGTTAGTAACTAACTGCTTACAGCCCACCAAGACCTCTCAGCTCTTATATTGCTGAACATTGAGGAAGTTATAATCAGGGAAACAGTTAATTTAAAGCTACAAAGACTTAAACTACAAATGTTAAAAATCAGGGAATATGATCTGAGTTGTATTTCAGCTGAAATATTAACAAACACATTTGAGAGACAACTTAAATTAACTTCTTGAAAGTTTATATTATGACAAAATATACAAGGAGAAAGGTCATGTTTTTAACAATACTTAGATGAGGGTCTGACATGAAGTATATTAATTCAATATTAATCATTCAATTAATCAGCAACGGTGCCAAACATGTAACCTGCATCCCAAAACCAGACCAATAAGAGTAATGATCTGGTCCAAATGAATTTAGAATCTGTGTTCTAAATGCAAACATTGGACTGGAATTTTTATTGATATATTAGGTAATTAAGTAACAGCATTAGGCAATTAAGTAACTCAGTTGTTATTTTAATACACAAAGGTTCTGACAACAGTATTGTCAAGTTGATTTGAAAAAACCATCCAGCACCATTATGAACCTGGCTCTCATGAAGACCATCTATGGAAAGCAAGACCAAAACGTAGCTCTGCTGCAGAGGAGAAGTTCATTTAGTTACCAGCCTCAGAAATCACCAATTAACAAACGGCACCTCAGATTAGAGCCGTTATGAACTGTTCAACTGTTGCACAATGTCACCTGTTCAAAGGAGATTATTGCACATTTTGGATGCCTTCAGGATTGTTTTACAATGTACAAAGAAATAAAAATCAGCAAAGACCATGGAATTACAGTAGAAGGCGTGTCGAAACTTTCGGTAGTGTAAAATATTAGACTTTTCAGGTAATACAGAGAATACATGTGCAATAAGTTATGAAACTGATGAAAAAGAAATGACGTGCAAATTCTTTTTGTTCTTTTTGAATTGCCAGTTTCCACTCTGTTTTTCCATGTAGCATCATCTGCAATATTGTATTCATTTATATAAGTTACAATTAATCTAAAATTAAGGACTGTTCAAGGCTTCTTGAAGTTCTGTTAATCTTCTTTATTTGAGTAAATGGGATGGCCAAGGAATCCTTAGAGAGTTCTAGATTTAGCCCGTTTCTATCAATACACTTAAGAAGAAGATCGTTGAAGGACTCAATAAAGTGCTTCCCTACTTAAGCCGAAACTGTTAATGAAACAAAAATCCTTACTAATCCATACTGTAGAACCCACGAGGGACACTTTTTTGAGCATCTGAAAATTGTTCACAAAATTGCTGTCATGTCTTGGGTGTGTTTCCAGCAATAATTCATTTCTGTTTTCTTCATTTCTAAAGTTTTTTCCGTCACTGAGAGTTTTCATCTGTGATGTGTGTGAGTGAACGTCCTTTGCCCATTCAAGCTCACATCACTCACACTTGAAGCGATCAGACTGGCTGTCCTCGAGGGAACAGCGCCAGAAAGCCAGGCTGCAGTGTGACCCAGGGGAACTAAACATACTGTATTCCCTGTCCAGCTGAGACTGTGAGCACTCTGCTGGTGTCACAAGGACCCTGGGAAGGGAACAAGGGGGGATGTGCACAGGAAGCAGTCTTTAATCTTCACCCGCTGGAAAAGATGCAAACTTTTTTCTTTTTTTTTTTTGTTTCTCACCACATCTATCTCGCCCTCTGCTTCCCTTCACTCCCCTCCTCGCTGTCTGCTCAGCCCCTTGCAGCCCTGTTACTGTACATCTACGGAATGTCGTTCTTCAGCTGTACATCGATTTCCAGTAGCCCCAGGTGACATCAGACTCGGGATACAGTCAGAATATAGAGTATGGACTCTCTCTAATCCTGTGGCCTACGGTTAGGGCGGGTCAAATACTGTAGCTATAAAAAGGCTCCCTCATCTCTCGTCCAGATCAGAGCTCCCGAATTTATGGAGAAAATCGGTTATTCCGTTTTCATACATATTTTCAGTTATGACTTAATACCATATTAAAGAGTGAATGAAATTAGACTAATCTCAAGAGGGGAACCAACTGAGCTGAGGAGCGAATCTGCTTTCTCACATCATATTACAGAATGTTCACTGAATAAGATGTGAATGAGGTGGAGTGACCCCACGTCTCTGTACACGCTGTGGAGTACAGGACATTTACTTTCAAATCTTGAGCTATTTTCATGTCAAGTTTTTTTTTTTTTTTTTTTTTTAAAAAGGCAAGGTTTGGGTTGTGCCAGAGTTAATGTTCTGAGTCTTTTATGCTTTTTACAATTTCACTGGTGACTCAGTGGTAGATTTCTCGCCTGCCATCTCGTCTTTTTTCAATTCCCACCCAATGCCCAAACCCCACCCACTGGATGCAGTGCCGGTCCAAAGCCTGGATACAATGGGAGGGTTTCGTCAGGAAAAAAAAAAAAAACCTGTGCCAAGTTGTGTGTCTGGATAGGATGGTCCACTGGGAGTCCAACACTGATACAAAGTTGAGCAAAATCCACCCCTAGTATCCTCCTGCTTGCTTCAACTCGTATTACAGACTCAAAATTTTTACTACTTAAGCCACCATTAACGTGTGAAGAACGAGTGAGATTAATCACCAGTCCTTCAGTGATTATTAAGCAGGCTAGAGTAACAAAGTATAATTACTTTTCACCTCCAGCAAGCTCTTACGGAAACGAGTTGTGTGTGTGTGTGTGGCAATGAGTGTTATCGGAAAGGAAGGCCATAAAATTATGGAGTTTAGAACAATCCCATATTGTTTATGATATCCTTCACAAATCTGTCATTGCATACACCGTGAAACGCTGCGCTATCCTTCATCTTATCTGATGTAAATGCCAGAATCGACAACTCAGCCATTTCACATACATAATAGTATACAATGGGTACAAGCAAGAACAGAACTGAGCAAGTATTTATAGAGTAATTAAATTTTTTTTGAGTATGTACCACAGTGAAATGTATCACTCATCATGTATCCAAAATGTTGAACTCATAAGGTGTGTTTACAGACTAATGTAAACACCTCATTCGGAGCAGACTGACCCAATCCGGAATTAATTTTCAGTTAGAATGGGGATGGGGTGAGGGGTAGTGTCAAACCACTGGTAATCAATTTAATATGTAAACATTAGTCACGTAAAGACATAATCTGATCATTTATCTCTAATCAGATTAGATAGATTCTTTCTGCACGTTTGCCCCATGTGGGAGTAACATTGACGTGTTTCCAGGAGGGAAGTTTTGCTTGCTTCCATTCCTGATTGGTAAACTCTGTAAGAACAACTCTCTCACATGCATTTACGCTTTCATCCACTGGGTCTTTGGCTGAGGAAGGGGCTCCGCATTTTATATATAATAAAGGATATATCCAATCACAACTGAGAGTTTCTTGTAACGAATCATAACGTGGAAGGCGGGATTTATCGGAAAAGATTGGATAAATAATAGTAATAATTTGGCATGGTTGCTTTATGGTTAGCACTATGGCCTCGCACTTCCAGCAAAGGGGTTTGAACCTTGCCTCTGGTCCTGTGTGTGCATGGAGTTTGCATGTTCTCGCTGTGCTTGATAAGTTTCCTCTGGGTTCTCTGGTTTCCTCCCACAGTCCAACAACATGCAGTGTAGGTTGATTGGCGCTTCCACAGTGTATGAATGAGTCTGTGTGTGTTTGTGCCCTGCGATTGGTTTCCACTTAGTTCAGGGTGTATCCTCCTTGTGCCCTAAGTTCCTGCCACCCTGCAACCCTACTACTAAGGATAAGCAGTACACAGTAGATAATAGATGGATGGATATTTTGTATTAAAAAAAAAAAATGAATATATCAGTGCTCCAAAATCCTACAGTGTGCACTGTTATGTATTCAATTTTTTTTACGTGTCTTTTGCACACCAAGTTGGACAGAAGACATTTCTGGGAAGCCCCCCATCGTGCATTCTTGAGTGCATGTGTTTCAGTTCAGAGCAGCAAAAACACCGTTTCAGTCGCTTCTTTATAACTAAAAAAGAAAAAAGTCACCAAAGCACAGGGGGACAAATGTACAGCTTTAAGGGCAACGAATGTAATAAGTTTGGGGAAGTCGGGGACACAGAGGTGGAGGGAGAAATGAGAACTCCAGACTGTGATAACTGCGTATTTCGGCTCTTTTAAGTGAACCGTAAACAAGATTACAGCTAGAGTGAGTTATAGAGTTTTGAGGGGATGAGAAAATGAGAAAATCCTTTAGTGCGTGTGTTGTGGGAAGGTCATTCAAGCGTGCAGCTGATTGGAAGATCAAACGAAACGGCACTACATGTTCTAAGAATAAAGAGGAACGCAGCTGGTGCTGGGGCTCTTTCATGCCGAGCACCGGTCCTGTAGAGCAGCCAGTCGTGTGCAAACTGCAAACTAACCATAAAGCAAAGTTAAAGAACTGGATTCACACATTCTTACACCTACAGTAGACCAAATGTATAAAGAAATGCTTGGTATCTGGTCATGTCCCAGAAGCTTTTATGCAGCAGACGCCCTGGATTTTGCATCTCATTATTTTGTGCCTCTGGGTGCAAAAACAGCACTTTAATAGCTAGATAAGTGAGCTAGATCATTTCTGGTTATAATATACTGTACGAATCCTAATATATCATCCAATAGTTTCAGCTCTATTTGTAACGATGGCAGCAAAGACTTCTGCTCAGAAACAAGCTAAGATCAGCTTTTCATATCACAGTAGTCAGTCAATAACATGAAACTTTTTGGCCTGGCAGCTTTCCAGGTTGTTTCTTACTGTATCTGCACATGACTCTACACACACACACACACCCACACACCCTCACACAGCTCGCTGCTCAGGGAGAATGAGATTGGAACAGGGACAGGGTTACTATATGGGAGAAAACCGGAGAATATGCTAAATTCCGCACACCGCTATTAAATATGACTAGTGTAAATACAACCTCGTACTGTATGTTGCATGAAATTTTGAAAAAAGAAATATACATTTTAATATGGTGATTACTGTAAACATCATCAAGACCACCATGTGACAATACAGAGGAACTTCCGTAGAATTAGATATCTATGGAAAACATCTCGAGCAAGATAAACTTTCATAAATTTTAAGCTACATTAGCAAACAGATTAGTTAAATAATTACAAAGGGCAATCAAGTCAAACTGGGACTTTTCGTTGTGCAGAATAACAGAACACAGTTATGAGAGTAAAAGCACCCTTTATGTCTCTATATAATCCCCTGCTACTGTACACTAATGCATTTAACCCAGTGTTTCACTGGTGCTTGGATACCATCAAGGTAGAACGTTTTCTCAGCATGCCAGAGCCATGATCAGACTTCCTGCTTCATGTATTAAACGCTGACCAGGAAATCCTTTAATGGTCCAAAAACATGTGGAAATCACTTGGACTGTACGGGGATGTAGCAATAATTCCCAGACATGTTCCGGTAATGTGCTAAGTGGCGACTGTGTGTACAGTTCCAACAGAACGATGCATCCCTTCGGCAAGTTGTACAAGAATCAGGCAGCATCGTCATTCATGGACATTTAACCTTCTTTAAAATGTTTGCACTGCGACTAATATGCTCTCATCACCGTACTGTGCTTGAAGTCTTCCCTAAATGTCAATCAGTATTACGTCTTCATTCACGAGCAGTTTCATCACAAAATGTCCTCGTACATTTTGCGTCAGGGTGAAATTGTACACATTTGTTTTTCATTAAAGCACATCTTGACATGTACACCTTTAAGATTTCAGCAAAACTTATAATAAATAAAATAATCTACGTTTAGTCTGTACATGCAGATTTTTCTCCTGTTTGGGGTCTAGTACTGGTGTGTTCTGAAACAGCTGTGAGACCCACTCGGTTTGAACTGCAGGTGTGACTCTAGGTTGGATGTTTGATGTCTAGAGATGAAGAAGCTTTTCTCAGCTTAGATTGCTTTAGCCTGGCTTCACCATCCAGCTGCCACTCTGGCATGATGTCAGGGGCCTAAACACACTGACGCATATCACGGCAGAGCAGCGTGCATGTTTCGCGCACACGCTAACACACACTGTGAGGATTGCATCATTTGCTAAATGCAGTATTGTCCTGCTAGCTTATAAAGTTAACAATAACAAACATGTCACTGCAAAAGTGGGGTAAAAAAAAAAAAAACTTTAATCTGTGATGTCTGTGTGTGTGTTACATTTCATAACTGAGAAGCTTCATCTCTCTTGCCTTCACTCGGACACCACTGTGGCACTTAGAGTGCAGAGTGAATGCATATTATAGGGATTATAAAAGAGCTCCGTTCCTAGATTGTCAGGCCGATCAGCAACTCATTTCTCTAATGGCGTGCTTGAGAGCAAGGACAGATTATACAGATGCATTTCCCTAATGCAAGTGCAGCACCGGTTAGTGGATTGGATAATTAACAGCCAAAAGTAAAAGGCAGGCATATTTAGCCCACATCCCTTCCTGTGATCAGTTAATGCTGGACTCTTCCTCTTTATATACCTATCTCTCTCTCTCTCTCTCTCTCTCTCTCTCTCTCGCTCATTTTCTCCCTAGTGGCTCTGCATTGTTCCTGTACTGAGCTCTACACTTTCTCAGAATAAAAAAAAATACACTGGCACTAAGAGGCAGCTGCAGTTACAGTGCAGTCGATAAGGATTCAGACAGTTGTTTTCACTCTCTGTTCTGGCATATTAGATTTAAAATAAAACAATGGGAGCTGAAGCATGATATAATGAACTTAAAGTACTAGAGTGTTCGTTTGAAATCGATCGTATGTGTTTGTTTGTGTTCCAATCGAATTTCTTTGAAAAAAAAAATAAACAACTTCTCATATCTAAAAATAAATGACCTGACCAGTTTCAGAAGAATGTTTTTCTTGTTTGTTTGTTTGTTTGTTAAGCCACACAGTGACCTATGAATCATTCAAGCATAAAAAAAATCCATCTAACTTGATGAAGTGAGAAACAGGTGCAGATGATGACTGATGAGAGAACGGATGAGAGGGGAAATGAGGTTGCTGCTGAGGTTGTTCCATTCAACAAAGAATTTTAACGCACTTTGCAATTCTTATGCACTTTGGAGACTCACTCACTTATTGCATACGCTGCTTAATCCTGTATACTGGGTCATGTGGGAGCCTGGAGCCTATCAAAGAGGAGACTTAAGACACAAGGTGGGGCACACACATACTGTATACACACTCATTCACACACTACAGGCAATTTGGGACCGACAATTAACCTAATATGCATCTCTTTGAACTGTGGGAGAAAACCAGAGTACCTGGCGGAAACCTACCAAGCACGGGGAGAACATTCAAACTCCATGCACACACAATTGAATCCAGACTCTGGAGGTGCAAGGCGACGGTGCTAACTACCGCCCTTTTTGGAGACTGTCGCAATAAAACGCTTATTCCCATGTGTTTAATTTAATCTACATTATTTAGTTTATTATAATATAACGAAATGGTGGGTCGCATATAACTGCACAGCACTGTACATTACAGTAATTTCTTTAATCAGAGTGCACAGTCAGCCATGATACAGTGACCCCTGGACCCCAGAGGATGTACTATGTATCATAAATTTCATGTAGTGCCACTAAAATAGTGTTTTTGTTTGTTCGTAGCTCAGTGGTTAAGGCATTGGACTACGGTTCTGAAGGTCCACCAAGTTGTCCCTGTTGGGCCCTTGGGAAAGGCCCTTAACCCGCAACTGCTCAGATGTATAATGAAAAAAAAAAAAAAGAAAGTCGCTCTGGATGAGGGCATCTGCCAGGTGCCTAAATGTAATTGTTTTTGTTTTAATGGAATTAAACATGAAAGGGCCATTAAGAGGAAAAGTTACAGAAAAGTCATCAACAACAGACAGGTGTTATCCTCATTATTTCCCTATAATATCACATTCTAAAGGGTTTTGTTCCTCTTATACCACAGCAGTTTGCAAACTAGTGCCCGTTTTTAATTCATTTATGTCTGAAACATTAATACTTTTTCAGTATTAAAAATGAGGTAGTGGTGGCTCAGTGGATAAAGTGTTGGACTATTGAGCTTTGCCACTGTTGGGCCCTTGAGCAAGGCCCTTAACCCTTTAACTGCTCAGATGTATACGGAGGTAAAAATGTAAGTTTTTTTTTTCTTATGTAAGAAAAAGGCCTCTAATTTTTACAGTTCTGTGGTTGCATGGACCAAATAAAAAAAGACAAAATGTAGCTACAGTCTATTAATCAGATGACTTTAAAAGTATCAATGTCAGAAAAGCAGATTAAGACACCCAAAGAAAGAGATCAAAGCCCTCAATCCAATTCTCAAAAGCATCTGAAAAATGCACTATGTAGCTTAGCGATAGCCAACCACCCAGAACAAATGACAAGCAATATTTGGAAAAAATATGTGTGAGCAATTTCCATAAAGAGTGAAATATACCACCAGAACCTCAAAGGATTCAAAGATTTGAGTCAGAAACTCAATGATTGCACTGTAACTATTACAAATCATTCCACTATTCACCGTTTTATTATCTCAGAGGAGCATTCCCAGGATGTTATCTTTACAGCCGCAAAGGTTTGCACCCCTAATGGTTTTTGGACCTCCCTTTATTTTACTGAGCATCTCCAAAAGTACTGTACAAATTGTTAAAAGTGAAATGTGTGTGTGTAGGTGTGAGCACTGTAACAAGACAGAAAACCAAACCCTAAGGCAAAATCACCTTTAAAAAGATGTTTTGATAATCAATTCTTTCTGTGCATGTGTGTGTGTGTATTTAAATGTCTGAACAGAGATCATTTTTCTTGTCCTCACTATCTAGTGATTTTTGTTACTGATGAACAAACCCATGAAACTTAACATGCAAAACAACCTCGGGGTGTGTATTTATTTAATCAATCATAACATTAAAACCACCTGCCTAATATTGTGTAGGCCCCCTTGTGCTGCCAAAATAGCTCTGACCTGTCGAGGCATGGACTCCACACGACCTCGACCGGATCAAGATCTGAGGAATTCAGAGGCCAAGTCAACATTCTTTTGTCCTCGATCTCCTCAAACCATTCCTGAACATTTTTTTTTTTCAGTGTGTCAGAGTGCATTATGCTGCTGAAAGATACCACTGCTGTAAGGGAATACCGTTTCCATGATCAGCAGCAATGTTTAGGTAGATGGTACGGGACAAAGTAACATCCATGTGAGCAGCAGAACTTCTGGTTTACACAACACAACACTGCCCAGAGCACCAGACTGCACAAGCCTCTACTGGCTTGCCGTTTCCCATAGTGCATCCTGGTGCTATCTCTTTCCCAGGTAAGTGACACACATACTGTATGGCTGTCCACATGATGTAAAAGAAAATGTGATTCATCACACTAGGCCAGCTTCTTCCATTGCTGGGTGTTCTGACACCTTTCTATCCACCACTCTACTATGGCTCTTTTCTGGAATTGGACTAATGGACTGAATTTTGTTCCCCCATGCACATCATCAATCCCTGGGGCTCATGGTTGCTTTACCTTGGAATGATTTTCATAGGTAATAACCACTGCATACCGGGAACACTGAATAGGTCTTCCTGCTTTGGAGATGCTCTAATCCAATTTAGATTTTTCGGCATGCAAGTTGTGCGTAAACTGATCAAAACTTGCGTTGGTGGAATGGCAAGCAAAGCGAGTGTTTCTGCATATTGTTTTTTGTTTGTTTGTTTGTTTGTTTTTTGCATTTTCTGCAAGATTTTGTGAAGACACAGCACCATGGTTCCCAAGAATGTTAAGCAAGAAGAACAGGAAGTTGCTTTCAGTTTTGTTTTTAAAGCAGCCGGTGCCAAGAGGAATCATAAATTAAGGTTAAGTCAGGTTTAATGTACTGTACTTATTTTACTTTATTTTCATGCCTTTCCTAAATGCTTTAATGCTTTAATACATGTTTTTATATGCAAAAATATGATTATAGTGTTGGAAATTGGTAATATTGCTAATATTTTTGCGAGCCTGGAACGGATTATCTGCAGTTACATTATTTCCTATGGAAGAAAAATACATTTAGCAATATGTAATTTCGCCTTAAAAACTTGCATGTACATTATATGTATAATTCTTTTCTGTTTAGGTTTGTATGTACATAGTTGCTAGATATTAGATGATCAGCCCTCGGGTGCTGATTCTTTAAAGAATTCAGTCTCAGGTTTCTCATATCGATTGAGTGCTGAGGCAGCCATTCAGCCAGTGTATGTGTGTGTGTGTGTGTGTTGACAATAATGAATCTAAGAGCACTGTAGTCTTACAGGACCTGAAAGCCTTTAGTCAGCTCTCAGCTTGCTGTGCCACAGAGCCTGCATTTGGCCCATGCCCAAAGCTCATGCCCTGCTCTCCAACTCAGTCAAGCATTTTTGCCTTTGCACCAATATCTAACCTTGAGCGGCATGAGTAAATAGACAGAGACAAACATACACATAGACAGATATCATGTTTTACTGTCTTTGTGAAACATGGACATAACTTAAAACTCACAGTAGGTATGAATGTAGCTGCACGTAGATAAAAAATAAAAAAAACCTTTCTAAGCCTGAATGACCTGGTCAATAAGCAACACCATTAGGAAGAGCAACGTCATGCTAGTCATGCCCTCACACAACCACACACACACACACACACACATACTCTCTCCCTTTAGAGCACTTCATCTGCACCACTCAGACCAGGCCCTCAGATTACATATCACCTACTCAGGGGAAATGGAGCTGTGTGAGGCTCATACAGGCCCATGAGGCTGAGGTCAACTGCATGGCAAGAGTGATGCACCTGGAACACAGGATCACTGTGCTGGACTGAAGCCGATGCACAAATAATAATCCCACATACCCGGAACCTCTTGCAGCACCAGGAGTAAATTTAGCATTGTTGGCTGTGATTATAGCCATTTTCTCAGGGTTATTTTTACCCAGAGTGCAGCACTGCTGTATCATCGTGTCCTCAAACGTATGCCATCGTCCATATTTGGAGAATAAATCCTACCTACGTGTTGTTGTTTTTTGCACTCTTTCTGTTAACGAGTACTGACTCTTGGCTGTTTTTTCTTTCAGCTTTTGGCTTTTCCTACCTTACTGAGTGTCGCGTTCTTTCTGTGCACTGACCAAATCATGACCAAAGATGCTGATATGAGCGCTGAAATGCATAGCCAGCAAGAAGACAAGCTGAACTGAAGAGTCAGACATTCTCTGTGTTGCCTTTGTTTTTACAGGAAGGCTGGAAAAGGCACGTAATGCAGCGGAATGAACAAAGCTTCTACGTTTAGTTTGCCAGTGTTTGCTTTCTACCTAAGTGCACACGGCGATGTCTAACAACAGCCGACGATGGATTTAGAGAGCAGGAAATGAGGAAAGTGAAGGTTTGAAAGTGACAGTAATTGACCGGTGACTTATGGACGAAGTTCCGACCTGAGAATTACTCCGAGCACCAGTATATAATCAGGAAGGCCCTGTCGGTACATTATATCCCAGATATGTGCTGATTAGGCTGTCTGACTCAGTACGAATGTGTACAAAGCCATGATAAATCCATATAAAGTCATCTTGCTGACTCTTTCGTTTCATTTAAGTCTGCTAACAGAACCAGACATCTCAGAAGTGCTAGCTCCAGCTCTGTGGTTGTTACATGAGTCCAGCTCAGATCCGAGGCTCGCCGCGTGAGCGATTATAGCACGGTGGAGGACAGCCACAAGCAATAAAGGAAGAGCCTGTAATATAGCCGTCTAGCTGCCCTTCCTTCATTCGGCTCTCCGGCTATCCCTCAGGACACTGGTGCATTGCTTGAGAAGGATGTCATAAGTGAGGAGGCCTTCCTGGATACACAATGGCCTGAGATATAAGACAAAACATGCATAAGTGCTTAGCTTCCAAATGGTGCAGTGTACATAAAAAAAAATATGGCACGTAGACCAACTAAAGTAAGTTAGGATTGAAAGTGGGTAGAAGAGTGAAACCTGTGGTTGGCTTTTTACGCTGGAATCCCTGGAGCTGGTGTTGGAAAGGAGGACCTTGTACGAAAATGCTGTCCATCATGTCCAACACCAGTCACCCACTGTGTGGAGCTTTTGCCAAGCAGAAAAGCATTTCACTGATAGATTCTCTGCGATAGTCTATCACACTACTGACAGAGATATGAAACTTTGGTTCCCAGGGCCATACGCTGTTGTAATGCCTCTTTACGGTGCTTGATTGAGATTCATAGTCATGATCATCCCTCAGCCACTTTCGCATTCATAGATATTCCTTTCACAACAGACTTCCACCACTCATCATATATCCTAATCTGCACTGACCTTCGTTATCTCAGTCTTGCACAACTCATTGTATGCACTAGTCTGTCCACTGATTATGAATTCTCAGTCGGCAATATTTTGCACATATTCACCTCATTCTTTTCAGATATACACTACCGTTCAAAAGTTTGGGCTGATTTATTTTCTACATTCTACAACAATACTGGGGATTTAAAAACTATAAAATAACACATATGGAATTAGGTAATTA
>JAQMYJ010000015.1:6720323-6735136 GCA_030014305.1 Clarias laeviceps
AAGGAGATTAATGCATTTTTTGGACGCCTTCAGCATTCCTTTACAATGTAGAAAGAAATAAAAATCAGGAACCATCAGGGAGTTAGAAAGTGACCCCAAACTTTTGACAGTGTATATATATATATATATATCTATAAAAAATGAAAAAAAAAATTCTTTATATGTTATGGATTGTACACTTTGTATATTGTATAGTATACTTTGTTTTTCTTGTAGTCGTTTGAGTTAAGGCATTAATTGACGATCTTGCTGGCACAACTACATGTTTACTGTGATACATAACTATTCTTACTATTGGATGTTTGTAATTTTCTTTGGAAGTAAGGATATATCTATCTATCTATATATGTCCACAGCAATGACTGAATATGGATGGATGGATGAATGGAAGGATGGTTGGATAGTTATTGTAGCTTTAGGACTTTTATTAGCTACTAAGTCTAATCAGAAGAGATAAAAACATGGACAGTGCATACTCACAAACAACAATAAAAACAGTCATAAAATGCCCATAAGCAAGCAACATGAGGGCCATACTGTTGTGGGTTTTTTTTGGTTAATGACAATGGGGTAGTGCTTCCAATCCTACTTTTATTATTAAGTCCCTGCTTAAATAAAAGCAGTTTTCTTGTTCTTCGTTGTCATTCTGGCAATAAATTTAACCTCATTACTGTGCCCCAGACTGAACTCGAGTCATGCACTGGTGGAGTATTAAAAAAGCCAATGCGTTCAGAGCTCGTCTCTGCCAGATAGCTGATGCCCTCCTTTCCATTGGCGCCGGAGTCCAATATGGCAGCTACCACCACTCTGTGGCTTTTCAGAGAAGTGGGTAAGACATAGACACTGACACATTAAACCCAGGAAGTGAAGAAGGACCACTTCATCAATTTTAAACCACAAGCTCAGACACTTCTTAATAAGAAGCTGCGGATGAGGGTTTCTAAAGAACGGTAAACCCAATGACCTCTTCATTGAGGTACAGGGTGAGATGATTTATCTGTGTCCCGGCAGATCATTGTATTTAATGCTCACTGCACTGAATGTATGGGCAGGTTTGCAGATGCAGAAAAATCCCTGATTATATGGACATGAGTAAAAATCCACCTGGTGAAAAGCTTGTCTAGTGGAATTGAAGAGAAATCTCTTCACTGCTTTTGAAAAACAGGTATTAGTGTCTGCTATCCTCCAGGGACAGTGCTAACCCTTTTAAAGCCACGGTGCAACCAAGATTGTATTCATTCTAAGTAGTACAGGCTGGCGGTAGCACAACTGTGGCTTCACACCTCTAGGGTCGAGGGTTAGATTCCTGCCACAGGTCTGTGTTCATGGCGTTTGCATGTTCTTACCGTTTGCATGTTCTTACCGCTTGGTGGGTTTCCATCAGATACTCTGGTTTCCTCCAACAATCATCTAAAGACTTGCGATGATATTAGCAGTAGTGTTTGTTTGATGCAAACTGTTTGTTTGATTGAGTCCAGTTATTATTGTTGTGTTTCAGAACTAAATTTTAAAAAATCTATAAAGAAGATGAAAAGCACAAGAAGGAATCAAAACAAGGTCCGAACAACAAGGAACATGGGGAAACAAGGCTCAGAAAGCACATATCCAATGAATGAGACTTTTCAAAGAGAAGAAGGAACTAAAGGGTATAAATAGACCAACTAATCAAGTGCTGAATTAAAAACAGGTGCTCACATTAGGTAAAAGACCACATTGCAACTTTTCATGCCAAGAAAAAGCATTCCATAAATTTCAAAGACAATGTAGCCCTTAATACAATGGTTGAAATTCCTAATATGTAAAAAAAAAAAAAAACCTGCACTAATTAGTAGAGATGTGTGATTGATTTACATTGTTGGGTCAGTTTTACGATTCAAAGTGGATTCATGCTGTAAACATGTATACATTATATACAATGTAAACATATATACATTAAATGGTGTAAGATTGAATTCATTGGAAATAAACTGCCCGGCCAAAAAAAAGTCGCCATTTCAGCAGGGTCAAATTATTGGGCTACGTCAAGCAAAGAAAACAACTAAGCAGATTTGAAATTACTGGAACTGGGTTAAGAACCCAACACATTATGAAAACCTAGAAGGATAGTGCTAAACCATCAAGTTTGTGGAAGAAAGGTGGTCGGAATGGAGATAAAAGTAAAAGTAAGGGCATTTCCATACACACACAATGTGGTGAGATCTCATAAGATTGGGACAAAATAGCTGTGTGGTCATAAGAAAGCCGCTTGTTAGTGAGACTAATCAGAAAAAAGGCTTGAATTTGCTAGGGAGCATAAAGATTTGGAGACTTGGAGCAATTCAAAAAGGTCATGTGGTCCTTTGAGTTCAGATTGACCCTATTCCAGAGTGATGGGTGCATCAGCTAAGTAGGGAATGCATGAAGCAATGCACCCATCGTGCATAGTGGCTACTGTACCAGTCTCTGGAGGCAGTATTATGATCTGGCATTGCTTCAAATTGGTCAGGTCTAGACTCAGACTCGGGTCTAGAAAGTGACCTGGAGTTTTTACTTCCTTTGGGAAATTGTTAAAGAATAAGCAGTGCATACCGCAGCTTTTGCAGAAAATATAAACTATATTGCTTCTTCTTCTTTGGAGTTTATGGGCCGGTTGGTGTAATACCGCCACCTGCTGGACTGGAGTGTGAAGCAGAAGATTGGCAGGAAAACAAATATATCTTGTACAAGATGTGACATGTAAACAATCAATAACACAGTATTTCAACGTCTTTTTAATACTTTTAGTAGTTTAGAATGATTGAAAACCTGTAATTAACGTACCTGCTTGAGACAAATCAGACATAAACACTGAAATCGAAAAAACAAATCAAATCAAATCGATGGTCTGCCTATGACTGACAGCGCTACTGTATGGATAGGTTTTGGTCTTGGCCATAAAATGGTTTAAGTTGCTCATTAGTTGGCAGATATATGGGTCACAAATATGAATCTATTTTAGTTAGAAGTTTATTTTATTTTAGAATTTCATTTTGAGAGTGCACCCTCTTAAAGGGAGCATAGCATCAATATTCGCAGTTTCAAGCCAAATTAAAGTTCCAATTAAACATTTGGCTGCTCCAGAGTTCACTGTTTTTGCAACTTATATGAATTTGTCAGCTATAAAAAATAATAATTAAAAATTTTCCCTCTTTTCTCTTTTCATGTAGACTAGCAGAATTTTTGTGCTGGAGTCAAACCAATTTTTTATTCTTTTGCAAAGAAAAACCGATCACGAACTAGTACCAGGACCTTGATTATGGAAGAGGGCTGCCAGAGCTACAGCCCACCAGTGTGTGTGTGCGTGGGTGTGTGTTTAAGCCCACTGTATCTTTGGATTTGAAGATCCAGATGGTACCGAGGAGGCATCTGCAGTGTTCTATCCAGCAGAATCGATCCCAGAGGGCTGTGTGTGTGTGAGCACAAGCGTGTGTGTGCAAACTTGGACAATTACATTTATGATCATAAGCAGCAGCACTAATACCTCCTCGAGAGCAGCAGAGCCAGTCTGCCTGCTCACCTCCTGGCTTCTGCCTACAGCTTTAATCACCACATTACGCTACGAAACACAAACCCTACACCGCAGTGGGGCAACACTTAACTTGACTACAAACTGCAGGCTGATCTAGGCCACACCACCTGAGCCCTTATCCGTCTCCTTTCCTACATCCAGAGTATACAAGAGTTGCATATTGAGCAGCCTCCTGTGGCACCAGTCTGAGCATCACTCTTCCATAGTCAAGACCACTTTGGATCAAGAATCTGCCTTTCCCAGGCATCTTGTGGGACAGAAATGAAGTCTGTGCTTCACTTGTCCTCTCTTAAAAAAGCTTACAAGACACATGCATTGAACATTAACCAGTGCATGCAATGTGGAGGAGATCATGTTACAGATCTAGAATAGACAAGCCAGTGCGAATGTAACCTTAGAATTTAATGCAGGTTATGATGATGTACTGTTTATGCATGTTTAATAGTTCCTGACGTACTTTAGCTCCAAGTGTGAAGTTTGAATACGCTTTTCTCCCTTTTCTGTTGTACCATCCTCGTCTGGCAGTTTAGTAAAGATATCCACCAGCACCACCCACATCATCATAATCATCATTATGCAGATTTTCTTTTAATGATTTAAATATAAACCCAGCATATGCACACTGACTGTGTACAGCATCTGTTTGGCTCATTTCTCAAACTCCCATTTTTATTCTTCGCCATGGCTCTTGATTTTGTCTACGTCACATCGCCATAGCAACTAAATCCGAGGGGATGGGAGTGAAGGACATCTACATGAAAGACAAGTAATCACAAAGATACAAACACACATTGTTTATGTGCCAGCACGGCAAGCTATGTATCACGTTCATGGGAATGGCGTGAAACGATAGCTTTGTCAACACGCATGTGTGTTTTGTACAGTATGTAGTTTTATGTAGTCTGTGACTTGGTCTTTACCCAAGGAGATGTTTACATTAAAGAAGCCTCACTTATCATTAAAAGCGACAGCCTTTCCATGCACATTATTGGCGCATCCTATTCTACTGTAAAGTATCCATTACTAGTGCATTTAGCTGGCATGAGAGCTTATCATTGTAAATGCAAAATGAATTGCCATCATATTTCGAGCATATGATTGTTCATTTACTCAGCTGAAGGAAAATATGTGAGATGTACATGAACTGGACTTCATAGTTCAGTTACAAGTCCCCTACATATGAACATGCGAGTTACGGACATGTGGCGCCCAAGTGGAGCAGCAGTTATGAGCTCACCCTATAATCCAGGCTCTCTCAGAGTGGCTGGATGGAAGGCACTTAGAGCTCTCAAATCAAACACGGCTCTATAGCCAATCACAAGATGCCTGTAAGCTCACAGAGGTGGAGGGAACGGATTGCGCTGCGCATGTTCAATCATGGAAGTTAGATCACATGGCTGGCTTACGTGCAGCATGCATCTTCTGCAAATGCAGTACACGCCCAGGATGTCCGGAAGCAAGCGTAAAAACAGCAACGATGAAGCTACTGTAGTACTGCCAAGAAACGCCAATTGTGTTAGTATCTAAACGAAGTTTGTTGGACTTATGAACAAATCGGACTTACGAACGAGCTCAAAAACAAAAAATACAAAAACCTAATTAGTAACAAAAATCTAATTAGTTTCCCTTTTTCCATGAAGAACACATGTAAAGTAAAATTACCATCATGCTCAGTAGAGCGTTACTTACCTGACTCACAGTGTCTTAATTATGTTCAGCTGACACGTTGTGGTATCAAAAGTAAGGAAAACATCCTGATTATGCTATTTGTCTTCTCATTATCATGAAAATTGCTAGCAGAGAGAGGGCCATCAGAATGCTTCAACCTGGTGCAACGCAAGCAGACATCGCCAAGTGGTTTGAAGTTGCCAGGGAATACAATTTCCAGGGATTTGTTTTGCTCTCCTCAAATCTGCGCAATGGTTTCCAGCATGACACAAACTTTTGAACACAGTGAGCGTTTTGTAGCAAGACACACCTGTAGAAGCCGGGCTGAAAGACCTTTCAGAGAGGCTTGTCTTGAAAATATTGCTTTAAGCAGTCGGTTGTGCGTAAATATGATGATCTCACAAGTTTGCTGACAGGCTACAAGAAAAGTTCTTCTTTTAGAAAATGCTCGAGACTTTATACTCCAAGGCCAATTGTCTGGATTGTGAGACCTGTGCACATTGCTTTAAGCAACTGAACGACTGAAAGAGTCGTACATATTGTATTTATGCTGCATATCTCTCTGCAGTATTCCCAATCCTGTGGGAATCCTTAAGCTGGACCAAAAGCTGAATCTACTGCCATGGATTTCCCCATAAGGTCAAGAGGGACAGTATACATCCCCACATTTCTCACTACAGCACTGGGTTGTTGCATAAAAGACTACGAGGCCTCCCCTCTTTAAAAAGCAGCCAATCATCTTCCACTCCAATGTCACAGCTGGAACTCCCTCCGCTACTCCTTTTTTCCATCGACCAAGGGCCAAACCGTTAAGCCATGAGAGGTTGCAGAAATGTTTGCACTTCACTGAAATTAGTTTCTTCGTTGCATTAAAATGTTTAGTAGTCCTCTATTTTGAGGTCTCCTCTGGGGATGACAGCTCTGGTCCACTGCCAGAAGAGACCGATGCGAGACCTTTGTATTAAAAAACACAATTCTGTAATACAGAGGAAAAAAAGAATAACATGGCCAAAAGGTCAGAGAAAGTTCTTTTCTTCGAGTAGTGGAACTTTTTAAGTCACATGCAGGAAAGTTTACATCTTGCAAATATGGACGGAATCCGCAGGATTGCATTCCATACACCCTTTTTTTTTTTTTTCCTTAAAAAGGTATGGAATGCACGGCTGCATTTAATAGGTCATTCCCGTCCTATGCATGCTCATGAACACCAGTGTCTAGAAAGGACACCTTAGTGGGATAGATGGTGGCAAAGGAAGAAAGAAACAAAGAAACAAACAAAAAGGGAGACAGATAGCTGCTGGGAAGAAAAAGTTATTAGACCAGCTGAGGGATAAAAAAATTTATATAGACCAGCTGAGAAGACAAAGATAAAACAGATTTGCTCCAAAAAATCTTAATCTCCACCTGCATGTGAAGAACTAAACTTTCCGTATTTCTTCATCATGCTGTGTGGGGGTGTGTATAGAATTCACACAGGAAGTGCGTCTTACACAGAGCGATGTGACAGGAAGGTAGGGATTGAACGGCGAAGAAGGAGTGCGAAAGGGGGATGGGGTCTGATGTTAAAAATATCTCCGCTCCCCCGCATCCTTACACTTTACTGCTTTTCCAACAATCTAACCAGGCCCACGCTCTTACAAGTGGATGACAAAGAGCCAAGAATAGAATATGTTACGAACAGGAACATACCATTCTCTCTGGTCACCTTAGATTTCGTCACAGCAGCCTGGACAACACAACAATTCATATTTATGAAATGTTTATCATTATGGTGAAATACTGTACCAAATGCTGCTGACAAAACATGGGAAACATTGGCAAAAACCGGCCCACATTTCGAACCGTTACACAATCACATAAGGGGGATTACTAATGAGCGGCATAAAAATAATTACACAAGTGTAGGACCGGCTTCAAGAGCAGAGTTTACCATTTAATTTGACATCTTTTTCATGTTTATACGCGGTCTTCAGCGATGTTCATGTGCAAAATGAGAAACATGTTTTGTTGCTTTTAATTATTTATCTTAAGTGCATTACTGATCAAAGGCGACTTTGTTGGCACTACCATTACAGTTTTATATGTTTCTGCTATGGATTATGTCTCTGTTTTGTCCTCTTTTGTGGTTTACGCAAAGATTATACAAAAGTTCCATCTCACAGCGTGAAGTGTTCTTTCTCTTGCCTTCTGTGGAAACCATTCTGGAAAGGTTCTTGGTAAAAAAAAAAAAAACAAGAAAAAAAAAAACAAGAGTGGGATGAAAAAAATGGGGTTTCCTTTGTCCAAAATGCTGGCAATAAAACCCCTTTGAGAAGCTGAAACGTTAATCAATGTGATCAGGAATGGGTCGATGGGAACAATGGTGAGCGGTGATCAGTCACGAGTACAATGGTGACCAGTGAACGGGAGTTTGGCTCACAAACGCACAACTCATCAGGCTTTGTACTGTGAACTGGTGGAAGTTATTCTGCTCAAAGATTTTATTTTTTTGCGTCCACCTAAAACGTTACCAAATCTAAAACAAAGTTTACAAGTTGGCAAGAAGATCTCAGCATCTGATCATCTCGTTATGCAAGCTGCTTGCCAGACTTAGCAGGAGGTGGGTTGCAAATCCAGCAGAACTGAAGCCTGGATACATCTCTTGAGTGGGACACATCTGACATGAATCCCATAAAAAATAAAAAATGTTTAAAAAATAAAAAAGACTTTTGAGTGTTGTGGCTTTAATTGCCTCATGGCTGACAGGCAATCAAAAAATAGACTCGTGAGTGAGAGAGAAGATGCTGATGAAAACACAGAAGAAACGATGGAGAATTTCAGCCCAAAAGTCATTACCTTGAACTTGTTCTCTAACACAGCGGACTTGAGAGAGGTTACCTGCAAGTCCTTCAAATACCGTTTCAATGCGTAGGAGCGTTTATAGTGTTAAAAATGCAATATGGCAGCAGATGTTTTGACTCCGGCTCAGACTCGAACTGTCTCCTGCTTAATCACCGACTTTAAGTATGATTAATGCGGTAAGCTCGGGTCATTAACGTGTCAGCCTCTACTACGCTGTCTTTGCCAGGCAGGCCCACATACCGTACTGTATGCATACAGTTTGTCACATGTAGGTATTAAGCTTGTGAGTGACCACTTTATTTGCTCAACGAGAGAGGGAGTGGTGCCACCTCTGCCGCCAAGACAGCAGCTGTGAGAAATCAACTTTGAGCACCCAGCTCTAAACGGTAACACGTATACAGCCAGTCCTGGTCATCAGAAAGAATTACGGGGTAGTTCGCTAAGAAATGTTAAGAAGTGTTTCTCTACTTATTACAATCATGTAATAATTGCAAAGACACCCCAGAAGCACTATAAATCAACAATGAGCCTGGAAAGCGTCTTCCATAAAACCGGTCTGAAATTACTCCCCACCCGTTTTCCTTAAAAGGCAACTCATTTAGGCGGTTTAAACGAAAAGGATGGGCTTGTGTCAGACGGCAGTTCATCTCACAAGCAGCAGAAGGCTCTAGGAATTACTCACCGCTGCTTTGAAGCATGCCGTTCCTAGGGACGTGCCGGAAAGAAAGCGTAGTTCTATGAACTGGAGCTTTAACCAAGGAAGAAGAAAACACTTGTACTGGGTGTACTGTTATAGAAAATTAATCAACAACAAGGTAGTGTCTTGTGCCTGGATATGAAGCAAAGTCAGTATTACCACTCCAAAGTGAATTATTTTCCAATAACACCATGCCCTGAACTCTTTTATGAACTCGTACACCACAGCTTTATCAACTCCTACCATAACTGTTCCCTAAAATGTGGTGGAACGGTGGCTTAGTGGTTAGCACTGTTGCCTTGCACCTCCGGGGTCCGGGTTCGATTCCCGCCTCGGGGTTCTCCCAGTGCTTGGTGGATTTTCTCAGGCTTTCCTCCCATGCGTTCCCACACTGTGTGCCCTGCGATGGATGGGCACCCTGTCCAGGGTGTACCCCACCTTGTGCTGTGATAGGCCCCTGTGACCCTGTATACAGGATAATGCAGTATAGACGACAAGTCACTTGAATTGAATTAAATGTCTTTTCATAGGTTCTTACTTTGTCAAATAGCGTTTTTTTTATGCATCTGCCGTACAGTCCCTTGTGAATGAGTTGTTACCATAGGAACGATAATGCTTTCGAATGCTGTTATACTGTAGATGCTGTTACTGCTGTTACACCTTCTGACATTTACGTGTTGTAAAAAAGACACTGTTCTAGTATTAATACGTTAAATGACAACAAAACAAAAACTGGAATCTTCAATGTAAATGCTCTGGAAACAGCAAACTAGTGTTTTACCCTGAAGCATAACATTATTATAAAGCCGCTGTTGCATCAGATAGACATGTAAACTGAAGATACTATTTCATGAGGTATAAATATCTCATGCTTTACTGATTAACGAGAGAAACAGGATGAGTGATGAAGAGCAAAACCTGCTGTGAATCACCACATGTCGAAGCTGATTAAATAAGTGTAAATGAGCCTGCTTTGTCTCTCACTCTCTCTCTCTCTCTCTCTCTCTCTTTCTGAGATGTGTTTTCCTCTTGAAGTACAGCTCAGCTTCCTGTTTTTTGGAAGGGTGAAGTCAGAAGATGAGGTGATACCGATATAATACATTCTGCTCTCCTGCGATTGTTTTCCTACCTCTTCCATCTGAACATCCACTGTTTCCACTATCGCTCCATTGAGTGACACAATCTTAGACTTTGATTCTCTTAGAAAGTATCCTAGAAATTCCATGTTTTATTGTTTATATATGAAGTCAGGATGCCTGTGGCTTCTGATACACACTTCATCAGACATCAAACCATACCATCATTCTTGCAGCCACACACACACACACACAAATGTCAATGATATTGATCAGACTTAGACATGGATGCCCAAAAGTGCCAGCTGGAGTCTCTAGACCTTATGAGCACCGTTTCCTTAATTGCCATCAGTCGGTGTGGTCATTGAAACAGAGAGGATGACGTCATACTGCTCAATCCTGCTGTGCTTGTAAATAACAACTGCAGTACGGAAAGAAACAGCACATTAAAGCGGCATAATTATAACTATCATGGTCTGGCTGAACCTCAAAATGCACGAGCAGTTCAGGGGGGGGAAAAATGAATGAATGCACCATTTGGGAACATTCGAACAAGATCTGAGAGAGGGAATAAAAAACCGGTTGACGTTCCGCATCGACTATTAGTGGAGATACTGTAGATAACGTGCTTCCGTTCAGGAAACACGATTCCTGAGCCGCCGCACACAGCTGGCACATGAGGTGTAATCCAGTGTCTGTGAGCGCCCGCGACCACTATAACATCTGAATAGGCACGGCCCCCGTTTAGGGTAAATCGGGTCAACGAGATGAGGTAAACACAGCTTGGATACCTTGATACGTAAAGGGAGTGTAACTCAAGAATGCAGCCGCATTAAGAGGATCTGGTGCGGAATACATTAAGCTTGTTGCTTTTATTCCAGAGCCTAAGTAAACATTTCGCCCTTATTCAAGCATGATTAAACACTCTTTTGTAAACCACCGGGTTATACCCTCCTCCATCTTGGAGAACGCACCCAAGGTGCCTGAGCGATGACGAGTACTGTATAAGATGAATAAATGAGAGGAAAATTGAGGGAACGGGGGGAACTGAGAGTTTCACATATCAGCTTAAAAAGTCTCCATTCGCCTCTAGCTCTCAGCTAATGTGATTTATATTAAAGCAACTCGGTCTGATGTTAATTCCCAGCATTAAAACAATATTTTCTGACTCGCAGCAGCTTTCGCTAAATTGCACACGTAACCGCAGGCTTAGTTCTGATGGAGATAGACTGTCAGAATCCTCTCAGAAACTACATTCTGCACTATTGTAAATACCGCAAATGAATGAGGCAGTCTGTACATGCGTAGAGAGATTATAAAAAACGGTTCGCTCTTGAAGTTTAATAAAACCATTGAGCAAGGAAGGTATCCTTATCATAGTCAAATCACATTACAAACTTTTCCCTGGAACTTCATTCCCCCCTGATTGTTGTTTGCCAGCTTTGGAAAGCCAGTTTTTTTCAAAGGGGTTGCGTGTAAAGGTGGATTCAGGGAGTTATTTAGATTTTTAAAAATTAATATTTGGTAATATTAGTGGTGGTTAGCACTGTGTACCTCCAGGGTCGAGGGTTCGAATCCCGCCTCGGGTCTGTCTGTGTGTGTGGGGTTGTTTGCATGTTCACCCTGTGCTTGGTGGATATACTCCAGTGTCCGCCCTCCAAAGTTAATTAAGTTATTTGCTGTTCCCAATTTGCCCGTAGTGTGTGTGTGCATGCCTTGTGATGGAGAGGCACCCTGTCCAGGGTGTACCCTGGGTACCTTTAGCCCCAGGTCTCCTGGTATAGGCTCCAAGCCCTTGCGACCCTGTACAGGATAAGTGGTACAGAAAATGAAAAATGAAATACTTGGTAACATTCTGGTATCTACTTAAGAACAACAGCTCACTAACATCATACCAAATAGGGGGTCTAGTTGACTATCACTTATATTACCTTTCCAAGATTTTAGGCGTTTTGTCCAAACCAGTGTTTTGGAAATCACCTTTGCAGCTCCATCATGATCAGGATGTGAATCTTGGAATACACCACCAACGAGATGCCTGTTCATCACACAGTTACCATGGGTCACTTAAAGACCCAATCTAGTCACTGATTGGCCTCCTGTTATGTTAGGAATCAAAAAGAAACCGCAGACTCTCAAGGAAATCTGTCCTGTAACCTGAACTCAGGATAGACCCAAGGACCTTGAGGCCATATTCAGCCAGATTACTGCTAAAAGCGGTAACTTTTCAAAGCAAAGTTTGGCCACAAACCTTTTTGAGGAGAGAAACTTTTGCCTGAGAATAATTTGTGTGTGTATGTTGGATGAAAAGTTGGAAATTACAAGCAAATTCTCTTCATTTGTCGTAGCTACAAAAACTGCAGTTACATCACACACCCCACTGTTTTCCTGAAACACACAAAATGCAAGTTCCTCAAAGACAGAATTATAGGGTATTCAGTAATTGGCTCAAAAATTTGAGGTGTACAGCCAGGAAGCGAAAAGCCCAGGGTTGTGTACAGAAAGGAATTTTTCTTCAGTGGCTCGGTCCCCTACTGTTTCATAAACCCACGTGCCTTACATGCATAAAGCATGCAAAATCGCCAGCGGAGTCTTGGCACACACTATTCATCTACCTACATTCTGTGCGTGTGTGGGTTTTTTGCGTATGACGAGTGAAAGGGAAAAGCAAAAAAAGGAGAAGTGTGAAAAGAATCCATAATCAGGAGAAGTGACAGGCATCTGTTGCTCTGGCTGAGAATGCATGGATGAGATGAACATACTGTATAGCTAAAAACACACACACACACACACACACACACAAACACACACACAAGGCTATGCTTAATCACAAGTGCATGCCCACACTCCATCTCGAGAGGAGAGATAAGGAGACGGTGGGAGGGCGTCTGTCAAAGCGGATTTAAAGCAAAGGAATCTGATGAAGAACAAGCGGAATATGAAGCTGTATGATTTTATGATCTCGTAAAACAATTTAACTGTTATGGTTGAAAAATAAAAAAACACAAAGCTATTGTTATCTAGTGAACTTTGTTATTAGACGACAGCGAGAACCAGAACGCCGGAGTCACTGACCTCTGACCCTGGCATAACAACAGCCGCACTTTGCCAGGACTTTTCGGAACAAGTGTTGGCAGGCGCAGCCCCGGTGGTGGTGGGCACCCTTCATGTCGTATCCCAATCACATGCAGCCAGACTACCAGGAACCAACATGACCCATGGCACCAGCGCTCTCTCTCCCAGATACACGCACTCCTGCCCTGTCGAGTTAATCCAAAAGAGGTAACTGAAGAACCTCAGCGGATAACACTGAGGGAGGAGTTGATGATGGAAAAGAAGAAAAAATCAGTCCAGAACCCAGGTTTAGGTTTAGGCTTAGGTTTAGGTTCAGGTTCAGGTAGTCCCTGCTTGTAAGTGAAAAAGTCAAGACTGAACGAAAAGCGCAGCTCGCTTTCCGTTCCTCTCTCTCCCTTCCATGTGCAGCTGTCTTCCCTCTGCTCTGTTCCCTTCTGCTCAGCGCCTGGCCAAATGATCAGACAGCACCACTGGCTGAGAGCACGAGGTAGAAACAGAGAGAGACACAAGACGGGAGGGGGGAGGAGGTGGAGCTCAGCTCGGCAACTCCAGTCACAGACTAGTCCGTAATGCAGCTCCCCACTCCCCTCATTTCTCTTTCTCACTGCCCCGCTCTTTTCAGCTTGTGTTTTCTTTTAGGGTCTCACTTCCAGATGCTTTTTTTAAATTCCCATTTAGCCTTTGCGATCCTTCGCTTGGCGGATTCCTTATTCACTGCTTCCAGACCGCCAGTCAGTCGGAAACCTAACACCGTTCAAAGTCAGAACCAAAGATAAACACGTGTCAAAAATAGCTGCACATGTGTTTGATGATACAATTATATCTGCAGTGCAAGACAAGAGCTGTCGCGCTCATAGCCGGGCAGCTAGTGGGGGGTTGAGTTACTGTTTACACAGAAGTGAGCTGATGGAAAGAGAAAGACAATGCAACACACACACATATTCGCGGGTAGTTTTTGACTGATTATGAACAGTCTAAGAGTTATAAGAGTACTGATCTAATGGGTTGGAGACATTTAAATCCAATTTTAAAATGATCAAACAAATGTGTTTGGCATTGCACATAACTTATGTACATATTAGGGCTGAGAAATATAATGGTATGTGTCTTTTTTGGAAATTTCCCCAAGTTTCCACGTTAATCATGGGAAGCCGTACAACCTACTGTAGTTTTCCTTGATAAAAAATTGACTAAAACGTCAATTTTTCAGCATATTGCTTTTATTTTATTTCTTAAATAACGATTAATAATATTGACAATAAAACATTTTTTATACTGTAGATTATCAATATTCTTGGGTTGCTAGTGGACAAAGATTAGGATTCTAGTTAAAGTGATGAATAGCAGGCAGCTAGAAGTTTGACACCTGCACCTCAAATTGGCCATGTTCCTAATTACGCATAAATTAATAGCTTAATATAATTTTATTACATAAAATGTTATCAGTTATAGTAAATCTAGCTATTAAGACCAAAACTGTTTTTGTACCTGCTCATAAACCAGTTTATTTTTGTTGTAAGTTGGGCATTGTAACATGGGGATTTGTAGCGATTGATTCGCTTTTAGTGGACAATCGAGGTATTGCACAATTTGGTACTTCTATGTTGGCTTTATTTTTCAATTCAATTCAATTTGATTTGTATATAAAAGCAGCTTTACACAATCAAAATAATTATTTAAGTGTGTGTGAATTGTGAATGTGTATAAATCAAAATGATCAGATTGTCCCTGATGAGCAAGCCGAGGACGACGGCAACAGAGGCAATGAAAAACTACCTGAGATGGCAGTAGGAAGAAACCTTGAGGGAACCCATCCTCATTTGCGTGATAATGGATAGCAGGGATTGATCTGCAGTCATACTGTGTGTTAGGAGGCTGGAAGTTCAGTATAACAGGAGATGTGTTTAAG
>JAQMYJ010000015.1:6735327-6745532 GCA_030014305.1 Clarias laeviceps
TATATTATGGAATCTTATAGGTTTTGTGGAATTTATGGAAGTGTCACTTAATGCCTGTTCGAACTTTCTCGACTTTTGGTTTCCCCCACAGCAGTAGATACAAATACCACAAATTGTTTCATGGGATTCCTTATACGTAGTATACCGCCATGATTTTCCAAGAACACACCACCGCGTCTCATGGGGATGCCATTCATGACACATGGATTCCAATCAGAATCCCAAGGGAATTTTCCAGTAAGTAGACACATGGAAGCCAGGTTTTACTTCTTCAGATGAAAAACATACATGAAATAAAGACTAGCTAGACACTAACCCTAGCTAGTCTTTATACATTATGTTTGAAGATTTATACAGTTGTAAAGCAAAAGCTTGACATTTCTCCTGGATGATATCAACACTAAGCATAGACTAGAAAAGAGGAACACCAAATTGTTGGTACCCAAGGACTCCACAACCTCCTAAATCTCTTTTTAACCTTTGACCCTGTGCTGAAAGTGACAAAAACAGACTGAGATAACGCAAGATAACCAAAGCAACACTCGTATAACAGTAGCCTGGGGAAATGTGAGGAGGTGAAATTGCATTCAATTACAAGAATTCAAAAACGTACAAAACCTCAGTTTATCCCCATGCAAAAGGTAATGTTTTAGTAAACTTGTTTTATAAATTCCTCTAAAGCGTGCTGTTCTGTACTTTTGTCTAATCTTTGTTACTGTAGTATACAACTAATGTACACTAGTAGACGTTAAAGACAAGTACCCAACAGCATTGCTGATCTCAGTCTTGACTATCCAGGAGACGCTGATAATTTTTTTATATTATCAGTATTATCAACTTCGAGGCAAATCACAGATGCATATTAAGTATTTATTGTCATGCGTTCATCTTTCATACTGAATTAAAAGCTGCACAATGATTTGCATGGCTGACATTTAAAACTGAATTTTAAAAAGTGTAATTGTTCAAAAGGAAAGGTTTTCTGTGAAAAGATGTCTCTTGAGATTTTTTCATAAGGAGTCTGTAGTTTTATTACATTTAATTTAAATTTAAAGAAATTTGTCATGTACAGTATACAAACATACACAGTGTTACACCCACACACAATGTGCAGAAAAATGCTTATTGCAACTGTCTGTGTCCTAATAATGTAAAATTCTACTAAAAACTAAAATACATACAAAAATGTAAATACCCATAAATACATCTGTGATAAAGATAACATTTGCAATACAATGTAAATATACATGTATTTATAAATAAGTATTTTTCATTAAAATAATTCATTAATTCATTAAATTTAAATCAAAATTTTATTACACTATGGCAAAATCTTCAATGAGGATAAATGCAATGTGTATGAAGTATTTTAAAATTATACATATAGAACAGTCAGAACTAATGCTGTAACTTTAAACTCCAGCATGCAGTCTTCACGGGGGACTTTGAGACAAAAAAAACAACTTCTAAAGACAGAGAAAGTGAGGGGGAAAGAGAAAGATTTGTGTGGGAATGTCTGTTTATAGCTGCTATAAAATATGTAAATGTAAAACAATAGTAATTACTTGTTTTGTGGGTATTCAGCAACATTTAATCTAACTACAAATGAACTTTCAGTTGATGAATACAGTAATTACATAGTAATGATATAAGTGGTGCTATAGTATAATATCAATAAAACACTCCAGGCCCTGAAAACTAATCAACTGGGACACAATCCTACTAATTTTCTTTCTTTACTTTGTTAAAACAAACTCAATGATGTGATGTACATTTTATATCATGAATATGTCTTTAAGTATTATGATTTGCGAGGAATGTTCAAGTCAAACCGGGATTTCTGATGAAATTTCTCTGAATGAAATCCCCATACAGTCCTGACTTCCACATGTTTGGGCCATTAACGGAGTTCCTGGGAGGCTAGCGTTTCAGACTTGAAGCAGGCAGTCTGATCTTGGTTCTGGCATAATGGGAGAACTTTCTACCTTGAAGGTATCCAAGCACTAGTTACACGCTGGGATAAGTGCATTAGTGTAACAGGGGATTATATAGAGAAATAAATTCTTATTCTTATAACTGTGTTCTGTTATTCTGCGCAATCCAAAGTCCCGGTTTGACTTGAACGCACCTCATATTTGCTGTACAGCCCACACATGAGCACATATGGGTAACAATTCAGTGACATTTCAACACAAACATTGTGACAGGTTGAAGGGGGAGCAGGTTAGGAGAGAATTCCTGCCTAATTGAGCCAGCATGTGTGCTTGGGCAAAAGTGTGTGTGTGTGTGTCTGTGGGTGTGTCTTCTGGAATGCAGGCTGTTGCAAGCTACTGTGAGAGACGTCCATGAGACTACGTGTGTCTGTACATCCTACTCCGAGGACACCATCAGCTGAGGATTGTGCTGAGTGAGTGAATCCCTCTCCCTCTGCCTCTCATCCATCTCTCTCTCTTTCTCTCTGTCACTCTTTCACTTTTGTCCTGTTGCTCTATTCTTGCCACTCGTTACAAACTTTCTCACCGCCCCGCCCCCCCCCCTAGTCCCTCTAGAGGCCAATTACTGAATACACTAGAACTGAATTACTTGACACCAGGACATTTAGCATTGCCTGTAAATCTACACCCACAAAACAATGAAAAAAAAGTAACACTAACACAAAAGGAGCTTAAAGAAATGATTAATACTTTAGGATAGATGTCTCCTTGAGGTGATGGATTGGATATTGGTGGTCGATATTATTTGTTTTCATTCCAGTTTACATTGGCCAGGGTTCCACAGAGGCCAGCGTTTTTTGCTCTGAACAGACACTGTGCAAATGTGAAGCGAGCCATTCAACTACATATTGACCCACAATAATAAATTTTTTTGTGAAATTTCTCTGATATTGTATATTCATTTATTCTTCAAATAAGCACTATGGACTGGCACCTCCAGGATGGTTGTGGATGGTTCAATTCCTACATTGGGTCTGTGTGCATGGAGTTTGCATGTTCTCTCCATGCTTGGTTCCACCGTTCTCCTGTAAGTCCTCCCACAGTCAAAAGACATGCAGATTGGGCTAATTGGAGTTCCCAAAATTACCCTACCTTGTCTCCAAAAGTGAATGAATAAATGAGTGAATGGGTGAATTCAGTGGAATCAATTAATTTATCTTGTTGGATCCAGAACCTATTCCAGGAACACTTGACACAAGGCTAGAAAACAACTTGGATGGGATGCCCATGCCTACAGTATGTATACATACTTTGCACATCCACAATTTAGCAGAGCTGATAAGTTTACCAGGCTTTTTTTCCTTTTTTTTTAATGTTGAAGGTAATTGGAGAACCTAGAGAATTTGAAAAATTGCTTAACTCTGGACAAACAGTTCGAACCAAGGACCATGGAGGGGTGACATACATTCAGTAAATACACCTCATTTTTGATGACAAAAATGTCACAATAAAGAATTCCTAAATATACAGTATTCCTGTCTTAACCCTCCCATTATCTAACCAGGCTTGGAACTGGCTGAGCTGTCCCAAAGTCCCAACAGTGGCAAGCTGGAGCTCATGGGGCTTGAACCCCCAACCCGCCGATCAACAAGCTTGAGCTTTCAACCACCTGAGCCACCACTGCCCATGCCTTCTTAATTCCTAGCTATTAAACCCATAATGACCTCCATGTTAGACACAAATACGCTTTGGTTATTTCATTAAGAAAAAGGTCAGCTACTCGCTGAAAATTCACCCCGACCTGCATAGTTGAGCTGAGCTCTGTAAACTTGCTGCTTCGCATCAGTGACACCGTATACCCTTGTTTTTTTTTTGTGTGTGTGTTTTTTTTCATTGCGCTTCAAGGTTGTTCTGCTGGTCAAAAGAGAACGTTTGAAACATCAAATACTTCATGACGTCACAAATTGGTAGATTCATAACAGTTCAAACAATCTGATGTTCCCAGACCAAAAGGAGTCGAGGTTTAAACAAAAGGTAAACACACACACACACACACACATCAAGAACATCTTGTACATATTCACATGCTATGACTGTGCATGATCCTGATAGCAGCTAGAAAGGCAAAAAACGGGATAACCCTTAGTCAAAGCTCAAAGGACTCTGGGTGATGAAAAAATTCTCATCATAGAAGAGCATGGCAATAAAACATTCCCCAGCACAAGCAGGAATATATCAAATAAATCCAGCTCATACACTGAGGAATCCACCCACTGTCTCTCTCTCTCTCTCTCTCTCTGCATCCTTCAGTTCATCACACATTTGAACACACACTCGCAAAACATATGAATTTAATAAGAAGCGCATAAAACTGCTCATGCAGCAGTAATTAGGGACATGTGTAGGTAATAAATAGGATTAAGTACTAGTTTATTTTTCCAAGATCATATTATTTTTATGAAGACTGAAAGAAAATACACACACACAGAGACTCAAATGCTAAACAGATTAAATCAAAAGAGATCTGATTGCAAAGTAAGCCGCCATTTAAGTATGTGAGAAGAATACAATTTATTACTAACAATTCACGTCAAATTAATTAACTCCGCAAATGCTATACGATTACATAACCTGCATGATGATGGTTGAAAAGCTCGTGTGCCGCACGCTGTAATCAAGTGTATTATGAATTGTCTTCAGTAGAGGGTGTGTGTGTGATATAACACAGCTGTTTGTCTGACTCCTTTCACCATTTCTTTTTTTTTTTTCTTTTTTTTAAAAGCCATGATAGCAATAGTGGACTCAGCATTTTCTGTGAGTGTTAAATACGTACAGGGTTAGTTATAAAGAATTTATGCAAAAACATCCAAGAGTGATGCTTCTTCTAGTTATAAAGCATAAATCCTCAATGATATGAATTGTATAATGATTTACATACTTTAATTAGGGGTGTTCGGGTCAAACCGGGATTTTTCATTGTACAGTTATGAGAGTACAAGCTACCTTTATTTCTCTATATAATCCCCTGCTACACTAATGCACTCATTCCAGCGTTCTATTAGTGCTTGGATACCTTCCTGATTCTTGTCTGAAACGCCGGCCTCCCAGGAAATCCTTCAACGGCCCAAACATGTGGAAATGGCTTGGAGAGAAATCAGGTATGTGTCAATAACACATCCCTGTCGGGATCATGTAATATGCAACACCAGTTGGTGAATGATTGTGTGTACAGTTCCCACGGACAGATGCGTCTTTCCTGCAAACTGTCATCACTTCTAAGAGTCTCAATACCGTATTGTTTTTGTGCTCGAAGTATTCTGTAAACGTCAATCAGTTTTATATCTTTATTTCCGAGAAATCTTATCACAAGTCCTGGATTGACTTGAACCCGTCGTATTTACTAAAGCTTAGTAAAGCTGTTCATTTAAGCGATTGTCCATTGCAGTTCGTGACAGTATGCAGATGCAGGACAGTTAATACTGACGTTAAATATAAAGATTTGATCTCTGTGGTTTGGATTGTGGTTTATTTCTTGGTGCCAGACACGTTGGTTTCAGTATTTCACAAACTGTTTGTCTTCTGGCATTTTCACATAAAACAGTCTCACGGTTAACATTCTCACAATGGTGCGAAAAACTAAAAACATTCCGCGAGCTGTAGTTCTGCTAGCAGAAACCTCTTAATGATAAGAAAGCCAGATATTCACTCTTTACAGCCTTGGTGGGCAGAAAAGCATCTGAGAACACATGACGTAAACCATAAGGCAGAAGAGCAGAGGACAACATCGGATTCCAGTCCCAGTCCAGGAATCCGAGGCTACATTTGGATACAAGATGGATGAGACTTAGCTGGTCTTCTTCCTATCTAGACAGAGATCAGATCTACTCAATTACATGTACGATTTAATAAGCATACAGATAAGATATAATAAAAAATCTAAGAGAAAAAAAAAAAACTAAAGCAGGCAGATGTCTTATGTTGGACAGAAACATAATGGAATGCATATGTGATGGTTTTAAGTATATGGAAAATATTCTTATAATCTTGTTCAGTCATAAACTCTCTAGTGCACTCATTTAATCTGTCTGTCTCTCTCTTTCTCTCTCCCTCACACACACACTAAATACAGATGCACAAACCACACTAACCGCCACCATTCGAGGTGGCTAAAGATGTAAGCATCTGAACAATCTCCCAGTTCTCGTAAGACTAAATTAATGGTCCTGTTTGCGTGCCCAGGAGCCAAGCAGCGCTTGGGTGGGGTCAGGACTCCAGGAACAGCTCTTTTTTTTTTTTCTTCATCCCTTCATACTTGCCTTCGTCTGCTTCCTGCATTTTAATCCCCTTCAATTTAGCCTGCTCTCCCCAACAACCAGACCACTTGATCCCCAGCGGAAATCAAACCCTTAGCTCATAAATCACAAAAGGTCAAGCGATCTACACAGAAACAGGCTTCTGGAAAAGCCATGAGCAACAAGTTGAAGCTGATGTTTTGTTTTTTTTCTTTCGAAACACTGGAGCCTGACACTCCTTCCTGAGCATTAATCAAGGATGTAACAGGTCAAGACCCAGATCCTTAGTAAAAGCACTGCTGAGTGAGATAGCCAGCCTGGTCAGAGAACTTTAACTGGCTTGAAGCTATGACACATTAGTAGATAAAAGCATGTTCTAAAGAAAAATATTCGAAAATATGTCTTCATCTTACTAAACACTGGTCTGTATGTCTGCATTTAAAGGTGAACATTTATTTCGAAATTCTTTTGTTTTAAATTCTTTTTAAATGTCTTTTAAAACATTGCTCTGCAAATTATGTGGCATGGTTTTTTTTTTTTTTTGCTTTCGGCTATCTTCAAGCCACAGCAAAGCCGATCAGTTATTCCTCTTTCCCTTAAAATGCAACATACACGGCATAAATAATCCAATTCAACTGCAGTCGCAATTCACTTAATTAGCAGTGTGTTTTCTTAAAATTACAAACTGCTTCTTTTTTAAAGGACACCTATTATGCAAAAACCACAAACAAAATAAATGTAAGGAAAATAAACCAAAAGAAATAATTAGATGTTTGTTTGTTTTTTGTTTGTTTGTTTGTACTGATTTCCAATGTGACCTCATAAAAGAAGATCCCCTCAACTGGTTTGTATCTCATTTCTGCTGTTCTCTGGCATGGAACATGTGGATAGGCAATAGCTTATTTAGAATCGGAGTAAAGCAGAAGGAGTTTAAGGTATGAAAATGCAGACATACAGTACTTTGGAACACCCCTGTGTCTATACCACTTAATCCTGTACTGGGGGGCTGGAGCCTATCACGAGACTTTACGGCATGAGGCAGGGTACATCCTGGACAGGGTGACAAATCCCTCACAGGGCACACACACATTCACATTCATTCATGCAATTTGGGGAACGCCAATTAGCCTAATCTGCATGTCTTTGGACTGTGGGAGGAAACTCACCAAGCACAGGGAGACCATGCAAACTTCATGCACACATAGATAGGAATTGAACCTGGGGACGTGCAAGGAGACAGTGCTAACCACTAAGCCATCATGCTGCCACAGCTATGTTAACATGTTAAGGCAAAATATGGGACCTTTAAAATAATCGTTTCATGTTGGGAGACTTGAGAGTAAGGGCCTGTTGACCATCACCCTTCATCATGCTCATTCCACCTTGGTGCTGGAGATAAGGCACACTGGAGACTCCTTCCAAAACCAGAGGAGGCACAACAGGCTCATGTGGAGGCTAATGTATCATGGTGAGCCTATCCCAGGGCACCCAAGGCACAAGACAGGAGACACCCTGGATGGGTTGCCAGTTCATCACATGACACAAGCATGCACACACTCACTCACACTCTACAGGCAATTAGGTGAGCCCACTTAGTCGCACTTTGGGACGAAACTGGAGCAACAAGCCTGGGGGAACATGTAAAATCACAAAGGTGTGACTTGAACCCTCGACCCTGTAGATGCGAGGCCACAGTGCTAGACACTATGATATATATACGGTATATACAGTATGTCTCCGTAGACTCCACCATATCAAACATGTATACTATGTTAAATGACAACAATAACAAACTCAAGACCTTGTTGTAACCAATTACATATGGTAGTGGTGTCCTAGTGTTGTTCTTCCACGTGATGGGCAGAATCCAAACCAAGATAATGTAAACATAAGCAGCAGGGTAGCACAGACAGTAACACAGATGGCCAGAGGACAGTGTAGGACACCGAAAGATGTTTCCTCCACAGTCACTCTTTACCAGATGGATGAATTCTCCAGCAATATACTGAGACTGACAGTGAACCCCAGACATAACAAACTAAGATCCAAATTGGGAACTAGAGAGCTTTATGTTATCCCGCTGCCTTGCTTCACTGTCTTTCTTTACTCTCTCTCTCTCTCTCTCTCTCTCTCTTTCTCTGTCTTTTCCCGGCAATAGCTATAGCTTAATTCAGTATACAGCAGATTGCACAAAAAGCGATCGGAGGCTAGGTTAGGAGGCGGACCAAAGGGTCTGTCTCATTTGACAAAGTGTGATCTGTTTACTAGCTTGTCTGCAAACGCTATCCATAAGTCCAACACTAACACACAAGTAGTATATATGTTACCGTACAGGGGAGTAACCAATCTGTGCCTTTCAGAGCCCATCATCTCCATCTTCCATCATCCCCACACACATTAAGTCTTCACACATGCATTAAATCTACCGCCCCCTTTCTTTCATACAGTTCAGAAATTTTCCAACAGATGTTATCTTACATAAACACAATCCGCACAACTTTCTTGTCTAAATCCTGGAAACCAAACGAAGCCCTCGCAGATTACGTAACACATTCTGACTCCAACCTTGACCTAGTGCCGTTGCCTTATAAAGCATCGCTATAAGTCCTGTGCCGAGCAACATGCTGGAAAAGATTAATGCTTATAGAAAGAAGGAAAATATTTCAGGATTTTCTTTTTTTTTTTTAAGACCAGTTCAAGATACCACAGTCTCCTGAGGGATGGATGGTGAACCCTGCGGCCTGTGAGGATGACACCTGGCCAGTGTCTCAGAACAAAAGACAGAAGACAACCGCCGATCCCAATGACCTGGATCAAAGCTGTACCTCCAAATGGACAGTTCATCAAAGGGACTTGGCTGTGTACTCTGTGTGAACTTTAAGACACAGCCCAGACCTTGCTTACCCCTTGTTCCAAATTCACAACTACAGGGTATCAAATAAATCACATCCCTTTTTAAATACTGCATGGGCAAAGGAATTATTTAACCATCCAGACAACAGAAACATCTTTTGTTATATTAATGTAATCAAGTATGAACATACCAACGATCAGAAGGTTTTTATTTAAGGAGTTATTAAGCTATAAAATCCTAAATTGACTTAAAATAAGTGACTTAATGAGGATGTGTGTATATAGAGGGTAATGTATGTGTGCCAAGATTTAGGCATCTGGCTTACCTGAAGACCCAAAACCGAAGAAGCAAAGTACAGTATAGTAAAATAATTAAACCACAGGATGATTATTTCTCTATAAAGCATGTCTGAAACTTTTTCCCTCTTATACCACAGTAGTTTGCCATAGATTCATTTTTTTTTTAAATGGCCTTTAGAATCTGTTTATGGTTATTTATAATGTTTGAAACATCTCTTAAAGTACTCAGCTCATGTTTTTCCATCTTTTGAAATTAATAGATGAGAGTAATGCACTTTTTCATGTTACTAAGAAACCAGAATCTCCTGAAGACTTTTCAAAAGTCTGACACTGGAGGAGACTATTTATTTAACAAGTGTCTCTTTACAGTTAATAGATAACATTACTATATTAGTGATTATACTTTAATTTGAAAAATCAAAGGCTTTAATCAGCTTATTATTAGTCTTTTTGGTCTGTGTGGAACATCTCCCAGACAAGTCACTAAGAATAAGCCGTTACTATAGAAACAACAACATATTAATATTGTGCTCTGATTTGAACAACAGAGCTGCTGTTATAGCGAATTATTCAATGTTGCATTGTTCTAGAATTTCTAAAAATGTGAAAATATATTTAAGAATGACACAATTGTGGACATTTTGACCTAAAAAGTAAAAAAAATAGTTTTTCTCACAGAATTTTCCACTAAAGATTTAATAAACTTTTGTTTTATTTATTCTCCAGTGGATTTTTTATATTATACAGTCTTGTCAGTGAACTAACCTGGAGTGACCAGAAAACGGAGCTTAAGCGGTTAGCCCTTTGTAGCGTGGATGGTAAACCC
>JAQMYJ010000015.1:6752645-6766071 GCA_030014305.1 Clarias laeviceps
GTTACTTTTATCAGAAAGTAATGCTGTAATGTAACTGATTACTTTTTAATGACAGTAATTTTGTAATGTAATTAGTTGCTTTAAAAAGTAACATCCCCCAACACTGGTCACTAGTCATCTTAGTATCAGTCACAGCTCCAGTCGCCTCATGTGCCATGATCAGGCATCTCGTCCTCTTTTAGTCCATGCATACTGTAGCACTCAGACCCTTGGTGCTCTCTGATAATAAGAGTATGCAGAGTTTGTTTTAAAAAAAAAATTCTTTTAAAAAAAGCTTTATTCACATTCATAGCTACTGTATGTGATTTATGATCAATATATAGAATGACTGGCAATTGCAGCATTATCATTGCAGGAGTCTGGACTGGCTGCAGCTGGAAAATTAACAGGGATGGAGTTCCTGCTCTGCATGTAATCCATTACTCACAGCTAAATTCTATCCAGAATAATCATTAAGTCACAGGACCCAGATGGCTAAAGTTAACGTCCTCGCGCATGAGGATCCAGATCTGGGATTTGGTCCAGATGAGAATGACTCTGAGTCTGATTCTCGGGATGACTCAGACTCCGGGAGCATACTTTCAGATGACTCTGTCCTCCCGGACTGTGAGCTGGAGAACAATATGGAGGGTACGGTCAACACTCTGTATCAGGCGTGTGCTAGGAATCAGGCCTTATCACTGTGCAAAGTGCTGGAGCGTGGCGTGACTCAGGACGAGGTCATGGAGCTGGACATCAATGGCAGGGTAGGAAATCAGCTGCCTTTTTAATGTTAATCTGGTGATGTCTGAGAATGTCTATCACAGTTATAAGACTTTAAAGATGAGTAGATTTGATGTTGTTTGTGCTGCTTTTTGACAGAACGGTCTTATGGTGGCGGTTTCCAAAGGCTTCGTAGATATTGTGTACGGCCTGAAAGAGTGTCCATTTTTGGATATTAATCATCAAGATAATGATGGAAACACAGCACTCATGATCGCAGCACAAGCTGGTAAGAACTCATCTAAATGGTTTCACTTAAATAAATAAATGCATGACATAAAACCACAACAAAAACATCTGTTCGACCCATTTTTCTGTGATCTGCAGGTTTCGTGATTATCCTAACCTATATTCTGAACTACTATTCCGGTGTGGACGTTGAGCTCAGAGACCACAGAGGCTTCACTGCTCTCATTAAAGCAGCCTTACAGGGCAACAACGATTGTGTGGCCTCAGTGCTCATGGCTGGTAATTCCTTTTAACCCCATTTTCTCCTTCTTTAGTAGTCCCAACCTAGGAGATAGTTCTCCTTCATTCATCTCGTCTCAGTAGCTATCAAGCCAAGAATTAAAATCCAATTGAATTCTTTAACAACAGACATTGCTACAAAGTATCTTCACCGGGCTCTAGGTTTAGATCTAGTAACCTCCTGACCTACCGACACAATGGCAACAGTGTCGATGGAAAACATCCTGATAAATCAGGAGCAAGAAACCATGAATGAACATAGTGGAAATGATCCTCACATTGTATAGTTTATAGTATATAGTTATAAAAAAAGAAAGGCTAGTACAAAATACGATGTGTGTGATATCCTCAATCATACCTCTCCAGCTAGAGACCCCTGCTTCTATTAATGTGCTCATCACCATTAATGTGTACCATTACCTTCAACTCGTGTATAGGGGCAGGTGTGATGATCTACATACTTTTACAGAGTAATAATAAACAGATTTTGGTTCACAAGACATTTGTTTAATATTTATAGGAAGGAGTCTCCATTATCAGTGTGCCTCAGTGCCAACTGGACAGGTATGCCAGGATAACATCGAGCTGCATATTTTGGCTTATTAAATTAATATTTTCAGCCATTATATTGCCGCCAACTAATTTAGCTATTTCGGATAAATAATAATTATTAAAAAGCATGTCATTCATTTGTGAATTAAAAAAAAAATTATTTGTTGACAAATGACTGCAGTATAAGGGAAACATAACACCTCAGAAATTACTTTTATAGGAACACAATCCACATCTGGATGGTAAATCCTTACACCTGTTGTGCTTTATTCCTTGGTTATAGAAAATACACTGCCCGGCCGAAAGATAATAATAATAATTGCACACGCTGATATTTCACTGGATCGCCTTTTACTTTGATCACATCTGCGTTATTATCCACATATTAATCAATGCAGTAATTATCCAATGGCAGGCTCTTAAATATTTGTTAATTAAATCCAGGTGTTTATTTTTTCCAGCCGGACAGTGTAACTGATATCATTTTCTAACATGGATTGGCCACCACAGAGTTGACACCTTTATCCCAATGAGAATCTTTGTTGATTCTCGGACCACAAGGCTTCGCGCAGAAGTTTGACTATCCCATCATCAACATGGAAATAAATATTGTGACTTTGCATAAGCTTATCAAAATGATGCCACGGCTGTAATTAAAGCAAACGGTGTTCCAATAAAATATAACATTTTTTTATGTAAGCTCTTCACAGTCCAAAGACATGTGGTGTAGGATGATTAGTGTTTTCAAATTGCCCGTAGTGTATGAATGCATGAGGTGAGAGCTTGCATGTGTGCAAGGTGGTTTGGTTCCTCAGCAACTTTGGTTCCCCTTCCAGTAGTGAATGATGGTGTGACGTCATTGACCATTGGAGTCAACTATCGCTTTCCATGACGGCTGAGATGAATGGATGGATAGACGGTTGGCTATTTGATGGAGGGATGATATTTTTTCAAGATTTCCTTTAAGCATCATAGACTTTGATATACATTAGCTGCTTGACAGTGACTGGCTTTTGGTCACACTAAAACCTCATAGGATCTTTTATCCTGGTATATAGATTTATTCTGGACGAAAAAAAAATTTCTCCACCTGTAAGCAAGCTCACTCATACCAACACATCTTTGGTACCTTATTTCTTGTATAATGTATAATTTCTTCAGTTGAATGCTGATTTTATGCGCAAGTTAAATCAGGGGGATGAAAGGATCTTGGTGTATGAGCATGGTGCTGTCTGATGATGATGATGATGATGATGATGATGATGCAACCACAAACATGTTTAAAAGTCAGATCTAAGGACTTTTCTGATCCCTTATACTAATCTTAGAGTCGTCTCAAAGACGACTGGATTAAGAATGTGTGGACTTATCAGCACTTTAAAGTCCTTCTTCACACCAGCCAGTCCTATTTCGAGCCAGTTCAATGAAGGCAACAGTTTATTTACACTAAGCTATTTCATGCTAGGAGCGCAGTCAAAGGAGTTGATATACAGAGTTAGTTTAGACCAAAATATATTTTAATATAATTTTTATTTTTATCTTCATCGGACCAGAAGGTTTGTTTCAAACTTTATGCAACTCTAACAATACGATGTAACAGTAACAGTACAGTTAAATAAGCATCTTATAATGTTTTCACTAAAAGTAATATATAAATAGTATCTCATCATCTGCACATCATGTTTTTATTTATATTTCAGTGATGTGCTTCAATAAGAAGCCAGAAGGGGGTGCAATGAGGTTGTCTTGCTGGGATAATCTGAGTTATTATTCTGTACATGTACAGTATGACTCATAACTAAACCAAGATATGAATAAGAAATAACTGGTTGAACTTCTAATATGATTTGTATGTTCCAGTAAACAGTCATCCTTCTCATCACATACAGATATTGGAATGAAGTGTAGTTTCAAATTTCACTGCTACAGTTTCCATGGCATAAAACAAGACATTAGACAAGAGGATAAGAAGCAGATTAATCATTAGAATGTACAAAAACAAAACATAAAAAATAAATACATATATAAATATAAATATATACATACAACAACAGACTTTACATTAACTTTAACACAGAAAACCTGAATCTACTGCACAGTAGACACGATGTAAACTCATAATTTAAACCAGTAATTCAAATTATTCAAGTTATTATCATTATTATGAAATAAAATAAGTTCCGTTTGCTCTGTGATAAGATACACAGAAATTATTCAGGCTAGGATTCTCATAATGAGACTGTGAGAGTCACTGTAAAATAAAACATGAGCTTTCCCTGAACTTGTGACCCTGTCTAACTTCTCTTTCCTGTCTGTCTCTATTCCAGGTGCAGATATGAATTCAGTAGATGCCACACGAAGGAAGGATGTAACTGAATGGGCACTAAAAACAGGGCACTTTGAAACTTTTACAAGGCTGAGACGACTGTCCAGCCGACCCCGCGCGGAGCAGCTCTGTGAAACCTACGTCCCGGAGTGGCCAGATCTTAAAGAGCTGGTGAGAAAAGCCACAAGCACAAAAAGCACAGGGCAGAAGGTCACCAATTGTTTGAAGTCCACGTTCGCTTTCAGGTTTCCACACGATCCACAGGACAATGGCGTCCTGGATCACATGGTGCGCATCACCACGAGCGTCCGCAGTCCCCTGGTGATCACGGGTTGCCGCCCGCTCTGTCCGACGAGCCCACCAGAGCTTGGCCTGATGCAGCAGAACCCAGACCAGAGCCACACGATACACCACAGAAATGGCTTCATCTTCTCATCCTCCTCCACTATCACCTCCAGATCGTATGCATCCCTAAGTTCATTCCACTCGGACTCTGAGCATAAGGGCAGTATGTTCTCCTTGGCTTCCAGCAGCATACGCAGGATGGTCCCACGCAGCATAGCGCGCCGCAACAGCGTCTTCCCCACCAGCTGCGTCCCGGAAATCAGAGTAACCAAATCAGCTGACCCGACCCCGAAGAAGGAGAGGAAGATTAAGATGTGTAAAGGTCACCTGGAGCCACCTGTGTGGAAGTACAAGGAGGCGAAAATGGAGAAGAAAAAGGAGAAGAAGCGGTTGGAAAAGGAGAAGACTAATAATAAGATGAAGATGGAAAAAGCTGGCAAGAAAAAGGCCGTAAAATGATAAGGAACTTTCACACACATGCAAACACACACAAACATATCTAGAGTTTTAGTTCCCATAAAATGTCAAGCTTAACATCTAATGGAACAGACTCTGTGAAATGTAACTTTTGGTGGGATTTTTTTTTAATTGCTGTTAAATAAGCCTGCCAGATGTTTGCGCAAGTTTATTCTCAAAATAGTCATGAGAAAGAAACCTTTATTGCAGTAACATGGCAGCTCAGAGATACAGATTTATCATGAATGGTATTTCAGATTATGAGTAAATAATTAGCAAATCGTTCAAACTGTTCTGCACTATTTCAAAAGTCGTTGAAGTCAAATGCAATGGTAAGATTACGGTTACTGTCCTCCATTTTACACTTGAAGCATTTTATTTGACGTTACTCTCTAGAAAAGCATTACATACAAGTGTGTTCTTGGGTGTATAAATAACTTTTTTTTTTATTTTTTTTTTTTTAGAACATGTCAGAGCTTTTTAAAAGTATTGATTATCTGTAAGAGCCATTGGATAAGAAGGCCTTGCTCTTGGGATTTATAAAGAAGGAATCGTTCAGGCACTCTCTGCTGTAGAGCTATCTTACTGTTCGTCTCAGGAATGATAATATTTTTACGTGCTGAAGTATCGCCGCAGAACATATTGCTCATTCATAATTCCTATGCACATGTTTCTACTATGTGTTTGCAAACAGCCAAAGAAATGTACTGTACCGTCTTAAATCATTTTTTGACAAAGGCTTGAGTTTATTTGAGTCACGTGTATGTATTCCAATTTGCTTTCACAAAAAGTTATGACTAAATACTAATACTAAATGTATGTTCCAACCAAATGTAAAAACATAAAAGCCACAAAAAATAATAAAAACAGTCCTAGCTCAATCTGGCAACACAGTCTCCAATGGTTTTAAAGATAATCTTTGTGATAGTAGAGATCTGTCATTAAAACGCATTTACCATTTATAGATTCAAAACATAAATATAATTCGCTATGATTTCATTATAACTGAAAGCTACCACAGGTCATAGAATGGAAAAACATTCTAAAAAACTGCATTTATTTGCATGCTTTGGCTCAACTTGTCCCCTATAGGAAAATGTCACTGCAAATGAAGCAAGGTTCTTTAAACCGATTACCTTTTGTCTAGTGAAGAAATATCGATGTCCTTATGAAAGTGGTCTCATGGCTTCAACCCTATCACACATACATTGGCTCTCTGTATTCTATAGGATACAGTTATGAGCATATAATAAATATACAGAGGGGCCCAAAAATGTACACATACTTCAACAATACAGCGTGTAGTATTCTTCCTCTAAAGTTGTCAGTAGTCGAACCATCGTTGATGCCATTTTTCATGTTGAAGTGTGTATACATTTTTATATACATTTTTATATACATTTTTGTATGCATTTTTATGGATACAAGAAATAGCTCCCCTTTTCCACTAAAACAATAAGAGCTACAGCAGCCCTTCTATCACATCAGACTACAGGATGTGGTCCAGCTATCACTCCCCATGTGTATAAGTGAGCCTCGGCTCTCCATGGCCCCCTTTGCTGGTTCACTGTATTTTCTTTCTTGGATCACTTTTGGTAGGTCCTGACCACTGTAGACCAAGGAACATCCCACATGTGCTGCTGTTTTGGAGTTGCTTTGTTCCAGTCATGAATCCATCGCGATTTGGCTCTTGTCACAGTAGCTACTGTGTAGTTACAATATATCGTTACAGTGGCGTTTGGAAGTGGGTGAGATATTTTAGACAGCGAGTGATCATTTTGTCCCTTAAGTTGATGTTTTGGAAACAGAAAGAATAGGCAACTGTATGTAGGATTTGAGTGACTTTGATAAGGGCCAAATTGTGATGGCTAGACTAGTGTGTCATTCAGACTCTAATAGTGCAGCTCTTTTGGGATGTTTCTGGTTTGCAGAGGTCAAGACCTACTAAAAAGTGGGTCATGGGTGCCCAAGGCTCACTGATGCATGTGGGGAGTGAAGGCTGGCCCGTGTAATCCAATCCAATATAAGATCTGTAGTTGATTTAATTGCTAAAAGGGTTAATGCTGGTTCTGATAAAAAAAGGTATTACATAGAATACAAAGAAACACTGTAATGTACAATGTATGAGCTTCCAGGTCAGCATCAAGCCTTGGTTCTGAAAAAAAAAAAAAAAAAACTTTTATATATTGCTTAGCTGGCATTTTGATCATATACTGTATATAGTCTGTATATTCTAGGAGTGCTCATCACAGTACGGTTAAAGAAAAGAAACAACATGGTTTCCATGATACTGTTGTCTTATTCAGATTGTTATATTGTTTTGTGAATATTTCATGGTATGTTTGGTGTATTTGGCAGACATTTCGAACTGCAAGGTGATAAAGGAAAGCAGGGAAATAAAAGTAGGACCTCTACACAGGTTAACAGAGTATGTTACCATAAAATTCAGTGCTGTCTACTAAAAATCTTAAATTTAAGCTGTAAAACTTTGCAAGTCAATTTCTTTCTATCCGCGATGTGGGCTTATAATGTTAAATGATTTTATCATACAAATGTAAAAGAACACTGACTTTTCTAACGTGTTCATGTGTAAATAATCAGTCTTAATAATAGAGATTTTTGCAATAATGTTATGATTACAATCTCACACACTCTGCTAATGCTTACAATGAGGCAACAAGAGCAGGAAAGAAATCACTTTAGCTTCACTTGAGTAAAGCTGAGTAAACAGATGGCTAAATCTGATTGGTACATTTATAGACCAGACGGCACCTCTACCAAATTTAGCCATGTACACCTCAAAACCACCAGGAAAAAAAAAATGCTCTGAAAAATAAATACAGTAGCCATTTAGAAAGAAAAAGTTAAAGAAAAAGATATTCATCACAGAAGCTATTAGAAACGTAAAGCTGACAGGGGCTTTAATGCACACATCTTTATCAAAGAGGCTCTTTCTTCATAAAACATGCTAAGATCATGAACCTAGTTCTTGTGATCTTGTTGAATCTAGTTAATGTACCAAGCTGGTATAACAATGGCATCGTTAAGGATTGTTACTTTTCTAAGGTGTGTACTTGGAACTTTCTCCTTCTGTTATAGGGTTCTACTTACAACCTTTAAGGGTTGCAGAGAAATATAAACTAGAACCCTAATGGTCTAGGTTTTGTGTGAGATACTAAAATGTTCAATTCCTAGGATTTGCAGACCAAATTTGACGACCTCAGCTTCCTCAGTTTAAAAAGTCCCAGGTTCAAACCGCCATAGCGAAAAAGTTGGGCCTTTTGAGCAAGCCCCTTAACCACAGATGTGTAATGAGCTAAAAATGTAAGGCTCTCTGGATTATGGAATGCCAAATGTACACTAGAATTGTATTCTTAGTCTGATCTTCCCAATTGACAACTACCAGCCAGGGAGGGCAAACTATAAAACATGCTTCCCCTGAGAACGGTGAAACCAGCTGTGACATTTTCAAATTGCCTCTGGTTACTCCGGTTTCCTCACACAGCCCAAAAACATGAATGTTTCACATTGCCCATAATGTATGATTGTATTTGTTTCTTTGTGCCCTACAATAGCTTGGCACCCCATCCAGTTGCATGAGCTCACAATCTTAGTGTCAGTCTGACTGACAAGGGACGGAGAATATGCCATCGCTCACACCCAGGAAGCACGGCCAGTTTGCTCTCTAGACACCTGGCAATGGATGACTGTAGCTTCAAACCACAAATCACAGTCTCCCAACAAATAGCTAAATGATTTTCTGTTGTGCCACATGGAAACCCTTATTAGTGCTATTGCATAGCCAGAATTTGGTGAGTGCTAAAAAGTCAACTAGACCATTTCAGCATCTTAAGTTCCTTGTGTGAAAGTGGAAAAACATATTTTCTACTGCTAATTTCTGTAAGAGAAAACACTTGCAATATGAGTTGCAATACAAGTAGCTATCTGGTTTAAATTATTTTCAACATTTGCCAACTGAATGCATTATTTTCTACATATGAAAATCAGTAAAAAATAATAATAATAATCAGTATGCACTGAGCAAATCTGTCATGTTAATAGAAAATTATATTATTATAATATATCATAATATTTCACAGTGGTTGCTTTATTGTCATGGAAGAAATCTACCAAGCACATGGAAAAAAACTCCACAAACATGACCCTGAAGGCAGGACTTAAACTCATGTACTTTCTTTATAGTATATTGTGATGCATCAATATGTATTTAGTACAATTATTTTTCTATTTTTAATCCTATTGTTTCCAGTTTAACAAGTTATCAATTTTAGATGATTTTAAATTATCTTGTTATTTTTAGTGCCGTTGGCTTTATAATCAGAAGACTGTGACATAAGCTACCCATTAAAAAGAATAAAAGAACAGATCAGACATTCATCCTTAAGGCTAAAATTTCAAAACACAAGAAAGGCGGTTTTTGCTGATTACACGGAAATTAAGATAGTGGCTGCACACGTTCATGGGAACTGCTAAGAAAAAAAAAAAGAATCAAATAATCATTCTTCCTCTCCCCGTCCCACTGATGTGAGCACTTCCAGCTGCTCTTGCCACACATCAGCCAAATGTGCAGATTACAAGTGATGGGAAAGCAGGAGAGTCCTAGTGGGAGAAACAGTTCTTCTTTAAAATGCGCCACACTGAATTGTCTGCACCATTTACAGTTCTTTCACAAAGTTACATCGCACTATTATTAGTGTACATAATATTGAGGAGGTCCCCCTTTGCCACCAAAACAGTAATGACCTATGTGTTCTGACACCTTTCTATCAGAACCAGCATTAACCTTTTCCTCCATTTGTGCTACAGTAGGTCTTCTATTGGATCGGGCTACACGGGCCAGCCTTCAATCCTCATTTGCATCAGTGAGCCTTGGCCACCCATGACTCTGTCGCCAGATCACCGGTTTTCCTTCCTTGAATCACTTATGGTAGGTCCTGACCACTGCAGCATGGGAACATCCACAAGAGCTAAAGTTTTGGAGTTACTTTGACCCAGTTACTTTGTTGGAGTTACTTTAAACCTACTCACAGTAGCTGAGACATTTTCAATATATCATTAAAAAAATTGGCAAGCATAAAGATTTGAGTGATTTTGACAAGTGACAAATTGTGATGGCAAGACTGGGTCAGAGCAACTCCAAAACTGCAGCTCTTGTTGGATGTTCCTGCAGTCTGCAGTGGTCAGGACATACCAAAAGTATTCCAAGGAAGGAAAACTGGTGAACTGGCGACAGGCTGGCCTCGTCCCCTTTTTTTTTTTTTTCATCGTAATCTCTGGACACTGTGTTTTCCTTGGTGTCTTTCACAACGCCAATTCTCTCTACCGAAAAAAGGTATAATCCTTGGCTTACCCACATCCTCATGCTCCTGTTTTTCCCCAGAGCCTGGCTTCCTCCAACCATTCCAGCTCTGTCTCCATGTCTCTCTCTTGATTACAGTTTTGTCTAAAGTGTCTAAACCACAATCCTGGAGACTTAACTTCTTATAAGGAGTGTTATGAAAAACTTTACAGGTTTTACTGAGAGTGTTTCCGTTACCTTTAACAAGCAGAATATTTATAAGACTTAAGATTGTATATAATAAAATGTGTAATTAGATATTTTAGAATCCCTTCAGAATCCCCAAAGCTGATTTTATTTGACAGAGTGCTGAATTAAGACATGCAGAATTAAAATGAAGTCAAACATTGTTGAATTACTTAAGCTGTTAAACTTATCTGCAGTAGACTGGAGTGTGTTCCTGCCCTGCAGCCAATGTTTGCTGGATAGGCTCCACGTCCACCACAACCCTAAGCAGGATAAAGGAGGTACTGAAAATTACATGGGAATATACAATATATTGCACTCAGTCCGATATACAAAAAGCACTGGTGGTTAAAGAGGCATTTACAAGGACATACTATAATTACACATAATTCTGTTTTTGTTGTGATATACCACCATCCAAAATCTATCTAGGAACCTTTGTAGTCCAATTGGGGACCGTGGATGCCAATGGTGACCATTGTATTTATTCTCATTTTGTACGGTAATGAGAATAAATTACCGGAGGTAGGACCTGAGAATAAATTACCGGAGGTAGGACCTCCAATTAAAATTTTAAACACTCGGGGCAATTTTTCGGAATGCCAATTAGCCTAATCTGCATGTCTTTGGGAAGAAACCCACCAAGCTCCATGCACCCAGACCCAACACGGGAATTGAACCCAGGACCTGAAGGTGCAAGGCAACAGTGCCAACCAATAAGCCACCATGTAACACCACAAACCCTTTATATTGTCTTTTTTTAAGTTGGCTTATGGAGTCATGGCTCTGACAGTTCCAGCTAGAAGACAAATCTCATTTTTATATAAATGTGCTCATTCTCATATATAATTGCCCCAATCTAGACCGTCCCCTCATATTGTTTTTATACCTGTAGTCTTTATAAAGCCATACAATGTTCAGTATAGTCTTAGTGTTAACGTAGCAGTATTGAATAAAGAATTCTGTAATGCTGAATTAACTCAGTGTTGATGTACTTGATGGCATGATGACAATGACATGTGACTTGTGTGCATACATGGTACCTTGCATCCCGTGCAGGCTTATTCCTGTCTCATGCCCAGTGTTCTCCAGATGGACTGCAGATTCACAGTAACTATGACCAGGGTTAAGTAATTAACTGAAATGAATAAGTGATTGTTTTTACAATTAAGGGAACACTTTGTCCCAGTTTGACTCTAACATCCCTCAGTCAAGTCAAACCATTACAAAGTGTTCCCTTAATAAATTTCAGCCATTCGTTTGGAATTAAGCTTTGCAGTTGTGTAATGTTGTAATGTGGAATAAGTATCTAGTATTAAAGTACAGCTGTGAAAAAGTTGCCTCCCAATTCCAGGACTGGGGGTTCAAATCTTGGCTCCAGACTGTGTATGGAGCTTATGCACTATTCCCCATTCATCAAGTTACCAAGCTAAAGTGGCAAGCATTAATAAATAGTCAAATCATACTTTGGTTTTGGCTTTAAATTGTTAACCTTATGAACGTATAATATCACAGGCATGCCCGTATAGTTATCTGTGATTTGTGTCAAAACACGTCACTACATGGTCATAACTCAAGTAACTTAGTTCACTATGCAATACCTCATTTCAAGCTATCAGTCAACTGTAAGCTAGATTTATCAGCAGTTTTAAAAGCATAACATTTTATGGAGTTAACCTAACTATCAGGCTCAGGGTTGCTGATTGGAGGGTCAGGGGTTTGAGCCCTGCAACCACCATGTCATCACTATTGAGTCCTTGCGCAAGACCTTTAACCCTACACAGCATACAAACCAGCTACCCAGGCCTGGTTAAAAAAAAAAGGGAATGTTGCAACAAGTTAGTCATCCATCGTAAATCTGTGGCAAATCTGGCTGATCCGATGTAGTGAACACTAGGATAAAAGGGATAAAGCCAAATAAAAAAATAATTATCAGAAAGATCTTTTATTCACCAGGCCATAAACCAGGTTGTTACTTCCCATTTTTTATTTTCATTTGGAAAAAAAAGAGAGAGAAAGAAATTGAACAAACTAGAATGTTTTGTAATCTTTTTATTGCAGTGTGTAAAAATGAATTTTACAAAATTTGGAAATGTTGGGCGGGGCACATAGTGGCTGAATGGTTAACACAGTTGCCGTAATTTGGGATTTGAATCTCTATTTTGGGTCTGTGTGTGTATGTGTGTGTGTGGAGTTTGAATGTTCTTCCTGTGCTTTATGGTTTTCCTCTGGGTACTCCAGTTTCCCTCAAAGTTTCCAAGTCCAAAGGCATGCCTTGTAGACAGGTCTGTGTTTCCAAATTGCTCAAAGTATATGCCTATAGGAGTTTGTTTCCATTCATCCATCCATCCATCCATCCACCCATCTATGAACCTCTATAGTCCAACTAGGGACTGTGGAGGCCAATGGTCATTAAAATTGTATTTATTTCCATTTTACGACATGTCAACATTCACACACTACAGGCAATGGTAATGCCAATTAGCCCAATCTGCATGTCTTTGGACTGTGGGAGGAAACCGGAGTACCCGGTGGAAACCTAACAAGCACGGGGAGAACATGCAAACCCCATGCACAAAGACGCGAGGCAGGAATCAAACCTGGACCCTGGAGGTACAAGGCAATAGTGCTGATCATTACACCACCATGCCGCCATAGGAGTGTGTTTGTGCCCTTCAATGGGTTGGAATCCCATCCATGGTGTGCATTGTCTTGTTCCCTAAGTCCTCCACAACCAGACACAGGATAAGCGCAATGGAGAAATGGATGGATGAATGTTTTTTTAGAGAGTCATATAAGCTCTATAAGGTGGCACAGGGGCTTAGTGATTAGCAGTTTCGCCTTAGTCATCATCCGCACCGAGCTCCCTGACCTGCACTCGATCTACAGCAAGCGGTGCTGGACCAAAGCCAGGAAGATCGTGAAGGACCTCAGCCATCCCAGCAATGGACTGTTCTCTCTGTTGCGGTCTG
>JAQMYJ010000015.1:6774058-6795109 GCA_030014305.1 Clarias laeviceps
TTTTAGAATAAGGCTGTGACATAACAAAATGTGGAAAAAGTGATGCGCTGTGAATACTTTCCGGATGCACTGTATATCTTTAAACTCCTAAAGCATAAGTAATGTAATATAAAAAACTAAATGTTGGTGCTTTGCTGTTGCATAAGAGGAATAACAATCTTTGGGATGTTGTGTTAATGCATCGCACCACCTTACACTCATCAGCTGCAACACTAGCACCATTACCAGAAATATTAAATAACATTTATTATAGACCAGTACACTGTTGTCAAGATCAAGGCCACCAAAGGCTAAGGCCTGTGGGGACCAAAGACCAGACCGTTTAGTCTGATTCCAAAGAAAAGCCAATATAGCACAATTTGCTGCAATGAGTGAATGCTGGCCACGAGAGAAAGGTATCAGAACACCCAGTGCATCCCAGCCTGCCGCATAGGGGCTTATCAAGCTGAGTTCGAGGATGTTGATCCAGCTATCAAATTCCACATATCTTAATCTGATCAAGTATCCATTTAATGTTCCGGACATTCAATGTGCTGACGCCCTTGTGCCAGACACCACAGGACACCCCCAGAGGTCTTGTGGAGTGATGCCCCAACATGCCAGGGCCACCGAGGTGGCACAAGGGGCACTGACAATATGATTGTACATTTTAATGTTATGGCTGATCAGTGTATAGTTGATTATTTTCCTGTATCAGCACACACATCATGTTTTTCCTCTTAACCTGTTATATTAAAATGTCTATCTATTAAAGTTTGACCGTGAATTTTGTTTCGTCTAGGATATCTTTGATGAGTTTTGCACATCAGGTAGCGGGACCGGCCTGCCTTACCTGGTGCAGAGGACCATGGCTCGGCAGATCTCCTTAGTGGAGTGTGTCGGTGGGTGAGATGCGTTTGAAACAAACTGAAAACAGATGGTTCTTATCATGTAAATGAAACTGTCCTTGTCCTTTGCCATAAGGTAAAAGTGTTGCGAATGTTTGTGTTGGGGTAGGTAAGGGCCGTTATGGAGAGGTGTGGAGAGGCACGTGGATGGGGGAGAACGTGGCTGTGAAAATCTTCTCATCTCGAGATGAACAGTCCTGGTTCAGAGAGACTGAAATATACAACACTGTCCAGTTGAGACATGAGAACATTCTGGGTAAGTCTCACATACTTTATACAATCATTCTATTCATCTTTAGATAGAGCTTCACCCAGGTCAGGGTTGTGGTGGATCCAGGGTTGGTTCCACTAACAAAGGGTGTGCGGTGCGAACAGACCCTGGATCAGACACCAGTCCATCACAAGGCACCATACACATGTATATTCATGGCTAGGAAAGCCAGCCATCATAGCAAGTCCAACTAATGGGATGTTTTTGGAAAGTGAAGAACCCAAAAGAAACCCTCACAGACATGGAAAGAACATTAAAGTCTAGGGTTAGGCATAGAGTTCGGATCAAACCAAAGACCCTGGTGTCAAGACGAGCTAAAAGACGAGCCCATACTACCAGCTACTCTAAGACAAAAATATAAATATATAAGTGAATGTGTTTAGTGGTAAGTAATGTGCCGTAATATTGTGTATAATGTGATGTGTGTCTAATATTACATCTGTGTTAGTCACAGCATCAGAAGCTTCACCAATGGAGCTTTATGGTGCATCTCACATCTTTTGTATATATATATATATATATATATATATATATATAAAATGCAGTGGATCAATGGATTTTAATATATTTTGCATCACATCTTTGAAGGTTATTGTAGTGCATGATGTAAACAAGTCAAATAGCATCTTCTTATGAAAGTAAGCAGTTTTTGGCCATTTGATGAACCGTCTGGCTTGCTAGACTGCATATGGATCCTGTTCTATTGTCTGCTTTCTCTCTGTATTTTATGAATTCATTCAGTGTAATCTTCTCATCTTCTCGTCTCTAGTGCATCTTCTCTTCATTAATTGTCTGTTGGAACATGCCAAAGCAAATCTTTATATCTAACAGTTACTGACTGAGTATAAGTGACTCCATTTCCAGTCACATATCTTGAACTATGGAACAATAAACAGTTCGTGCCCAGAAATGTATTGTCTCTCAATCTCTTTGCTCAGGATTCATTGCCTCAGACATGACATCAAAGAACTCCAGCACGCAGCTCTGGCTGGTGACTCATTTCCACGACCTAGGCTCCCTCTACGACTACCTACAGTACAACACTTTGGATCCAGAGGCCTGTTTGTGCATGTGCCTGTCCATAGCCAGCGGCCTGGTGCACCTTCACACAGAAATCCTCACCACTCAGGGCAAGCCGGCCATCGCCCACCGTGACCTCAAAAGCCGCAACATACTGGTGAAGAGGAACGGCCAGTGCTGCATCGCCGATCTGGGTAAGCGAAGCGGGAAAGGACGGTCCACAAGTTTTTATGTAAACACGAAATGTAAAAATGAAAAAAACTTTTCACTAACGAGTGCTCTTGTGTGTCTTCATAGGCCTGGCTGTTATACATTCCCAGTCCAACGACTACCTGGATGTAGGGAACAACCCAAGGGTGGGGACCAAACGCTACATGGCCCCTGAAGTCCTAGACGAGAGTATCCGTGTGGACATCTTTGAGTCCTACAAGCAGACTGATATCTGGGCTTTGGGACTGGTTTTGTGGGAGATCACACGCCGAACCTTCGTAAATGGTTCGTACTGATGGTCAAGGCTGAGACTGAAAATAAAAACAAGGGTTTTGCATAGTTTTCCACAAGAAGCACTGTCATATGAAAGTTATTAAAATTGAGTTAGTCCGTAGGTTTAGTAAAGGTAAGTAATAAGGTAATAATGATGACTGGCCATAAGGGGAGTTTTGGCTCAGGCCACTAAGAATCTAAGTGGTTGATTTGGGAATCCAGGTTCGAGCCCCACCATTGATGAGTTGCCACACCCCATAGTACCCTGCCACTGGATGCAGTGCCGGAACCAAGCCCGGTTAGAAAAATGGGAGGGTAGCCTCCGAGTGGCGCAGTGGTAAAGTGCTCGCCCTATCATCCGGAGATCGCTGGTTCGATGCTGTTACCTCTCACAGCCGGAGGCCTAGAGAGAGCTGATTGGTCGAGCTCTCTCAGAGGGGAGGGATGAGAGGTACTTTGGGCTCCCACATTAATCACGGCTCTACAGCCAATCAGGGGCGTCTGTGAGCTCGTGCACGCGGAGGGAGCGGCTAGCGCTTTCCTCCGAGTGTGTTACTCCACCCCTAACGGTGCGTGAGCAAGCAGTTCGGAAAGATGTGGTCGGCTGGCGTCACGCGGTTTCGGAGGAAACACGTGATAGTCTTCGGCCCTCCCGGCTGAGTGGTAGTAGTAGCTTTAACATGGGAGCCCCCTAGTGACGGGGAGGAATTGGCCACGACTAAAAATAGTCGAAAAGACTATTTTTCGGGAGAAAATATAAAAAATAATAATAATGGGAGGGTTTGCGTCAGGAAGGGTATACGGCGTAAAAACCTGTGCCAAAGTTGTGCGTGGATCAGATGGTCTGTTATAGTGAACCCTTGACAGGAGCATCCGAAAAAAAGTCTGTCCATAACCTACAAATATTAAATCCCAGTGTTTAGATATTAATATTGTGATTCAGCACTACAACTGACCAAGAATCATGATTTAATGTGTTTTTTTGATGCAGTAAAGCAATTTTAAATACATAATTTATTACACAATATTGTTGTTTTGATGTACACACTTCATATGTTACATCATAGTGGAAATAATTCCCATATTTTTCACATCCCTCCTCAGAATCCCCATGTCTCACTGTCTTGCCAAGCCAATCTGTCCCATTCCTCTATCTGTGTCTGTCTCCACTTCCCACCCGCGATTAGCAGTCCAGCAATTATAAACAGTCTTATCAGGTGTCAGCACTCCGTCTCATACACTCCAGATGCTTCTTATCTTTCTCTCTCCCCCTTTTTTTTTCCCCCCAAACACACCACACGCACGCAAGTACTCCACATGCTCACCATCTATTATGGACAAACTATATCCACTATTGTTTTTTTTATGCATTTGTTGTCAAATGTTTTTTTTTCTTAGATAAAAGTCATGCAGTACAGGATATACAGTTGTTTTGTCCCATTTTCAGTTTCATGTTAAATTATGCCCTTGAGACTTTTACCCTGAGATGTCAGCTACCACATACACACAAGCTTCCTGGACGTCATCCAGCAGTCCTCCCACAGAACTATTAGCTGTTCCAAACTCCTTAAAATTTCAAATGGCTGTTTCAGAGATATGAAAGTCTCAACAAAAAAAAAAAAACGGACCTTTTCGTCACACAGTAGGTGAAGGCAAATCTTACCATCCTTTGACGAAATTCTACGATGTGTACTGCAGGAATTGTCGAAGAGTACCGTCTGCCTTTTTTCGATGTGGTGCCCTCCGACCCCAGTTTTGAAGAGATGAAGAAAGTGGTGTGTGTGGACCAGTACAGGCCTTGCCTTCACAACCGACTGCACTCGCATCCGGTATAGTACACAGTTCTTCTTTGTTAAGCTCAAAAAGCATCAAGCGATGCGGTTCAGTGTGAATTCTCGCTCCAACTGCTTTAGTCAGCTCTGTAGGAAATTAAATCTTTTTTTTTTTCTTTTCTTTTTTTCTCAGCAAAACTTATTAGCGTGTTTATTCCTGCTACTGCTGTATTAATTTGGGTTACGAATAGTGCATCCAAACAGAGCAGAGATGCATTTATTGAATTCATTGAATTAAATCGTCTTTTGTGATAATGTCTTTGTGTCCAGATTCTGTCTGCTACAGCTAAAATCATGAAGGAGTGCTGGTTCCAGAGTCCCTCAGCTCGCCTCACTGCCCTGCGTGTGCGCAAGACCCTGGCGAAGCTGGACCAAGACCAAGACTGCAGCATAGACAAACTCAAATTAGATGTCTAGAGGCCTGCTACTTAATGGACACAAGTTGCAGAACAGGTGCCAGAACCCCTCTTAGTCTCATGTGCCTTTTAAGAGCAGGATCTGATGCGTTGATTCCTGGTGGTTCAGCCGAGGAAGCCACATTGCTGATGGACTTGCTGAACTCAAGCTGCGCTGCGAATCTCCTCTGGATTCCGATATGACTGTTGAAGGATTTACTGGCCTTTTCTTTTTTTTTTTTTTTTTTCCCAAAACACATTGACTCAGCTGGAAGCGAAAGTCAGCCACGGCTAAACGTACTCGTCGGAGTCGAGATATTTGCACGTGTTTTTCTGTCAGTGTTTTTTATGAATGTGTTTGTCAGGATATGAGCCATACTGGACTTCCCAATGGAGGAGTTTCCTGAAATTCCTTCACGACTCTGTCTCCCTCCTCCTCTTACATTCTTAATGTCTTAAACGCGGACACCATGTACTTTGTTCTGCTCTGCGCAGTTTATCCGTTCCAAAGTTGTTATGAAAACTTTCCGAATGACTGTATTTTAAATATATATCCATTAACGCATAATGATATAATTACAAATATGCAGTATTCATTCAAATGATATCTTATTGCTAAATAACTATATTTCAGACTAGAGATGTTTTAAGTGGTATAATCCAGTTAAACTTTTGCAAACCAATATAATATATATATATATATATATATATATTTATAATATGCAATATATACACATCCTACATTCATACAGGGCATTCTGGTGCCCCTTAGTGACTCTTTATAATGCTTAGAGCCAACTTTTATGTATATGTTTCATTTTTTATAGAAATGTTTTTTATTGGTAAAAGACTTATTTAGTTCTGTTTTTTTGCACAAAAAAAACAAATGTAATTCTCACCTGAAATACTGGTATTTAACAAAGAAAATGTTATATTTCGGTATTAATATTTCACTTAGTCTGTAATAAGTGAGCTCCTGCCCAAAATTAATGCAACACAAAGTCATGTGTAGCTTTAAAGCAGAATTAAAAAATAGAAACACATTCATATTGCTTGGTTGTTTTTTTGTTTCATTATTCCTGTGAGAATTTACACAAGCATACAAGTTACAGTGGTGTTTAATATGAGGGGGAAAAAAGGTCCAAATACTCTTTTTGTCACTCATTATTTTTAAGAAACATCATAATTAGGAGAAATTCAACGTTGAAGTAGCGGAGACGTCGACACAAATTTTTGGGACTCACTATCCCAGACTGCAGTTACACAGAGACTCGTCATGGCTAGTGATGTATGAGTGGACAAATGCAAAGCTGGTGACTGTGGCATTAATATGAAAGATGTTTGAGTGTAATGTATGGTGTAAGGAGGTGTAAGTGCTGGACAGAGTCCCTGATACTGTATAAGAGCTACTGCCTCATTCTCTATGGGTGAAGATGAGGCTCAATCCAGTTAGACTACCTTAACAGGCAGTTAAGCAGCATTATTAGTAATGTAGGAAATGACTTTCAATGAAAGAAGCTCAATCTAAAAAAAAATACACAAAGTGGATTTATCCTGTGTGTAAGGTTTTTTAAAAAAAAAAAAGGTCCACATGCAGCACATACTTTTTAACACTAGGGGGCATCAGACGCTCCAGATTACATCTTGAGTTATTTCTTACTTTGTTCAGCAGCAGACTGACCTCAGCTCCCTGAAACCCAGGTTCATGTTTTTTTATTAACGTAACACGGACTTATTATTATCATCAGGACTCCGTTACAGTCTAATCTGATCTATTTGTTTTGCATTGTACGTTGGGTGTTTGTGCATCATGTTACTGTTCAAAGCGAGACAAAAGGCACTCAAGGACCCGATATCCCCGGGGAGTAACCGAGACGCACCTCTGTGCTCCACAAGCATTCATAGATACAATGTTGAATGCATCCTCCCAGGTAGAGTTTCAACCCGGGCCTATATTTACCCAGCACAAACAGATCTTGCATCTCTTATTCATGCATATGTGCATTCCAAATGAGTATTTCTAGTATTAAAGCCTGCTCATGAGCACGGATGCACATGCACAAGGCCACGAGATCACACTCTCATTTTTCACACAAGTGCAGATTTCACTCTAGCCTAATCTGAACTCAAGAAACGATGTTGTAATTACTGTACACAAATTTATCAAGGATATCTAGACGCATGTCTTGAAGGATCTGTTTCCTGCATACTCATCACTGGGAGCTAGTAATTTGACTAGTCAAGTCTTCTAACCAGTACTATTAGTCAAAGTGTCCGGTTTCTCTAGTCAGTGAAAGAGAATCGCTTTATGAGTCAGAAAGGGGATGGACATTGATTTCTGTCTGCCGTTTTTATCTATATCTGTGCTCGCATGTGTCTGTTCTCTGTATAGCCATCTGTGATGGTGCTCACACAGACTTTAGGGGAGATAATGTTCCCCGAATAGCCCAGTCTGTCTGTTAGGTCAAACGGAGTGGGGGTTGTGTAGGGAGTGTGTCTGTACACTGGACAAACTCATTTCATACTCTCTTCCTCCATTCATACCACAGAGTTTTCTGCCTGCCATAGGGGCCTGACTCAAATGGTCCTGTTCACGATTTCGGATATGAATTCACGCCTGAAGTATGCAGATAAATCAGACATGGTGAAAGAGTCATGAAAGAATGTAATGAGAAGCGTTTTTTTCTGTGCACTACACTCAATTCAATTTCCATTTCTGTGGTGTCATGTGGCTAATAAAAAAGCATGATGGATGGCAATAAATGCTTTTATTGTGTGAAATTTAAGTCACAAGGTCCCTCTCCACCCTGCCATCTTAACACAATGAATATCCTAGCAACGGGGAAACACGTAGAAGTTCTCAAAGATACATTTGTTCATTTAGTTCCCAGAACAAAGTTGTCAGCTGAGTAATAAGTAAATAAGGAGATTTCCATGTGCTTTGATTAATCTTCTGCTACTGGGCTCCACAGGTCTCCTAATCTTCTGTTCTCCTGCAGCTTTGAGTGTCTCTTTGGGTATTCGCAGGGACCCTGTGAGCTCTTTGAAATCTCGTTCTGTTCACGAAAAGGGTTTAGGACAACTCTAATGTGAGAGATATAGATAATGGCCCCTGGCAGTAAGGAGGAACAGACATCGGACCATGTCACAAGCAATTCTGAAAAGGGCTGTCGACGTGTGTTATACTCTATGCACAACATTAAAAAAGAGAAAAACATTTATAAAATAGTTAATCAGTTAGATAAACACATTACCCAAATGCAAAGAGAAACTGTAAGATAAAATAATGAGAGCAAAAGTTTGCATACCAAAGTAAATAGGACATGCAAATGTCAAAAATCAAATTTTCAACCAGACATGTTATTTTTTACAAGTTTGACATTCCCTTTCTGAATGTATACAGTGCATCATGAAAAATGTTGATATTGTAAAAAAGCTTACTTTTCTTTCAGAATTTAATTAAAAAAATGAAACTCATATATTCCAGATTCATTACATGTAACGTGATATATTTGAATCCTTTTCTATTTAGCTTTTTTTTATTTTTTTTATGAAAATCAAAAATCCAGTGTCTCAAAATATTGGAATTTTATCAAAGTGAAAAGATTCACAATACATAAATTCAGAAATTTTGTTAATTTATGCACTTAGTACTTGGTCAGGGATTCTTTTGTGCAAATTATTCAGCGCATCAGTGCATCGCAACACGAAGGAGATCAGCCTGTGACAGTGTTGAAGTATTAGTAAAGACCAGGTTGCTTTAATAGCAGCCTTAAGCTCTATCATATATGCTGTTTTTATGCAGGACAGTGGTTTAGTGAATAACACTGACACCTTCCACCTGTAGGGTTTGGATTTTTTCCCAGGGGCACTTCAAATTCCTGCCAGAGTACAAGGACATAGGCTGACTGGCATTTCCAAATTACCTGTAGTGTGTGTGTGTGTGTGTGCTCATTTGTAACTGAGGTGTGAGGAAAAATGTATGCCCTACTTGTAAATAGCACAATAAAAGAGCAGCGTGCAGTGATTTGTGAAGGTGATTTCTTCTGAAGATTTCTTAAAGAGAATCATTACTGGTGACTAGACGCGGATTTATCTGTATGAGCCTGAGAGTCAACAAGAGTATGGAACGGAAACATCCTCAACCGCCGGGCAAGTAAAGTTTAAAAGTCAAAAAATTGATTCTTACAGTTTTCTGGGATTATCAGGAAAAAGGCTCAACAATCAACAGCACTCGTTACATTGAGATGTTTATTGAAAAGTTGGCGTTGTGATCTTGCGTGACAATTCATACGTACCTACACTTCTGTCCTTAGCAAAAACTTTTTGAAGTGTTAAAGCATCCTCCCTGATCTACAGTCCTGAAATTGTTCCATCGGACTTTCACCTGTTTGTTCCCCTGAAAGCAGCCTTACAAGGACGAAGATTCACTTCTGATGAAGAAGTGAAGACAGCCGCGCATTCACTGCCTAAAACATTGTTTAATGAGGAAAATAGGAAAGCTTGTTGACAGAAGGACTGAGTGTATTGAAAAGCAAAGACATTAGGTGGAAAATGTATGCATTTGTCCTTTCAGAAAGTTAGGACATAGAAAATAAATTCAACAGCCAGTGTGCTTATATTTTTTGACTCTGCAAGACTTTCTTTCTTTAATGTTATTTTACGAGTGCATTGTTTCTCTTTATTCACTCACCATGACTTATTTTGTTAGAGGGTGTTAATGGAGAGAGAGAGAGAGAGAGAGAGAGAGAGAAAGTAATGCTGCATTTACAACCAGAAAATATATAATAAAGTAATATTAAGGGGGGGAGGCGGTGTAGGGGGGTAAAGCTGCACGAGTGAGTGGACGAGCGCTCGCGCCACAACAAAGGGAGCGCGCATGGAGTCAAACCCTCCCCTTTTAAGAAGTGCGCGCGCCCCTTTAAGCGCAGCTGTGTGCGGAGTGCCTACTTGCTGGTGTGTGTGTGATAGAGAGAGCAAGAGAGGCAGAGAGAACATATATATGAAGTGTGCTGCTGTCTCGGTATCAATAACATCAGTAGCACCACCAATGCGTTAAATGCGAAGCGATGGGAATCTCGCAGTCATGTCTCTGCGACGAACCGTGTTAGCTTCGCTCGTGCTGATTGGATTAATAGCGCTGGGTGATGGTGAGTACGCGGTGGTTGTTGCGTTTACATTACTCTCTCTCTCTGTGTGTGTGTGTGTGTGGCTGAGAAAGAGAGAGCTTATCATGGCGCTGTTTGAGGTTTACAGCCTGGTGGCTAACGTATATAGTGTTTATTTGCTACTAAGTGTCCGCGTGCTCTCATTCGCTTTGATACATTGTTGCTTGTGTCTTTTTCCGAACAGCATATCCGGATTGTTCCGGTTCAAACCTCTGTAATTAGACGCGCGCGGTGCGTAAACGTGTTTCCAGGTTGCCTTTTGTGGTTCACGCGGCCACCAGCACTTAAGAGCAAATATTAATATTATTGCTAATCCAATTAATTAATTAATTTCTCATTTATTTCACACGCGCCACCAGGCCCTGCACGTAACCTGACACAATATGAAGAGTATAATATCCTCCATGTGGTTTGTTTAAGGTTGCTAAGCTGAAAACAAGGAGAAGGTTGTTTTCCGGTTGGGTGCCCCCTTGAAAAGGCTGGCTGTGTGTGTGTGTGTGTGTGTGTTGCTTCTCAGGCTGAACTGCTGTTCATCACAGGACCACGGTACCATCTGCGTTCATGCGGCTCCAATCAGCGGGTTTAAAGATTACTCAGCAAAGCGAGATAGGAAGCCTTTATTTCTAACATATGCTATTTGTTTAGGATGAGGTTTGCACAATTTAACAGCAAGTTAATTCCTTCAAGTTGTCTTTGCTATCCATGCATGCATAAACGCAGCCAACACTAAATAACCTATTACCTGTACTTAACCAGATTTCAATCTGAGAAGGAAACTGATAACACTCATGCATGCACTAGAAATAGAAAGAACTCTTCCTTATGGGACACAAGATCATTTGCTAAAATAGTTTTTCTGATTACACTTGAAATTTGAAAGAAAATCTTCAGCCACATGATGGACATGTCATACAGGCAAGCTTAAATGCAATTAAATTGCCTTCGCAAACATGCCCACAGTGCACCACAGTGTGGATTTTTATAAGTGTGTGTGTGGTAGCGTATTAGAAGTGCTTTAATTTTTCCTACTCTACCCGTATCTGTTTGTATATCTAAAATGTACAAGGCTGCTATTTGGATTTCTGTCCTAGTTCCAGGAAACATTTCTTGTCTTTCTTCTTCCTCTAACTGGTTTACTAATCAGTAGTTCACTGATGTGTTGATACAAGTCAGAGGAGTCAAACACCTCCTCGTTTATGACAGTCACCCATCAGAATCAGCGTTTAGTTGCCAAGTACAACATGAAGAAGGAATTTATTCTGTTACGGTGCCACTGTAAATCGTGGTACATTACTAAACTTGAGATTCTGGTTAATAAGTGAAATCTTGGCGTCCGTAAAAACGAATCGCAGTTTTATAAGATGTAGGAAGTGTGGGGTGGCGTTTTCGCGTGGGCCAGTTGCAAACTGTTCATTCAGCAAACCCAGACAGAAGTCAGAGTTGAAGTCTGGCTCTTTGTGATGGAAATGTGGGCAATGGCCCCCATTCAGAAGCCTGTCAAAGAAGTCTGCATCGCTTTTGTAAGGCCAAACGAATGTTGGTTACATTGGTTGCATACATAAACATGGGCAATGTATGGTCAAGCAAGGTGGCATGGTCTCGTTTGAGCTTTGTCACACATTGGTGTGTGTGATATTTATTTATTTATTTATTTTTAAGTGAAAATTGGACCTAGTATGGCTAAGGGTTTTATGTACTTTCTAGTATTGTGTAATTTAACAGTTTTCTCTTGTTGTTTTTGGCAATACTAGTGATACTTGATAAGGCTGTGCAATGAATTTCCCATCATTTTTCAACTAATTGCTTCTAATCTTTTCACTTTTTTTGGGGGGGGTTACTCATCTTGTTTCCAAGAAGGTTTCCTCCCTCTGTTCACACAAGGCCATTATGCTCAACACTCTGGAACATGTTCCAATACCAGGCTTAAAGGAAAGGTGAAGGGCACACGGGTCCCACCTGCAGCCGTGTTTGTGGCCGATGAGAAATCAGCTCAGGGCTGAGTGAGTGAGGGGGCTGTTGCTTTTTGGGAGAGGTATCGGGCTGCTAGAGAGCGGTTTGCACAGCTGCTGTGTTTTTGTCCATAGTTGAGGAGGGGTGAAGGTGCCCAAAGTGTCAGTCCCCCTGTTGAAACCGGAGAAGCTGTGGAACGGTAATGGTGCACATAGACAGCCCACACTTACCACTTCATTTGGCCCACATACTGACAAACCCCAGATCTGCCTGCCAGAATTCGGTTAAAACTCTCACTTTGTGGACCATGCCTCAGACGTGACTGTAGTTTGACCCAAAATTGAAGTGCTAAACAGGAGTCCATATAAACTTTTAAATATAATGGTAGATTTAAGGTGTTCTAGTATTATATGCAGTATTGATAATAGTGTGTTGGCATAAACAGTTATTTTTGTGACACTGCTGTAAGTCAGCAAATATTTCTATTAATTACATTTACGTGTCATTTCACTTGCTTTTCCTTGGAGCTAGCTAACTTTGCTAGTTAGGTAACCGAAGGGAACAGCAGCAGGGACTAGCTTTTAGCTAGCTGCATGAACTTTACCTCAGGTATTAGCTGTTGTCTTTAATTGCATTCTGTATGCTTTAGGGAATTTAGACTAGTCTGGAATTTAGGCTTTTGAGGAACACTTGACCCCCGAAGTCTTGTTAAATTTTGATCTGTGAGAACACAATCATTCCGCACTCGGGAACCATGCAAAATCGGATATTAGAGATGAGAACTGATCATAACTGAGAACGGAAATATATCGCTGTTTAGATTCCTCTAAAATATCCGTGTGCACATGACACACTCCAATCTCATCCTCTGGCCAACACAGTCATATCTGATGAAGTAGGAAGGCCCGCTTTTTTTTCAAAATATCAATAATAAGTATAGCACGAAAATTAATGTCCTTGTTCTCTTTTTCTTGTTTTTAATGGCAGCCCAAGTATGTTGCTGCCACCTGCTGTATTGGAGGCTGTAAATACACAAGTCGGTATTTACAAGTGTACTTGAAAAGGAGAACAAAAATAAATGTGAATGCCAGCCAGCCGAGGAGTGGGAAGAGGAGCAATCGTTCCCGGGCACAAATCAATCAAGCCTAATGTGAAAACGCCCTTAAAGGTGGAGAGCTAGCTAGCAAACATTAGCTAGCCACGCTAACAGTCCTGTTGCTGTTAAAACTGTGAGGGTTCTTTACTTAAAGTATGAGATACCATTTAAAACATGAAGCGTTAAAGAAATTGGTTAGAGTGTGTGTGGAGAGGAGTGCATTTCTTACTCTGCGCTCAGCAGCCACGCTGACTCGATTACAGCGTAATCAGGCTGATGGACCTGGAAGCAGCCTGTCATGAAGGCTGGAGCTCTCACACAGCCATGTGACGCTCCTCACAGTGCTGTGTGAGAAAACGGCATCGGCGTGATAGAGCAGCAGTGAGCCAGGCACCCTGGAGGCAGGGTGCATCTCTGTGTTTTCTAGTTGTGTTTCACTTTCCAGCAAATCGAACAAACCTTTGGGAAATTGCCTTATCTTTAACAGAAGCACATCTTTTCATACTGTGTTTGGATTGGATTGGACGGGTTAAAAGTTGAAAAATGTGTATGAAAGCAAATTATTATTATTTTTTTTCCTTTCGGGTTTGGTGGTAGAACTATAATCTATGAGCTGGTCTTGTGGTTTGTAAACATTGTGTCAAGAACCCAAAAAAAGGGTGTGTTTAAAACGCTTCAAATGTAGAGTAATTAAGACCTCAAGACTGAGACAACTGACAGGCTGCATCAAGACAGAGCCAAAGTACAGCAGCTGGTGTGAGAACACGCTAATGTCGGAGTAAAGTTATAAAAATTAAATGAAAAAGGACTTTAAAATACAGTTTATTTAGCATGTGTCTGCTTGTTCAGGAAGTTGGCGCCTGAGCTCCAGAGGAAAGGGATATATGTGGGTTTACGTGGGTGGAGATTTCTGTGTATCTCAGTGTAAGTGTTTTGAATCGGAGGCTGCGGGTTAGCCTTTGACTGTAGGGGTCGAGTTCACGGTCACAGAAGATCGAGATCTGGCTTCGCTTCTTTAATGACCTTGCTAATGACCTGAGGGGCCAGCAAGCAGCTCAGCCTAACTGCACTTAGCCTTTACTTGACCCGACTTGATATGTTTGTTCAGAGGCTTTTTTTGTGTGTCTTGTTTATCATCTTTTTAGCTTAATGACATAATGGCCCTCCTGTTTGGTTTCTATAATTTCGTGATATCGCGTGCACTCTGGAACAGGGCGGATAAGACAAGCAGTGCTACCAAATCCGGTGCAAAAGATTAATTTTTTCCCTTGTAAAGATGTAGGCCAGGGGTAATCGGAACAAACTCCCATGGCCACACAGGGCTATTTAATTTTGAAAATGTGGCTTTTCCTGATGCAGTACGCGTTCATCATAGTCACATGTTAAATTTAGCAATTCTCTGAGGATGCCTCGGTAATGAAAGGGAAGCTTGGTTTGCTTGTATCTTTAGTACAGTGTTTCCTGCACAATTAAGGATATTTTAAAAGCCTGCTATATCACGTAATCTCGCACATTAACATGGATCTCAGCGTCAATACATTTAAGTGATTTGATGGCTACGTTCACTTCCACTTTGTTTAATTTTAAAATCGCGCCATGTTATTCCTCACGTTACGTTGCACACGACTGCATGACTGAATCACCTATTGGACAGATGAAGTCTTATGATTCCTGGGGTGAAAAAGGTTTCTGCTTTTGGACCAGACAGGTAACTTGACCACGAGAACAGAAAAGATGCTCCTCCTTCCACTGTATTGATTTTGTAAGTGTGTGTGTGTGTTGGTGCACAGGAGTGTGTGTGCATGCTCTGTCTGGTGGCGTCAGCATGTCTTAATCAGCTCCCTGTCTGGGGGCTCTATGGATCTCATTTCAGCCTTTTGCATCTTGGGTAACAGCACTCTCGTATTCGGCTTGCTCCCTCTGGCCCCCGGCATCCTGTTCTGTATGACACAAAAGGAGGATGATGGACTTTAATTATTCTGATGGAAGCCACAGTAGGAACTGAGCGAGCCCAGAACCGCACCTTTTTAAGAAATAAATAATAAATTACAATTTGTCATTTTGTAGTTTCCTCCAAATGATTGTATTTGCACCCCAAGATTGCTCTGGGGTTGGGGAAATATTTGGCCTGCACAGGCCTTAGTCACTTTACCGGTAATATGCAATTATTTATGCCAGATCCATTTGCGGTTTCATCGTCTCTCTAAACCCCACTCCGATCGTTCAGACTTGCACTTAATGTTAACAGCACACTCCCCCATACACTCACACACGCACACACACCCCTTCTTCCCTGCATGTCTGTCACTTCCTGTCTGAACAAGAATGGAATGATAAGAACTTCACACTGCCAGCGAGATCCCTGGGCCAGGGATTTTACTGAATTCTCTCTTTCCTACGGGTTAATTCAAAGTCTAGACTGGGTTTTAATGACTGTCGCAGCTGGCCCCCTCGACCAAAACTGCATTGTAATGCCGAGCGCAGTGGGATCCCTGCCCCCAACCCTGTCCCGTATCTGCCTCTTTCCTCACCAAGCAGCAGTGCAAAGCCCATGGTGGGGGTGGGGGGTTGAATGGGTTGGGGGGGGGGGGCGTCGTCCAGCCCCCCTAACAGCCCCTCTCCTCACAGGCCATTCGTGCTCTTTGTTGAGGCACAGTCAGGCCAGTCCCTCCTCATGTCTGCCTAATCTCCAAACAAAGGGCCAGTGTGAGGGCACCAATTATGTGTATCCAAAAGCATACTCATTTACACCCTGTTCAGTGCCTTTAGTTTCAATCAGATGTCATATTAGACACTTTGATTTTGCAGTCACAGTTCGGAATTGTGACATGTTCTCCGTGTCACTTCTTTTAGCTCGGTGAATTCAAAACCATTGTTTATAACTGAGACATTTCAGCAGCTTGCTATTTCAGGCTTATGCTCTATTTACCGTCTGTAGTCGTTATGTTAAGAGATCATATGTTGACGTCAGTTATTTGTAATGACTGGCAATTCAGTGATCTCATTGCCCTTGTTTACACCGTGGCTGACAAAAACAATTTTATATCTGTTTGCTGGTTAGTGAGGTGTTCCTCAGGATGGTGCTGTGCTCTGAGAGAGAGAGCTGGAGCTCTGCTTTGTGGTGTTTTTGACGAATATCACCACTGGACCTGACCACAGTCCATTCAGCAGCTGTACCACAGGCCACATACAGACAGCACACATGGAGCTGTGTTCATGGTCTTCAAAGCAATTCGTCCACTAGTGCACGCTATAACCATATACTACACCAGGGATGTGCATTTGGTTGTCCACATAGTTGGCCTTTAAATCTCAGTTCGGTCAAAAGCAATTGTGTAAGATTCAGAGGAATGCAGTGGTAGCTCTTTCATTTATTTAATTTTTTTCTGGTGATACGTGCGCTGTTAAGGGTAATTGGACCCCAAGCCTGGGTTTCGATGAGGTCATGTTTCCTCAGTGCTTGTGCGTGCAGTTTTAATGGAATTTCACGCACCCAAACACAAGCATGCCAATATTTTAATCTTTACTGAATATACACAGGAACAAAATTTCACTTAATGGTCGACCCTGCAGCCAAACACAGCCAAGTGTGCCAATACTTTAATCTTTAGCGAAAACTGAGACGCTGAGCAACGAACATTACCAGACTAGCTCACTGAGCTGTGCAGCTGCGTCTCAAGTTTTTCTATACTATGGCTATATACTGTGACGGTTATAAAAGTGGCTGGACAGACCTTTTAGATTAGGAAAGTGGCGGATTCATCATAAGTCCCAGCTTGACAAATGCAAAGAAATGTGAGGTTAATGGAGATAAATCAAAAATGTTTTTTTTTTTTTTTTAAATCTGTCAGAAAAAATAACTTAAGCAGACAGATCTAACGTTCAACTTGAGCATTTGATGTAAGAATGGTAACTCTGAATGTCTCTGTGACTGCGTTTGACCAGTCAGTCAGTATCTGTATGTCACAGCTCAGCTTGCATAGTACCTGAGCAAAAAGGGCAACCAAATTCTTCACGGGTAAAAAAGGGGGGGCATGGTGCCATTGTGGGTAATTTGGCAAGCCTTGCCATGTTGCCTGATGGAAAAGCACTATATTAGTGCAATGATTGGGAGGAAATGGCACAGAGTTGTTTTTTTCCACTTTATCTGGGCCTGGTCACCCCTGTGCAATATTCAGGAAATTCCTGGTGCATGTGAACAGTTAACTTGGATCTGCTCCACTGCCAGTTACTGGCAGTACAGTTTTTATGCCTTAAAGGACACAGCCATTCAACAATCACTGTGTATACAGAGAGAGAGAGACACGCACACCCGTCCCTCCCTCCATTGCTCACTCAGTCACTCAATCACTCACTTACTCACTCATGTTCTTGCTTTCTTTCCCTCATTGTTTCTTTCAGTCGTGTATTATTGCCACGACTGTTTAAATATTCAGCACTGTCAAAGCTCTCAAATTAGGTGAGTCAACAACAATAGTAACAAACACTCTCGCTTGTACACATATGAAAGGGTGTGGCCAGGCAGCTTCTGTGTCATGTCTTGTGCAATCCATGTGTGAGAAATGAAGTGGAAGTGCATTGAGTAAAATCAGTTTAAACCTTTCCTCCAGAGTCCAAAGTGTGAAACCAAAAAGAAACTAAACGAGAAGTGAGTACGTTTGTACGTGTGTGCCAAGGACAGGATCTACTAATATAAGTCTTGTACAAACATCAGAAGTTGGTGTGTGTTGACGGAGAAAAGCGAAGTAGGGATTATAGTTTAGCAGTTCTACAAAGGACTGTGGTATAAAGTTCCTGGATTAACAGAAAAATCAGCTTTTTCCACTCCCAGGGTCATGTCACCGTTACAGATCCTGGTTTTCAAATCCTGTTATTTTTGAAAACCAGCACAATTGTCCTAAGTGGCCTACCATTGTTGGTGGCTGAGCTCTGGGGCTGATAAGAGCAGGGTGTGAGTGAAGCGTGACAGGCAGGCCTGCCCCTCCCCCCAACGATGACCTCAACCTCCCGCCTGAGCGGCCTCCGTGTGCCAGAGACGCCGGGGCCCCCCTCTAATCCCAGTCACTTTCAGTCAGCTCGGCTGGTTGGGGAGACAAAAATTCACGCCAGCAATGACACTCAAAAATAGTTAGAAAACATGGCTTACATGCCAGGACAATGGGACACGTCTGTTCGGATGCCCTTGAAAATCAAAGTTGCTTAATAGATGATCATCTTGAGAATAAATGCATGTTTAAGAAAACAGGGAGTGCGATACTAAGCCATTTTTTTATGCCGTAATCTTTAATCCCGGTTTACGTTAGAGTTTCAATCGTGTTTTTATTTTATTTATTTTTCTTTCGAGCTACTGTACATAATGACGTATTGCTCCGTGCCATCAGCACTGTGCTGCAGTCTGCTTCAGCTCTGCACAGTCTGTTTGGATTCATCTGCAGTGGCGGATTCGGTTTCATGTTATGCAGCCCGCTGGTAAACTGGTGCCCGCGTTCATGGCCTCTGCTTGAACTAACAGTGACACCTTCTCAATTCCATGCAGTGTCGTATTGACTTTGCTCGCCCCCTGGTGGCACCAGACCTGCACCTGCAACCGGTCATGTACTGGGATCCAGGAGTTCATCACCTACATCTTCTCTCTATTTGTCTGAAGGGAAGGCTTCAGATATAAAAACTGTGCATTTGGGTTTTTGGACGTATAATACAGGACAAAAGTGTAGTAGTAGTGGTGGTGGTAATAATAATAATAATAATATTTGGAAGCAGAAACTGACATTAAAAACAAGTGCTGTTTTTAATGGTTAAATGAAATAAAATCCAAAAAAAGACTAAACTTTTCTGGGGCTAAAAAAAAGGCTAAAATTCTTTTCAGGAGTTAAATTTTAAAGATGCTTGTTAATGCTTGCTTATAAATTCTTGAGTATTAAGACTTGTCTTAGAAATGCTGCATCAGCATTTTCCATGTTCAAACTAAAATTTTCTAGGAGGAATGCAGTGGTTAATGGTTAGTTTGTGTTAATCGGTAATGGTTCATTTTGTGTTTCGCAGGTGTATGGCGCCAGACAAGCTATGATTAAATTGATTATGCTTTTTAAGCTGATGTAAGTATGCAACAGCTTCTCTGAATCAATTACATTTTTTGTCTCTGCAGCTTTGAAGTGTAACTGTACCAACTGTGAAAAAAGTGGCTATGAGTGCGAGACAGATGGGGCCTGTATGGCCTCCACCTCCTACATTAAAGGCCAGGAGCAGCATGTGCGCATCTGTATTCCACGTGAGAGTCTAATCCCACCTGGTCAACCCATCTACTGTCTGAGTGCGGAGGGAGTCCTCAACACACACTGCTGCTACACAGACTACTGTAACAGCGTCGACCCACAGGTCCCTAATGGTGAGTTTCTCAGTAATCATTGCTTTGTTACTTGATTAAATGGTTGCTCTGTGGCACTCCCTTTTTAACAACTATAGTCGGTAATCAAGAGTTAATTCTCTTTTGCAGTGATCGGTAAGCGTGACAGCTGGGGTCCAGTGGAGTTAGTAGCAGTCATAGCAGGACCAGTCTTTGTCTTCTGCCTCCTGCTGATCATCGGAGTCTTCCTGTTCCAGCACCACCAGAGGAACTACAACCACCGGCAGAGGCTAGATGTAGAAGATCCTTCATGTGATCACCTTTACCTAGCCAAAGACAAAACCCTGCAGGACCTCATATTCGACTTGTCCACCTCTGGCTCTGGCTCTGGTCAGTCCCACCGCATTTCTTCAGTCACAGTTTCAGTGTGGTTGTTCCATGCTTAACTCCTGGTTTGCTACATGCTTTGCAGGTTTACCTCTGTTCGTGCAGAGGACGGTGGCAAGGACTATTGTTCTTCAAGAAATTATAGGAAAGGGCCGCTTCGGGGAGGTGTGGAGGGGGAAGTGGAGAGGAGGAGACGTGGCTGTGAAGATCTTCTCTTCCAGAGAGGAGCGCTCCTGGTTCAGAGAGGCTGAGATCTACCAGACCATAATGCTCCGGCACGAGAACATTTTAGGGTTCATTGCAGCAGACAACAAGGGTAAGTGTTCAAGTGTTTGCACGCTAATTCTAGGTTTACATCAGACTTTGGCGATAGAGCGATAACGTTAATATAGCTTGTGAAGGCTGTTTATGTCGCAACATTGCAGATAAAGTTGTCACATTTTGAAGATTCCTTCAAAAGTGGCCTTAGTTTCACTGAAAGTGAAGGGTGCAGCAGTGTATGTTTTATGAACCAGCATTTTTTGCGAGTTGAGTCCAGAAGAGGAGATGGTAGATGTAGAACCCAGGTTGGTAAGTCTTGCATGACTTTAACCAACTCCAGTTCAGCTCTGCAGACCAGACCCGGGTTTTGGATTGGACTTCATGCTCTACACAGTAGAGTTGGGGGGGGGGGTGAAATAGATTCAATGATTTATTCTTTTGTGTGGCTATTCATGCATTACCACACTGACTGGAATAAATTTTTAACTTGTATATGTTCGCGTTTGAAGTGGTGAAGTGTTGCAATCTCTCTATAGTTCTGACGGTGGAGCTATAAACTCTTCCCATGTTGACAGGCAGCACAGCGCCCTCTGTGGTTGGAGCAAATAATTGTAAAATTTGTTTCGAATTGTAATGAAGATCTGAAATGTAATCGCATAAGGAATTTTTTTAAGTCGTGATGCTTACATTCACATTGCATATCGAATTGGCACTAGGACATTGTAATAACATCGTATTGGCTGATCCCAGGTGATTCCTATCCCTACTAAACACTCAGTGGAGACCACATAGTCAACAGTGTGGAATGCGAGGGAGAAGCAGAGCTCAGAAAGTGAGGGAAAATTGACCTTAAACAAGAACAGGTTAGCTCAGCAGTGTGGCAGTTTTTTGTTGTGTGTAAATTATGTAGGAGTCAAGTTTATGTTCTGAATAAAACAAATTTTTTTATATATATATA
>JAQMYJ010000015.1:6808871-6832030 GCA_030014305.1 Clarias laeviceps
AATTAAAAGTTATTATATGGATATGGAGATTTACTCACTTTTTTCAACACACTGCTATTATTTTGAACACAACTGTAGTGACTTATGAATCAATCAAGCATAAAAATCCATCTAACTTGAGGCCTGAACCAGTGAAAAACAGGTGCAGATGATGACAGATGATCAGGTCGGTGATTAGTATACTGGTGTTGCTGAATGGTTGGAACAGGTAAATGAGGTTGCTGCTGAGGTTGGTACATAAACAAACCAATTTTAAATTGTATCTTTAGTCGCTTTCAAGTCTTTTTTTAAGTTTTTAAGTTAATCTACATAATTTCATTCAATATAATGAAATAAAGGGGTGGCTCAAGACTTTCTCCCAGTATGTGATACAAATCACATAATAGAATTATTTTAGTCTACCGTGCATGATTCTTACCTCCTCACCCTTCGGGATTCTACGACTGGAAATGATGATGATCTTGTCCTCCTTGTCGAACGTCACAACTTCCGCGACACAGTTCGGTGCGCAGGAATGATTCACGTAGCTGGAACGGCGCATATAAAACATGAATGAATACAATAAAAGACTCAAAAATAGAAAAACGCACTCACTGCCAAGGTCTTACCGAGCAGGGCCGCCAGTGAGGGTGGCATCTATTACATGCTCGTTATTAATGCGGAACATGTAGATCCCACGATTCTGATTGGGAACAATATTTCAAATGTCAGTAACTGCAAATGATCTGGGGAGAAAAAAATGTGTTGTTTTAAAACTTTACAAACCTGCTCTTCGTAGATTTTTTCCCGCCGATTTGCCACCTCATTACGAATGATGGTACCGATGTACTCGATGACCATAGTGTGTTTTTCCAAGTCTTTAGCTGCATACAAGCCAAGTCCCTGGATACGAGAGCGAGCCAGGTACACATTGTTCTTCCATTCAGTTTTCAACCGCCTGTACTGTGAGGACTTGGAGTGAACAAACTGCTTGCTGTAGGGCGTGTTGATTTCTCCTGTAAACGTGCTCTGGTAGGCTTTGGACATACTTGTGCTATTCAGTGTATGGGGCCTACAGAAACAGTGGGGAAAAAAAAAAGCTTTATGTTAGAGATACATCCAGGAGACATCTTGCCTCTCCCATGAAAAGGCAAAACTACACACAATAGAAACTTTAATAACTGCTCATACGACGACCTTACCGTTTGCAGTGCGTGAGAATCTTGGGCTCAGAGCGTGCACAACCAGTAGGATTAATCATAAGAGGAAGCTCCATGAGAGGATGGCGGCCATATCGGAACGTGTAATCCTGACAGTTCTCCACTCCTGGAAGCTGCAGTAAAAGGGTTGTTAAAGATGTTTTTTAACTTAATTTTAATGAATTACGATTATCAGTGTTGGAAATCATGTCATACCGACTCAGTGATGCGCATGACTGCATGGACAGTGAGTCCGTACATTTCCTCCCCCTTTACATGATCGGCAAAGAGCTTCAGCATGGCTGCTTCTTCACGCAGCTTGGCAACGTTCTGCACAATGTTGTTCCATATGCCTAATATTTTAAAACAAGAACATGAGAACGAAATTTCTCCACTCAATCCATTGCAGCTCCAATAATTCACACTTAAACAGCAAACACAGTAAAGCTATTTACCGTCTGGACTGTTGTCCCGGAAGTGTAAATCTTCCTGTCCATGCTCCAGCACACGCACTTCAAACAAGGGTTGGCCATCCTGCTCGCTGATGCGGCACCGGTAGCGACAACGTCGGTTTGGCACACGGGTGCTCCAGTAGATGCGCGTGGCCTCGTAACCTACAGGGAAGATGGCAGTAGGCGAATGGAAAGCAGCCATCTGAGAGGGGAGGAGTTGGCCCACGGCATGGAAGATGAGCCCACCAACTCGGAAGAGGTGTATGCGATCGCCGCGCTGTAGGATGCTGGCAATCTGCTTCACTTCATCTCGCTCGATGTACACTCTTCGGAAGACGGCGAAGTTGCTGAGCTCCTCCTCACTAGGGCCTTTCAGCTTGTGCTGGGTGCACAGCATGGTTTTGTCCTTGAAAAACATGCAGCGTGCTCGGATGGCGCAGGCAAAATGGTAGACGTTGGGGCAGCGGAGACGGTTGCAGCTGTTGGTGGCACCGGTCTTCTGGCAGCATGCGCAGCGCGTGCGAAGACCGCGCCGAAGGGCGACCTCTACATTGATGAGTGCACCACCCTGAGTCTCGTAGACTTCGGTAGACCACAGGGCACAGTTGAGATGCACCCACAGATCGACATCAATGTTAAGAAGACGAGCTGAACCATCAGTAGCTCCATCGCCTTCTTCATGGCAAAAGCAGCACTTGCGCTTATCACGTGGCAGCTTTTCTGGTCTGAGAGTGATACGCAGGCGCTCCATGAGCTCCGACACCTCTCGACTGTTCTCCTTCTTGGAGCTGCCCTTACGAATGGTGATGATCAAATGAAGGCGTTTCCAGCGCAGACCTTTCCACTTCTTGATTTTGGGGCGTATTTCATCATCCTCTGAGAAAGGTCTGCGCTGCTTAATGAGTTTGGGGGAGATCTCCATAATCAGAGACTCCTGAGATGCTGAGCCAGAGGCTGCAACAAGAGCAGACTCTTCAGATGGAGCGACCGGAGGGGCTAATATGATCTCCTCAGGCTCAGTCTTAACAGGGGCGCTCTGATCTGTTGTCAAAGGTTCACTTGGCGGCTCTGTTTTAATGGGAGCACTAGGGCTAGAAGAGGAGGGTGACTTGAGTTGAGCAGGTGGCTCTCGTTCAGGTTCTTGTTGAGCGGGAGGGTTAGACTGGGTGACGAGTTCAGGTTCAGCACAGATAGATGGTGGTGGTGGAAGTGGTAGTGGAGGAGGTGATGGTGGTGGAGGTGGTGAAGGTGAAGGTGGAGGAGATACCTCGACAGGAATAACAGGAAGATGGCGCACATCCAAGTCTGACACGTTTGTCATGTAACAGTGCTGAGCTGGTCGATCTTCTTGCTCACCATATTCCTAAAGGACGAAAAAGCCATGGGGGGGATATTTATCATCAAGCTAAAAAAAATAATGATTCTTCTATAGCTTTAAACTGAATGAATAACCAACCTGTTTGATCAGAGACAAAATGTCGACTTGCTTCTTCAGAGTACAGCCTGGCAAGGAAACATCAAACTGCTTAAGCCATTCCGCATCTTGGTTTGCAGATGGATCAGTCTTAACATATAGGGGTCCTAAAATAATTCAAATCATAATGGAAATTAAAAAAAGAAACAGACCAAGTGTTAGCTAGTGCTCATTATATTACAATGCCCAAAAAAAAGTTTCCAAAAAGCAGTCAATCCCAGGCATTACAATTTCAGGAATACAATCTCTAAGCAAGAACAAAAACTAACATAACAGCAAAATGCTAATTTAGGCAAAAAAAAAAAAGAAAAGAAGGAAATTGTAATAATTTGCTTAACACTAGGTACCAGGGTTGGTGGATTCAGGTGTTTTTCCAGCGCCAACACCACCTGCTCTACCAGGACTCCGGGGGAAAGCCACTTCATAGGACCCTGGCATACGCACGTTCAGTAGTTGGGCAACTGCCACCATCACAGAGTTCAGATTCTAAAGCGAGAACAAATGTTCCAGGTCAAAAGCCAGACAATAATCTGTCTTTCAGATTTAAACAGTTTCTACTGTGTAAATACCTTGGCCGCAGCTGCAGAGAGTGTGAAGGTAACAGACACTTCGTTGCTTTTGGCCTTATCCCAAGGACCAGATGAAGAACTAGCCTTTCCCTCCACTGCCTCAAATGGTTTGGATTCTGCAAAACCTGGACATAATTGTGAAAAGATTAGATGGCTTACTCATATTTTGACAGGACAACTGACTGATTCAGGGGGGGAAAAAAGCAATAATAAAAGTCAAAGCATACTAGGAATCGCAGAGCGTGGAATCATGGGAATAACAGGAGAAAGGGCTCTATGTTCCTCCTCTTCTTTAAGTTCTAAAAGGTGAGGAAAGCGTGATGCGTCATCCCCAAACTGGCTCTCAGGTGATGATGCAGGTACAATGGTGTCTGGAACATCACTGTCATCATCACTCTCCATCCTGAAAGTAATCCATTTACAAGTTAACCATCATACACAAGTCATACATTAATATACAATGAGACCAAAAAGATTTTTTCTTCTACTGCATTCCTCAATTCTACTGCATACCTCACATCTTCATTCTGATTATGTGGAGGAGTGGGAAGCGCTGCTAGTATGTCGACACTCTTTACTTCCTCAGCAACGGAGTCTAAAGTGTACAGAAAAGATACTTTCAATGTACAGTTTGATTCATGTCAACATAAAGCATTGCAACTTGATACTGGCATGAATGCTCATTTCAGCTACCAGTGGCATCCTCTGAATTTCCCCTTTCTTTCCGCGGCTCTGCTAATTCCTCTACTGCAGTCACTCCATTCAAAAGCTTGTGTTGCACCGAAGGAGGTGGAGTTGGGGGAAGTGATGAAGGTGGTGTTGGAGGATTGCTGAGGTTATTCTAATTTGAGGAAAAAGTAAAACAAGCCCATAAAGCATCCAGCATGTAAATTTATCTTACAATCCAGCAGACAATCCATCATGACTCAAACATTAATAGCAATTCATAGTAGTACGGAATTAGTTTGTACCTTGGTAAGGAGCTGGGAATAGTAGTCTGGAATATTGTCTATTACTGCATTTCCAAAAGAGCCCTTCAACTGTGTTTTGCCATTAGCTGGACTGCTGCCAAAAGGAGCAAACAAATCCAGACTAGCAGTAATGGAAGGCTCCATCAAAGGAAGAAGAGACAGTCCCTAAGAGGATTTAAGGAGGAAAAGCTGATTACTGAACACTGATCAAAGCTGGGACAATAAAGTGCAGCATAACAATTAGTACTGCACAAAATAATGTAGGTTACTGATTATTGCAAAATTGGATTTGTAATCCCAAAGCCTAAACCATTCAAGTGATTACAATCAGTAGTGCAAACAAATTTTTTTTGAATGTGCACTTCTTTTAATTGTCGCATATTTTACTACTTCAAGTTAATGTAGGTCTCAGGGGTCCCTGAACAGTCCCTGAACTCAACAGTTTTTTTTCCATCCACCAAATTCCCTTAATTACCAATTTTTAATTTTACTCCATAATCCATTGCGCATACTGTTCCAGGGTGTACGTAAATGAGCTACTGCCGAGCCACACTAAGAAAGATAACTGCAGAGCTAAGCAGATAGCAAGCCAAAATAGATATCTTCTTATAGGCAAATAATCTAATTGACTTGCTTAAGCCCTAGGAAAAAAAAACATTTTTTTACAAATGGACAAGCAGGGAATTTATTCCCCCCCCATCACACGGTTTTTGTTAAATATCTAAAAATGACCAAACTTTCTACTGGAATACTTTTTATTTATATTGTGCAGCCCTTATAACATAATTTCTCTTGCTTTCACAGTCCTTACTTGTTTAAGTTGCTTCATTATTGCTTCTGTTTTTCCAACCTCATCTTTTTTGTTCTTTTTGCGAGCACTTGCTCCCCGCTCTCCAGCCTTTGTAGTCCGCTTGGCTTTTGTTACAGGCGGTCTTTTAGTAATTGACTGGAGATCCTAGTCAAACAATGGATGAGAAGAGCCGAGATAAAGTGTTTATTTATGAACATACCACACCTAATATTAATGGACAATTATATGCATGTTTTTACCTCCATGTTACGTGGTGTCTCCTGAAGCTTTTGCTCCAACATTGCCAGCTTACTGTTGATATGTCCATTAATTTCATTGTGGATACCATCAGATGGCCTCTGTGATGGCAACTGTAGACTCTTGGTTCGAAGAAGTTTCTGCAGAAGTTGCTGGCCCGTCTCTGTTCTGGGAATTTGGCCCATTATGTTGTCTGGCAGATTTCCAGGGCCTGAGATATTACTGGTATTAATGGAGTCACCAATGATTTCTCGCTTAATAGTTGCAGAAGAAGCTTCTCCACTATCTCCTGAGTCACAATTTACCTCTCGTGGTTCCTGTTTTATATTTTGCAGTGTAATTTTGCACACATCCCTTTCATTAGATACTTCACCATCAACAGCCCCCAAAACTGACTGCTGTGGCAAATTGGACACTGACTTAGGAAATGGGCCATTAAGGGGAATAGGAGTTATTGGCTTTTGGGGTCCTGGAATCAGGGGCTCAGACTTGAGGCCAGATACTTCTTGTGGGGCCTTAGCTATAGGTGATCTTAATGGTGAGGCTGCTGTCGTTCCAGCATTACTAAACGGACTGTTTTTTCCAGCTCCACAATCTGATCTAGATGCGGGTGATGGGTGGTTAGAGAGAGAAGTAGTACCAAAATCATTTTTACTAAATGATGCTGGACTTGAGCCAGCTTCTTGAACAGAAGAGCCAGCTGAACCAACATGAGAAGGAGAAACCTGAAAGGGGCTAAGTGCTCTTACACCAAGACACTGCCCTTGACCTGGTGGAGTTTGGCGCATACCCATGATTTGTCTTTGCTGACCAGAATGAGGGCTACCAGGTGATCCCTGACCCATAAGTTGACGAGGAGACATTGGTCTAGGCATGTGACCTAGAGGTGTTGGACGAACCTGACTCATCATTGGTCTTGCCAAAGGTACGTGGCCTCTCAACATTTGATGCTGCTGCTGCATCATCATCTGCTGTTGTTGGGTGGTTGTGTTGTATTGAGGCGATACTCCTTGTGAGGTTTGTTGAGGGTGCAACGATGCAGCATTTTGAAACTGTGGTGCCATGACAGAGGGCTGTCCAATAACTCCTTGATGTTGCGAAGGTCCAACTGGACCTTGCTTAGCAGCAAACCCATAGGGGTGTTGCTGCTGTGCCTCAAGTCCTGGTATTCTTGGACCAGCAGGTTGTGGGCCTCGAATTTGGCCCTGTGTCTGTCCCTGCAGTCTCAGCATCTGACCCTGCTGTTGAGCTTGCCGCTGAGCAATTATTGCCTGAATTTGCTGCAACTGCTGGTTAGGAGGTAGGTGACATAAATGAGGGTTCTGTGCAATTAAGGCTTGAATGTTAATAGGAGCTCGTATTTGTCCAGGGGGTGCACCTGCCCTTTGAGTCATCATTATTTGTTGATTTCTATTTAGCTGCTGTTGTGCCAATACATCTTGTTGCTGATTTGGATTACCGGGTATTACAGCCTGATTCTGTCCACTCTGTTGTGCTAGCATGCCCTGAATTTGTGCAGCATTTTGACCGCCTTGTTGTAGCTGCTGAGCAACATAACACATTTGTTGACCTTCCTGTTTCACTTGTTCTATATTAACAGAGTTTTGCCGTTGTAAGGCAAGCTGCATCTGTTCTTGAGGTTGTAAACCAGTCTGCTGGTTATTCACATAGCTGTGCTGTTGTGCTGAGCCAGCATTTTGTCCTGGTTGCTGCTGTGTTGCTTGTAGCTGTTGTGGAACCACATAAGCAACAGTTGCTGATTGCTGACTAACTGCCCCCTGCAGGTCTCCACTTGGCCCGGGTTGGATCTGGCCTGGTGTTGAAGATCCAGCTTGCTGGGGTGGGGTTTTAGGACTAAGAATTCCACCATCTTTAGGAGCTGGGCTTTGGATATCTTGAGAGAGGCCTGGAGCACCCTGCTGCAAAATGTCAACATTTCCTTGAACACCACTAGAAGGGGGTGTTCCCATTGTCCCTTGCTGTTCTGGTCCACCCATTTGTGTCAGTTGTCTCTGCTGTGGTATTTGCTGCTGTTGGAGCTGTACTAGATTCTTTGCTGTATTCTGTTGCTGTGAAATGAGCATACGCTGTGCCAAAATAGTCTGCTGCTGAACAGTTAGCTGGCCCTGTGGCCCTCTGAGCACATGTTGTTCACTGGGAACTTGTTGCCCCATCAAACCCTGAGGTCTCTGCAGCTGCTGCACTGGTAGATTTCCAGCCACGGCTTGTTGACCCGTCATCATATTTTGGTTCGGAGTCATTGGCTGGGCCATGATGTTTGATTGTGCTGGTCCAACTGCCTGGTTTCCCATCATGCCCTGAGGAATCTGCATAAGACCTTGTTGATGTTGCTGGGTAGACATTATTCCCGGTTGTACATTTGGTTGCTGCTGCCCCATTACTGCATTGCTCATCAATGCTTGAGGTGCCTGGCCACCAATAGGTCCAGCCTGTTGACTCATAACAGACTGCTGGCTTTGATTTGCCACAGGTTGCTGTCCCATCATGAACTGCTGTTGCATTTTTTGAACCATCTGCATCCTTTGCATCTGCCTTTCCTGAAGAACCCTTGGATCTGGTCCTTGTGTACCAGTCCCTTGTGAAAAAAATCCACCAGTGGGGCCAGGTGGCCCAGTGCCAAGTGCCCCAGGGTGAGGAGTTTGGCCAGCTGTAAATGGATGGACTTGTGGCATTCTAACTGGCATTCCCCCTTGTGGAATCCCTCCAGGTACTTGACCCATTATCGGCCCTCCTTGTTGACCCATTATCGGCCCTCCTTGTTGACCCATTATCGGCCCTCCTTGTTGACCCATTATCATCTGTCCTGGCATCTTAGAAAGCATGTGGGGTGCTTGGTTTGAGGGACCAGGGGCTAGCATGGAAGAGCCTTGCTGATGTTGCTGCTGCTTACTTCTGTATTCAGCAATCAGATTGGTATGCTCCTTCTGCTGCTTACGTACCTACGAGGGAAAAAAACAAAAACAAAAAAAAACGTGGAAAGCTAGAAAATATACAACAGATGTACGAGATCAATCAATCAATCAATCAATTAGTATGAGAGAGAAGGCTCACCTGATCCAACTGTTTCTGGATTTTACTTTGCTCTTCAGTGACCAGTTTCAGCTTTTCAGCATCAGCTTCTGCAAATTCCCGGCCTGCTTTCTTAGCTGTCCGTTGCTTAGCACAAAGTGCTTTGCGAGATTTGCGATGTGCTCCTATCTGCTCCTCCAGAAATTTTAGCTGCATCTGTAGCAGCTGCTGAGTGTGTACAAGCCACTCTTCATATTGGTGCTGTTCAGCATCATCTGTTGTGCAAAATTAAAATAATGAATTTTATATGTTGAAATTCATGCTTTAGCATAAACAGACATATATTTTAAAATGAAAAACATACTAATGATGCCTTGGGCAAATTGTGGAGGATTAGGTCGTGGCTGAACCTTGTCACTGCTTTCCCCTTCCTGAGATTAAAAGAAGCATGATAAAACAACTTCTGAAATGATGAAACTTGTAACCAAGCAGAAAAAAAGGACAGTTCACCAACCTTAGATGGTCCAGATCCAATGACACCCTGAGCATCTGCATTTCCTGGTGCTGAAGCCAACCTCTGGGCCAAGAGAGATACCTGTTGCCTAAAAAGATAATAAAAAAAAAAAAAAGGGTATAAAGGTCAACCTTTGCTGTAGGAGGAAAATGGCAACATATTTTTAACACTAAATTAATTAAAGATACCTATTAATTCCAGAAGGTACATTCATTGGGTCCTGAGTCAACACTCTTTTGATTCCTTTCAAAGCCACCATCTTGGCTTTAGCAATGGGATCCATGTCATCAGTCATAAATTTATCCAGATCTGAAAGAACATGACAATATTATGATCATATAAATTGTATAAAATGCATACAAAGACGAGGAGATCCAGAGACTATTGCTTTACCTTTATCTGGGAAGAAGTTAGTAGGTACAGATTGAGGTTTTGGATGATGCTGAGGTGGTGCTGCTTGGTGCTGTTGATCAAGCGCCGGGTGAATGCTGCCCGGCTGTGCAGCTCTTATCATGGCTTGCTGTTGTATCACTGCTGGATGTATTGGTGCACTAAGCATCCTCTGTTGCTGCGGGGCTAGCATGTGAGGAGGCCTTGGTACCATTCCTGGTTGGCTCAGAAGAGCCGGTGGTGGACGGTGATGGGGTAGTAAGATCTGGCCTGGTCCCCCAGAAGGCTGTTGCTGATTCTGAATATTGTGAATATGGCTGCCCAGTCCCCCTTGTAGAGCAGTCATTTGTTGTTGTTGTTGTTGCTGTTTTTGAAGTTCCTTCTTTTCATGCTCCAGTAGGTCCTGGATCAATAAAGGCAGTTCACTTGCTTCCAGTGAGCTTTCTACTTTGTCAAGATCAACTGCAGGTGAGTGCTGGTCACCCCCATCTGGCAGACAAAGTGTGTCTTCGGGTAGGTCTGGATGGGGTGTAGCTGGAGGAAAAGTCAGAGCATTAGCTTGCTTAGGGGGAGGAAATGGAGCACCACCCAAGCGGACAGTGCTTAATGAGGCCGATGAACTCTCTGACTCAGTTGAGATCTTGGACGGTGTTCCACTTAGAAGCAAAGAGACTGCTTCACCCATCTCATCTTTCACTGGAGTCTGCGCTGACTGTTGAGCACAAATTGAGCTTTTCTCTTCAAGCTTCACTGTTTTATTGGTATCTGAGGGCTCTGTCTTGGGAGGAAGAGAAATTTTGGAAGGTGTGGAAGCCTCAGTCTTTAATAATAGTGGTGTGGAAGCTGTGAGTGACTGCTTGGCAGTTATACCAACTTTAGGTTTCTCTTCCACCTTTGTGCCTGAACCCTCACCTTCTGCTTCAACAAGTCGTAACTGGTCAGAAAAAACATCCTTGGGGTCACCTTGATTAAGCTCAGGGTCAGTGTATGCAAGCAGGTCAAACTCATCACTGTTAAGCAGATCATCCAAATGTGGATCATTTGTTTCAAGATTGTCAAGGTTCCCCAAATCATCATCGCCTTTATCAGGATCCAAATCGAGTGCAAGATCATCCTCATCCTCGACTCCAGTTTCTGCCCCTGTTTCTCCGAGATCTTTGGCTGCAAAATGATCCTCAATGTCGGCCTCTGGTAAGTCAACAGTTTCTTCTGCAGCACTGTTTTGAGAACTCTGTTGAATGTTAGAGTGGGAGACAGGTGTGTTTGACTGGGTAGATGGGATCTCCTGTGACTGCAGCTGCGGTTGGGAAGGAGGAATATTGGTTTGCTGTGTCATTAATTGGCCCAAATTACCTTGTGGCAACCCAAGTCTGGGACCTTGCCCACCATCTCCCTGAGCAACAAAAGAAGGTGGTAAGGATGTTGGAACAAACCCAGCAGACACATCCTGCTGTTGTATAAATGGTGGTCGTGGCTGAGGTGCCCTTGGCAAAAACTGAGGTGCCATTGGTAGTCTCTGGGCATTATGTTTTAATTCTATGAACTGGGGTGGGGGTCCTGACATGGAGTGTTGCATTGTCTCGGACCCGGTGCCTTGTGACACAGCAAGAGGATTAGGCATGCCTTGCATACTTAAAGGATTATTTAAAGGAGCGTTAAGATGATGCCTGGGTCCAATTTCCATCATGGTTGGTTGTGGGAGCCTCCGTGGTCCAGCGACCTGACCTTGCCACTGCGTAGGAAACGGTGGTCGAGGATACATCCCCTGGGTAACATTAGCGCCAGCTTGCCTGTAGACAAATTTTAGATATCTAAATATCTTAATGATTAATTTCTTACTTATTAATCATGTTAAATCATGCAGTTGAAATCGAACATGTGATACAAAAGAAAAATCACAAACCATACCGTAGCACATTTGGGTCCATGATACCAGGTGTTCCAGGAAGAGGAGGGGGAGGAGGAGGGTGGCCCAGCTTCTCATCTCCTGTTCCCATAGGTAGAGGTAGCTTGCCAGAAATGGCAACTTGAGAGACAGCTGCTCTGTCCTAATTGACATTTTTGCAAGACAATCAAACCAGAGCAAATAATGATGAACATCAGTTCACTCCATAAATTATATGCCACAAAGATCTTTATCTCTGTGATCATGTTTGAAAAAAATACCTGCGGATAAGGTGGTGGTGCTCGCTGGGATTTATCATGTTGAAAAACAGCCATTTCACCTTCTTGCCAGTTTGAAACATTGTTCATGGGAGCATTTGCGTCCTTTTCTTGCCGAAGTGAGCTCCTTTGCATTTTCTGTCTGAAAAATTCTCTGATTCTCTGTTTCTATGGTGAAAATAGAGATACATTGAAAAAAGACAGATGAAACTGTACCGAGATTCACTCAGTAATGAACAGATTTTTAATAAATGATTAACTGATTTTCTACCTCTATAAATTGATCATGTACCTGTCTGTGCTTTTCAAGCTCGGAAGGACTAAGACCAATAAGTGACTGGTCCTGTCCAGCTGAAAGGTCAGGCAGCTCTTGGGTGCTTGGTATCACTGGTATATGATGTGTATCTTGATTTCCAACTGGTAGTTGTGTCTTGGCATTTAAATCAGCAGCCATGGTTGGTGGCATAGATGCTGATTGCTGGAGTTGAACCTGAGCTTGCTGGGAACTGGTTACTTGTTTTGAACCCATTGCTTGTTGCTGGCTGATCTGAAGTGTATCCATGCTGGGGCTGCGGCTAAAACCAGGTGGTCCAGACGGTTTTCCACTTAGTGGATCTCCTATTGATGGTGAACAAGGAGTCTGCTGGTTGGACTGAGGCGACCCTCTAAAGGAAGCCTCTGTGACTGCTGAGGATGGGCGAGGAGGTTTGTGCAGTGAGGTGAAAGGATCTCTGGACTGAGGTCGTGAGGGCGGCCGTGAGTGAGGGTCTGGAGACTGAAATCGTGGGGTAGCTGGTGACTGCGCAGAGTGTCCGTCATTAGAGAGTGCTCCTGGTGTAAGAGGAGAACTACCCTGTGACTGAGGGCTAGAGGGAACTTTTGGATAAGATTCTTGTTGTATAGGCAGTCTCTGAAGCAAAGAGGATGAACCATCTCCTGATTGGGGGCGGGGTGTAAGAGGAGACTGGACACAGGAATCAGAAAAGGCAGAGGGAGACTGGCGATAGCTCTCGGGAGGATGGTTCGGAGATAGACTAGGGGGAAGTGGAGCAGATGAGGTCCCAGCATCACCCTGATGCATGCGTGGCGTCATAGGAGCTTTGAACAAGCCATCGCCAGAGTCACACATCCCTGCGGGGGAATTTGTGCCTAGGCCAGTAGAAGAACGTGGAGAAGGGACACTCATGTCTGCTCTGTTTTGAAGCATACCTCCAGGCGAAGATGCAACAGTAGAAGGGGATGAAGATGAAGCGTACTCCTGTCGGCCACGCACTGGGTCTCCATGGAGAGCTGTATGAGGTGGGGAGAACAAAGGAGCGTCTCCATTCCCAACTGCTTTTGGTCGAGAGCTCTCAGGTGGGCCAACAGGTTCCTGAGAGGCCTGTTGAGTTTGGGGTGGAAGTATCTGCTGCTGAGGTTTAAAGAACGGGTCAACCTGCTGAGCCTTGCGAGGCATTCCTGGCTGCATATCATGGGAACCAAGACTGGTCGGCCGTCCCTGAGGAGCACCCTGTTGGCCAGGTAAAGGGTAACCTGAGGAGGCCTGCAGAGGGCTAAAGGAAGGCTGTGAATAAGGTGTCGATGGTTGAGATTGACCATGTGGAGACTGAGATGGAGGCTTGGGAAATGAGTCAGCATGAACATCTGTTGAACCTGAAGCCTTCAGAGATCCATCTGGAGAAAAAACTGAGGATGCTGTATCCGGGGTAAAGGGAAATGCACTTCCAGCAGAGCTAGGCTGAGAGGGAGTGGAAAGAGAGCCACAGGGTGGTGGAATTTGAAGGTGCAGACTGGGCCGTTCCCCTTTTATTCGTACTGGCTCAGTTTTAACAGGCCTCAACACTTGACTCTCTGCTTGCTGTCAATAACAGAAGAGAAAAATAACTAAATAAATAATGGTTTCTCAAATGAAAATGCTTTAAATTTAATGTAATTGTTAAAATTATTACCTTCTGTGCCTTGCTAATTCTCTGAGCTGCCCTGTTATCTTTGGCCTTTTGCTGGAGAAGACAAAAAAAAATAAAAATCAATATCAATACTAAATCTTATGCTTATGTTGATGTTATGATACACATGTTGCGCATGTGTTGTATACATGTCTGACCTTACCAAAAAGGGAACCTTTTCAGCTGCTGATACTTTTCTCCAAATCTTCATTATCTGCTTGCAGCGGCTTGCCCAATCTGTCAAATATTGTTTATATTTTATAAGTTTTTTTTATTCTGAATGCATTAACATTCAGTTTTAACGTCATATTTTAAAAAGTGAATACTAACCAGGGTAGTCTTGCTTGAGATTAGGAAAATTTATGTTAGCATAAAGTACAGGAGAAATTGTGGATAAATTTCCAAGTTCTTCATCTTTTTCCCAGCGCTGTAAACTTCGTTGATTGTATGACAGGCCATCTCCTTCCTGTTCGGTAGGAGTTGGAGGTGTAGTCGGCGTGGCTGGAGTGGAAGGTGTTGCCCAAGGGCTTTCCTCATCCTGTTCTGGACTGAAAATTCCACCACGATCACTGGAAAACAAAAATGTGTATAAAATAGTGTTCTAAAATGAAATATGGAATGTTTTGAAACTAAAAAAATAATAATTATCCTGTCCTTACGGTGGATCAAAAAATGGGGACTGAGAAAGTCCTTGAAATGGCTCCATCATACTAGCTGAGGGCAGTGAGCCAGATGTGGAAGCACCTGACAAAAAATTTCACCAATCAAGGTCAAGCTGCATTTAATGATATCAATAAATGGCAAATACAGATCATTACATGCGCATTTGGTTTAAACTTACCAGGAAGGTTTCTTAGGGGCAAACCACTACGATTACTCTCCCCTTCTATGACAGGCCTCATACTAGTTTGAATCGTCCCACTTAGAGTGCTTCCTTCAGAGGGTCCAAGGACCTTACGGAAGAACTGCTCAGAGTCTTGTTTTTCTGTCCCCTGTGGAAGACCTAAAACAAAAGAAAAGTTGAATAATAATTAAAAAATAATAATAATAATAATAATAATAATTAAATTGTTCTAAACAAATATTTACAGAAACATTTATGTGCAAGTTTTACCTCCATTTCTCTGTAGGTTTGAAGCAGGGGTGTCACCTGAACTCTGATCACTGATAGAGGGTTGCTCACCTGCTCCGGCAATTACTGAAATATGCAAACGCAATAAAGTTAGTAATATTAAAAATCAAAACTAAAATATTAACATATTAAAAATGAAGATATTCCACTATTTCAGTTTCACAGTTCCGCAACTTACATTTCTCTCCTTGAGGCTTTAAGCCATCACCCTCTCGCCTGAGCTGCAGAGTTGCTTCAGGTATTCGGTTTTCAACTTCTACAACAACAAAGCACATGTAAATGTAAAATTTAATGTAAAGTTGAGGATTTTTAAGAATTACCCTCGTATTCACAAAAATTCCTACTACATGGTGTCATACCCGATTCTGAAACTGTAGGTCTACAGTTAGGAGCAGGAAACGAGGGTCGTGGCATACCCTGACAATGTCTCTGCGCTGGAGGAGCCAGAAAAGCCCTTTTACTAAGGTCAAGCAATGTCTTTCCAAAAAAAGCTTCCTGTAGGTATGCAGGAAACATGTCTTCCAATTTGCTTTTTTTCCTCCCTCTACGTTTTTTGGCAAGTTCACCATCTCCCTCTGCTGTCTTAACATCAGGTGGATCCATGTCAGGATGAGGTCCTAAAAAAAAATTTTTTTTTAAAGTAAAACAACATTAAGTCATGAACACCTCTGCCTAAACATAAATGCATGTGTATATACTTAGTCGAGAGCTAGATTCACTTGCCTTCTTCGAGTTTTGTTTCTGTTGCCTGTCCTTCAGACACACCGTCACTAGATGCAGACAGGCTCTTTCTCATCCGCGTGTGACATTTTCTCTGCCGGACCATGAACCCTCCAATGCCTACAAAGGATCAACAAAGTCAGTCAGCACTCATGTAACCCCGCCCCTTCGTAATGATGAAAGGAAGATCAGAGCATCTGCAGTCACCTGGCCTGTATGGTTTCCGCTTCCGCTTCTTTCCTTCATCTGTTTCATCTGCTCCTTTAAGAACGTCACAGTCAGCTGTCCCCTCTATACCTCCATCTGCCCCAGGCTCCTTGTCTACACCACCTTCACGATCTGGGCTGCCAGGAGCTTCCAGTTTGGCATCGCACTCCATTGACTCAGCGCAGCCTGAAAATACAGATTTAGGACAAAACTTATCATTTCATACTGGCACTAAGACATCAGTTTTGTTATCTTATCAAGAAACTAGTCTAATATATACTGCCTGGCCAACAAAGTCACACACTCTAAAATTTTTAATCCACCACCTTTAGCTTTGATTGCAGAACACAATGTGATAGCCAGTTCATGTATGAAAATGATTCCTCATGCTCCCAGAACCACTCAAAATCCTGAAATGTACCTGGTGCCATCAGGCAAGAAAACTCTACCGATAACCTCATCATTAAGTACTTTCAGGTCGTCAGCTGACCGAGTGAAGCAACCCAGATCATAACACTGCCTCAAGATTGGTACATCGTTTACATGCTTCCCTTCTTACTCTGACGCACACATTGCTCTGGAATGGGGTCAATCAGACCACATAACATTTTTCCATTGCTCCCAAGTCCAATCTTTATGCTCCCGAGCAAACTGAAACCTTTTTGTTTTCCTCATTTACAGGTTTTCTTATGGACACACAGCTGTTTAATCCCAACCTTGTGAGTTCTCATCACACTGTGTGTGAATGGAAAGTTTCTTACATTCACTAATAAACATAGCTATAGTTTAAACTGTTGATTTTTTTTAACCATGCAACTTCATCAAGTATTTAAGTGATCTCCAGTCATGAATTCCTTCCGACCACAATTCTTTGACAAAGTTCATGGTTCAACACCATCCTTCCAGGTTTTCATGATGTGTTGGGTTCTTACCCCAGTTCTAGTCATATCAAATCTCCTTAGTCATATTTCTTTGCTTGATGCAGCCCAACAATTTGACCCTTCTGCAATGGTGACTTTTTTTTTTAGGGCAGGCAGTGTATTACAACACCAGAATTATTCCAGGTAGAAAGAATAAATGAGAGCAACTTAACTCTACAATCACAAAAATAATTCATGAGTGTTTAGCTTTCTCTAATTTAACAGGCAAGATATTTTTTTTGCTCTCAGATTTTGTGGATATGTGCTAACTGGTAAATCAGCTGATGATATTACCTAGTTGAGTTTACGTTTTTTAATTATGAAATTTTTTTTTTTAATTATTATTCAAAAATTACCTTTCCCCTCCTCTCCATCACCATCACCCTCTTTCAGCTCGCCATCAGGAGCTCCATCGATACAGATGGTACCTAGTCGGGAACGTCGTTGTCTGCGTTTATGCAGCGGTGACATGGAGATACTACGCAGTAAAGACATTCCCGTCTCTGTAAGCCAGACACCCTCCAGGCGGTAGAACTGCGGCTCTGTAGAAGAAAGATTTGCAACAGGATTAGACATTTAAACAAGATGACGTAATGGCATGTACTCACCAGGATCAAATAAATGAGATAGATAGATAGATAGAGAGAGAGCAAATCAAACATACCTGGCTCCTTTATTTTGAAAGCGGACATCATTGGTGATTGCACTGTAGGAATAGTGTGAAGGCAAGACAACACAATAGTAAGAACAAAAACATTGCACAGTTCAAAGAAAAATTACTTTCCTCATAAAATCTTCATTAGAACAAAACGACTCACCAACAGGTCTGGGAACATACGGAGTACAAGCTGTACAGGCAAAGCCCTCATCAGATGCTTGTTCCACCTCATCCTCAGTATAAAGGCTCTCGCATACAGCATGTACCCATCTACAAACAAAAGACAAATCTTAACTCAAACGTTCATTGTGTTGCAGCATAAAACTTCTGCGTTTTCTCAGTTGTCATGACTGTGTACCTGTCACAGTGCTGGCACTGCAGAAGCAGTTCTTCTTCCATGAAGTTCTCATGACATACAGGGCATGTGACCAGACTGGCACAAGGGCCACAGTGGTTATAATTATTCTGCCACTCGCAGTGAAACCCCGGTGAGCTGGCCCCACAGTGCATGCAGCACACACACCTACAAACAAACAGCATGGAAACAAAGCCGCTGATCTATTTATTCAAGGCCACACCAGCAGCAACAGAGCAATGCAAACTCTTTCAGTGTTGGACAATCCAGTCGCACAATGCTGACCGTGCATCAGTTTATCATTACCTGGCAACTAACCCTGGATAATATTAGCTTTTTATACTAATTTGTCATGTATTCCAGGGTATAAAATATACGCATTTCACCCAATATTAATTTTTCTAAAATGCTCTATTATAACATAATATATTTTATATAATGGTTAGAACGGAAAGTAAACAGCATCATATACTTTATGTGTACGTTTGCTACACAAACTGCTGCGTCCATATTTCCCAGTGCATATACACAGAATTATCAAGCCCTGTGGACTAGCTAAATAATTTATTATTTGTCCTCCACTGTAAGCAAAAGCTCAGTAAATTACAAGGACCTGACAATAAAAGGCAATGAAACCAAGACACCATGTTACATACCATTTGCACTTCCAGCCCCCCTTTGGCACTGTGTGCAGTGGCGGATCCAAGCAGTAGGTGTGATAGCTGACATCACAGTCATCACACAGCAGCAACCGTGAAGGATCAGAGGCCTTCCCACACACCTCACAAACGATACACTCAAGACAACGCCAACCTTTTCTTAGCATCATCTTGGTGATCTGCAGACGGAATGGGGAAAATAAATAAATCAGTTCTCAGCATAAAAAATAATAATAAACTGTCGCAATGGTGACATGCTTACCTTGCTGTTTACACAGTATGGATGGTAACACTGGGAGCACTGAGCACAAGCTAACAGTTGGCCCTCTACACCTCGCCCAAAGCTGCCACATACTACACACATGTCCTAGGAAGCAGAGCGAGAGCAGAGCTTTGTTGATATTGTAAACCTTTAAGCCTCATAAACATACACCAAACAACACAATGTGTCATTTTTTTTTTTACCTGCAAAAGAACAAATTTATCAGTGTTGGAGAAGAGCACCACTGTATTCTGCATTGTGTCATCCTCCTCCTCCTCATCCTCTTTGTTGATTCCAGTTTCTGTACTTATAGTTTGCTGTAAAGAGGACAAAAATCATTTCGGTTAGACTTGCAGATCATTTGTGTAGATGACTTTGTTTTCAGAGTATAATAATAATAATTTGTGGCTAAGAATGTGCCACGAAAATGTCTGGGCTTACACAATTATTTTAGATCATCTGAAGCAGATCCTATTTATTATAGCGCATTACCAAGAAATACATTTTCTGTATAAAATAATTGACATACACAGACAAAACTGCTCTCTCCGTCAGTCTCTCACCCACATACACGCACACTCACTCACAGGGAGAGAGAGACGGAGACAAAGGGGGAGAGCTGTATCAGCTACAACTCTCAATAAATCAAAAGTAATAATTCCCCGTTTTCCTTAAATCAAACCAACATATCAAACATGAAAGACACTCACTAAAAACGCGTCGATGCAAGAGGCCATAGCTTTGAGGCGTGATCGCCCTCGTCCTCTTCCGGTTCCTCCACCTCGTGGCCGCCTCCTTCCTGGGAATCCGCCTCCCCTGCCCTGCTGTATCATCCATAAAAACAAACCAGAAATGCATATTTTCATAAATGCAAAACTGGACTGGAGTATGCAAATAATGAAAGCAATAATATATAGGAGATGCGCATGCACTCTACCTGTTTTACTCTGGAACGGCCTGGAGATCCTCTGCGCTTCAACTTCTCTCCGTCACACTTGAGAGGATCAAAGGGCAAAAACTCGTCACTCTCGGTGAGCAAAGAATCGGAGCGCGCCCGACCTGCTGGCACAACACTAAGGTCCATGGACAACAGCTGGGAGTCCACCTCTGCTGGTGAGCCTAGGAAGCCACTGCTACTCTCATCACCGTGGCTCATGTTGGACATCTCGTCCAAGAGCAGTTCTGACTTAATGCCGGTTTCCTGAGCATCACCCTCCTGCCTGGGGCCGTCTTCAGCCTTACAGTGCACCTCGTCCAACAGCTCTTCCTCATCATCTTCATCCTCTGACTGACCTGCTCGGTCATCTGTGTCCGAGGCAGAGGGTTCCACGTGAGGAACGTGGGGAGGAGTCCTGTCCGACACCTCCTCGTTCTGCACCTCTGACCCTGCCTCTGAGGTTTCCATGGCGACAGACTCTGCCTCATCTAAAACAGCAGGAAGAGGGATCTGACGAGAAGGTGAGGAAGAGGAAGAAGCCGAAGTTACTGCGACGTCCATTTTACTGCTCGATTCCTTTCCCTCCTGTCCGCTGGCGTCCTCTTGTGGCCGAACGTCTTCTGCATGGGGCTCTGCTACTTTAGGTTCAGCTTCCAGCGTAGTGTCTGTGACAGGGTTAGCAAGGCTGTCCGCTGTGGCCTGAGCTTTAGGTTCATCCCCCATACTAACAGCATCATCAGCAACAGGTTCGCTACAGCCGCGTGTGCCTCCGCTGTCACCGACACCTATTAAAATGAAGACAGATATCATCCGACATTATGAGGTAATGTCTGCCAACAAGATCCAACACCTGATAAATCACGTTATTAAATGCTGAAGTCCAACGGCTGACTACTTCATTTCCCAGGCGTCATCATTTTTCACTACAACTGCCACGCTAAACCGATTCCATTAAACAGCGTTCTTGCAATCTGGTATCTAGCTGATTAAAAGATGTGTATTGCTCTCTTCAAGCACTCAAAATCGATGAACGTACAATCAATTGCATTTTGTTCTACACATAAAGCACTTCAGCAGCACAAGCTTTCACCACTTTGACTATAATCCGAGATTTCTAGCATAGATCTCAAATATTTCTTTAAGAGAAGGAAAAGCATGATCGGTGCACGCTTGTTTAGTGATTACCTGAAACCCCGGCCACGGGGACCCGCTCCTCGGTAAAGTCCCCACGTTTCTCCTGTGGATCAGCAGAAACCAGAACGTTCTCTGGCTGTGATCCTTCTTCCGTAATGCTTTTGTGAACTTCTTTCATTTCGACAACCTCAGCTTCTTTGTCTGAATTAGAAATAAAACACGATATTATACAGGAATGGATTTCACCAGCTAAAATACTTAATTCCTGCAGAATCCAAGAACAATTTTAATACACACTGACGCTGTAAGAAGTACATACCCAACTCCATGGGTTCCTCTGGATCTGTTCTTTCATCTGCTTGATCAGATGATCTCTCCATTATGGAGACAACAGTCTGTGCTTCTCTACAGATAATGCAGATGCATTTTTCGTCTGGAGGTTCTGAGACTTGGGCACACTCACTGTGTACCCACCTGTCATAAGACACGACGTTTTAAACATCTCAGGAGCTAAATTTACTATTTTATTATAGTAGGAACATTTTGCTTCATGCAGAATAAAGTAAAAAAAAGAAAAAATTATACCAGGCTGGTAACTAACCTGTGTATTGAGTACTTCACAGTTAAATATCACTGTCTATACTAGACAGGCAAGCTGTTCTAAATGTTATAAGTATTTTGACTTTCACTCTAATCAAAAGTATTTAAATGTATGGAGCTTCACTGGGGTCATGTGGTAAAAAAAAAAAATTATAATAATAATGAACTGTGTGCACGGATTACTAAAAGTGAGCGTGCAGATCAATGAACCGAGAAGCTCGTCTGCGAGAGGTTGTGCGAGGACCACTGAGCTTCTACGAATTCTAAAGTTGACATTGTTGACATTTTTTAATCCCTTGAGCATTCAGTGCGCATGTTTTTTTTTTTTTTCTTCTTTCACATGATCTCTGGGGGGCTCTGTACAAATGGACTAGCGTGACAGATTTTTGTTTGGATTACTTCTTGGATGTTATTTCTCACAAACTTTAAGAAGCACCACGGTGACTAAAGTTTTTCCCAATTTTATTGTGAGCTGCTCATTGAGACTCTTCCAAAGTTAGGCACAATGGATAGGAATAAACAGGCACCACCCACATTTTTTAGCACTACAATTTTTGTTTACAATTTTAAGACCTTAAACCTTTATAATTATTATTTGTATTTTGTATTAGTTGTCATAACTTGAAAGTTTTATACCGTCATTGCTTTATTCTGAACACAAGTAATTAAATGTAACCCTTTGCTTTATATTAGTTTTCTTACTTAAAAACCAAGCACAGCATTTAAACAATACAAACTAACTTTAAATACAGGAGTTTAGCATTTAAATTTCTATTTAATTAAACTTGTACTGAGCAGCATGTGTATCTGTCATCCACCATTATTATTATTTCTAAACAAACTTATCCAATAATTTACTCCTACCACACAGGATGCCAGTGTGTGAATAATTCACAGTGTACCACCTGAAGGATTATAAACAAACGCAGACGGTTTACCCCTTAAAAGTATTGAGCGCAAGTTGAGTATTTGTGAAAAATTATTGTGATTCAAACAACCCCCCCCCTCATTCTCTATTAGCCACACTAAAATTTACACAGTCAAAAAGACAGCAGACAAAAAAGTTGCCAATCAAGTCAGACCCACTGTTTGAGATGGGGGTCTGGAGGTACGGACTCACCTGTGACAGATGGAACAGCGGTGTTGTAGTGTGACGGATGACTCAGTGACCTTACTGCAAACACCACAGACAGATACACGCCGTCGCTGACAGCTTTCACAGAGTGTGTAGATCTCAAACCACTGTGCAGAGCTTGGGAGTGTAAGGCCTCGAGCCCCACAGTCATTACACACACGACACCGCTGCAATGACAACAGGCAAACAAAAAAAAACATGATTTCACTTGTTTTTAAAATTCCCTTGATCAGATGCTTAGTTTGCAGCATTTTTATCAGGTGTGAAAATAAGCCAAACAGCAAGTGTGAGGGTCTGGACAGGTCATCAGTTTGACACACGTACACACTTCTATTTTTATTTAGTGATTTCTTCTTTTTATTTGCTACTTCTACTTTGTACATTTGCGTCTTGCTCATTTTTGAGCATGTGTACTTTGAAACGTCAAATCTGGATGGAACTTACTTTGCACTTCCATGAGTCAGGGGGAACAGAGTCAATGGCTGGCTGCAAACAAAATGTGTGATAGCCCTTGTCACATGCATCACAGACCAGCATCTTGGTGTCTTCCCCCGGTTGCCTAAACATACACAAGACATATTTTTAATATACATGCTTAAGACATATTTTAAACCAGTGAAACAACTCAAATGTTGTAAAGGTAAAACTTATTTTTTTTATATACACACACACATATATATATATACATACATACATATATATATA
>JAQMYJ010000015.1:6832130-6864692 GCA_030014305.1 Clarias laeviceps
TATTATATACATACAAATATATATACATACACATATATATATATATATATATATATTATATACATACATATATATGTATTAGAATGAAAGCGGTCTCTGAAAAACATACCTGCAGGTTTGGCACACCTTACACTCTGGGCACTGCCAGCCAGAGCGCTGGAGCGGTGAGGCGCTGATCTCAAGACACGCATCATGGTAGTGATGCCCACAACCTGTGCAGTACAGTAACCTTCGCACATCGCCAGCAGAGTCGCATAACACACAGCGCACCTCCTCTCCAGCTAAACAGGGACCAAAAAAAAATTATGGTAAAATAAAATATTATTCGGACAGAATCCTAAATGTCATCGAATGTCCTGTTTCTTTAGCAGTGTTCCTTACCCATCTCTTCTGCCTGGTCTATGTGCTCGAGACACAGAAGAGCCAACTGCTTCATGGACTGAAACGATCCGCTCGCAGCCGAACAAGGGAAGTGGTAGGACCGTGAGCAACCTGCAGCACGGCACCTAATGGTCGCACCCATTCTTTTACAATAATCGCACGGCTGTAACAGGGGAAGGGAAAAAAATAATAATAATAAAAATAAAAAAACATTCAAGAGACCATATCATATCACATTGCGTATCCTTGATGTGCAAATTAATTTTTTTTAGTCCACCTGCTGTATCCCTGAGATGACCGCTTTATCCACGTTTATCAGCTCTTCTCCCTCGCCCCTTTGCACCCCTTCTGACCATACTGCACACCAGTGGTGAACACAACAGCTCCCTGTGTAACAAAATATATCAGATATTAACAGTACGGGAAAAACAACACGTTCATATTTTAAAAGAGGAATCAGCAACACTGGATAAAGACTGTTGATATTTAAACTTAACAGAGAAATAAATGCAAACCTCCCCCCACTGTGCTTTCAGAAGAACCGCCCGCAAACTCACAGAAGCGATACTAATAACTGACCAATATTAATATAAAACGTCATCAAGCAGTAACGACCCTTTGCCGATTCATTGGAATAGCATTGTATGGCGCAGTCTGTGCCGCTTTCAATTTACAGAACCAGGGCTTCTGATTTTCAGACCAAAAGCAGATATTCACTTAATTTAATGAAAACTGAACTAGATGTGAATCACTCAATCCTCCTTTAATAAATCCAAAAATAAATAATAGTCTTGAGCATACCTTTGTCATCAAAAAGAGATGCAGGACTGATGGGTTCAGAGAAGCCAATGGAAGACAGGTCATCATTTCCAGCTAATGGCAGTGAGGAGGTAGACGGCTCCAGATTGGGCCAAAGGGAAGAGGGCCCGAAACACCGGAGCTCCCTCTGTCCATGAAGACTTCTCTCAACACAGTTGCAAAGCGCACAGGCTCTGACAATCTCCCTGCACAGATAATGCAAGATTGGTATAGTTGTTTGCTACGGCTAAAATTTAGGACATGCAGAAACCTGGGAAATAACTCTGTATAACTTTCCAGACTCGAATAGCTTTTATATGCAAAAACAAAACGTGGAATGGTAATAAAAGGCTTTACGCTGGTGCAATGGAAGGGTCCACAGTAGTGCCTGAGATGTCCTCTGCAGCAAAAGGGGCTTCTGATTCCCCCTGAGACGGGACGGTCTCGTTTGTAGAGGCACTGTCATCAGCTAGGAAGTAGAAGCCGGAAATAGGTTAAAGTACATGTTTAAAACTGTTGTCTTCACACTTGCCTTGGGAATAATAGCTATGTAATCATTCAAAGAAATCCATCAAATCATAAAATAACTATAAAATCTATTTTTTTAAAAATTACAGAAATTCTCACAGGTCATATCAATAAGATGCATTTCACCGATGTATAGTGCAGAGAAAAAAAATCCAGAACACATAAAACTGGCATCTGTGTTATTTTGCAGTTACATATCAGGACACAGAAATGAAAACTAAAAAAAACAAGAACAACTGAACTAAAGTTTGATTGTTGCTAACCTGCTTTTTCTGAATCATTTTCTTCGCAGTTTGACTTCTGCTCATCCATTCCTTCTCCTGAAGATGATCTCCCTAAAAGAGACCTGAAAAGTGCACAGCTGCTATAAACCCTTCAAATATTCATTCAAGACAAGTAAGCTTTGCATCTATTAGGTTTAACATGAAGTTAAGTTACATACACAGATAGAAATCTGTAAAACTGACTGCTTTTCTAACGACATGCAGTTTACAGATAAAAATATCATTTAAAGAAAAAAGTTCCAAACTCTGACTGGATCATGACAGGATTAAAGGAACCATGCATTGTACTAATACGCTGTACATGCCACATTGCAACAAGACAAAATACAAACCATTAAATCGCATTCGCGTCCTCAACTCATCCTCTTAATTACCGAGCAGGAGCGACCGTCAGCTACAGACGACAGCTAAGGATCTGTGTGTGTTTGCTCGTAAATGCGCTTTTATCCGCCAGTTAGCTACGGATTACAGTACATGTAGCTAGTTTAGCTTAGCTCGATTGCTAGCTTGCTAACCGGGCTTAACAAACTCTCTGCACAAAAATCCACTCCGCGCTCATAAACCCATAAATATAAAGCAACGATTGCACTGGGATACGGTCGCTAAGCGAAACGCAGGGGCAATAAAATATTTATAACGCGTACATAATGATCCCGTAATGCTACTTCCTTCATAGAAAACAACACTAAACGGAGATACACAAAGAAAACACAACTTCCGAGTGGTTCGCTTCCTGTGCCGGTTCATAACCGCTCCGGGCTCAAACAAATCCGCTGATAGATAGTTCCGGAAAATCTGCATGCAATGCAAGTCAAGTAAAAGTGCTGGATAAGACAAGCTTATAATATATATTTAAATAAAATATACTTTACAAAAAACAATAACACAGTATTAAACTAGAGTTTGGTTATTTTAAGTTTTTCCGGACATTTATGAATGTTCGGATTAATATAAACGGTTATCACCACAGATCACTCATCATTTACATTTAGGCATTTGGCAGACGCTCTTATCGACTTACATTTTTTCTCTCATTATACATCTGAGCAGCTCAGGGTTAAGGGTTCTTTGTGGGCCCAACAGTGGCAACTTGGTGGTTGTGGGGTTTGAACCTGGGATCTTCCGAACCGTAGTCCAATGCCTTAACCACTGAGCTACCCCTGGCCCAGTATCATCTATACTGGTTTATCCTGTATACAGGATCGCAGGGGCCTGGAGCATATGCCAGAAGACTTAGGGCATAAGACAGGGTACACTCTGGATGAGATGCCAATTCTTTGCACACACATACGCTCATTCACACACTACAGGCAATTTGGGAATGGCAATTAGCCTAATCTGATTGTTTTTGGACTGCGGGAGAAATCCAAAGTACCCAGAGAAAACTACCCAAGCATGGGGAAAACATGCAAACTCCATGCACACAAACCCGGGACTCCAATCTGGTCCCTGGGTGTGCAAGGCAAGATACTATACAGTGTGGACAGTGGATATACACCTTTGCCGGTGTGAGTTATCGGGAAGGCTTCAGACATCAAAATGTGTATTTGGGTTTTCAGATATGTCAGGATACGTATGTAAAGTTATCATTACTTTTATAACATGTCATTTTTACCACTATCGGAATATGGGAATGATGTCGCAAAAAATGGAGAACTCTGAACAGAAACAACCGAAAAGACCCAGAAAAACATGTGATTGTGTATCTGTGCTATTTCTTTGTATGTGTGACCTATTTATTTTTCTAAGTCATGTTTGTATAGTTGGTTACAGTGAAATAAAATTTAGTTCATATTGCCTATTTTGTGCTGGAAAAAACTCCTGAGACATAATGTTTATAAAAAAAAAAAGAAAAAAAGAGCTATGGTGCTGATAAATTTTCTTGAACAGCAAATAAAGACTTATATTCTTATATATGTGTTTCTTCTAGGAATATAATATCAAATCTATATTAGCATTTGGAAGACTTGAAGCAGTGCAGATGATCTTCAGAATCTAACTATAAGGATAAAACATGGACTAAAAGCATGAGATGCTGTTTAGTAATAAATGAAACATGTAAGCACTGGCAAATCACAGTGGTGGCTTATAAAAAAACTATTCCACAACAGAGTAGACAGAATGGCGTGCTACAGCCAGATGCAGAGCTCTATTTTTTGTTTATTTCTTATGTCATTTCTTTGTGGGTTGAATTTTGGTAAATATGTCTACTCGAAATATATCAAAATAAATAAAACGTGCAATGAACAGTTGTCATGATGCCCTCTGCGCCAAGTTAAACAAGAAAAAAAAAAAAATTCACTCTTATTGCCAATACCGTTAAAAACGTTATTCCCCCACATCCCTTGTTTTACATGTGTTTCCTCCTATGACAACACACAGTTGGGTAAAGGAAACTGCACTGGTTAAGACGTTTAAACTTCTCTCTCTCTCTCTCTCTCTCTCTCACACACACACATTGTATTTCAGACCCGACACTTTATTTCAACCAACATTACGAAAAGCCCTGTTGATCACAACCGGTGAACACTAATACTCTATATATGAAGCATCATTGGTTACTATGGCTGAAGAAGATGTGCACCCCGCCTTGTGCCCTAAGTTTCCTGGGATACGTTCCAGGCCCCCTGTGACCCTGTACATAGGATAAAGCGGTATAGATAAATGATAAAAAGACCTGATTACAATACAGCACTACACGAGGAGATGTGATTTCTGCCAGGTAATGTAAATAAGAATTATTTCCTGCACCTTGCACATGCATATGTGCTACCCAGTGTACATCAACACAAATACAAAAAAATACACCTAGAAGTGATTAAAAAGATCTTTTTGAAAGAAAAAATAATAATAATCACTAGCTATGCCAACTAGCTGGTTTACATCATTATTACATAACAGACCAATACATTAATGCACAGCTGTGAAACCTGAGCATAACTATCAGAGTCAAACAGGTCTACTCTGTTTTAATATAGATTCTAAAAATTAACACTTTAATTCAGGATGGATGATTAAATTTACACATTTACGCATCATTTAGAACGTCTCTGCTTTGTAAACAACATGCACTTTTAGCAAATAAGCTGGAAGTGGGTAGGGAGCAAGTGAACCTTTTTTCCTGAAATTGATGTGTTGTAAGCAGGAAGAAAAAGGGAAAGCATAAGGATTTGAGTAACTTTGACTAGGGCCAAACTGAAATGTGGAGAAGTGGACAGGGCCAGAGTAAGTCCAAAACTGCAGCTCTTGTGGGATGCAGTTCCATGCACATGGGAGTGAAGACTGGCCCGTGTAATCACATCCAATAGAAGAGCTACTGTAGCTTAAACTGATGAAAAGATGAATGCTGGTTGTGACAGAAATTTGTCAGAACACACAGTGCATCACTGTTATGGTGGCAAAAAAGGTGACCTACTCAATATTAGTAAGGTGGTCATAATGTTATGGCTGATCAGTGCAAGTACGCAGGCTAAACATGGCTAGCTTTCCTAAACCAAAATAATGAGTCAGTGGAGTGCTAGGGAAGTATGCAACACACACACACACACACACACACACGGCAGGGAAAGTTCCTCCAACTAGTGACGTATATGACCATAAGAGCATTGATTATGATATTAAACTGATAAGTTTGTTAAGTTTAAAAAGTAAACAAATCATAACGAACCCATGAGAGTGTTTAATAACCTAGTTATTAAAGTAGTTGTATTTAGCTTTAAAGTAAAGTATGTCAGGAAAACATTTAACACCAACTCACTTATCACCTGTAAATGCACCTACACGTAGTGTGGTGTAGATGTATTTGTGGACAATGGCTAGTTAGCTAGTTAGTCAGCAAACAAACTTTACGTGTCAAGTTTACAAAGCAGTATGTTTAAACCAGTTCAGCACTTTAAGCTAGCTGTCAGTAAACCAGGCCAAAGTTGCCCATAAACAGTGTCATAGAAAGACTCAGTGAGGTGAAAACAAGCTAGCTGCTAGCTAAAGATAACTTAGTATTTGAACTTTGCTAGCTAAGCTAAACACCAAGGACACCCACCGTTCGTGCATCGTTGCTAGGTGTAGAAAGAAAGTAAATGCGATTTGTTTCGAGTCTCAAAACATTCACACACACGACATAGCTAGCTAAGATGTTAGTTAGGTTTGTAAACTTTAAAAATAAACAAGAAGCTAGCTAGCAAGCTAGCACTTGATGCTTAGGCTGGTTCGTAGACTAAACTCAGGTACGAGGTGAGGTTAACTACTTACACTACTAAGGTGCACCACTTCACCATGCTAGCAACCAAACTAGCAAACAAAACATAAAACACAAGCTATAAGAGTTGGACTCACCTCACAGAACGTCCTTATACATGATCAGAAAGCCATACGGACACAAATCCGTGTGTGTTGGTTTCATTTCATAAAGCTGAGCAAGCTGTGTGTGTGAACAGCCTGTGTGTGTGTGTGTGTGTGTGTGTTGTGGTGCAGATTGAGGGGGGAAGGAAGTGCCCGAAGCCCTTGGCTGCTTTGCTCTAGCTGTAACGCCTGCTAACTTGATCATGTATTAGCTAGCGTACAAAAATGGCTAACCAAATTAATCATAGCATACTAGAAAGATAAACAAGCAGACTTTTGGGAGAAACTCGGATCTATTTGGATGGGAGTGTAGTTCCTAGTTTAAATGCTTCTTTGCTAATTTGAAGGCGTTTCAAAGCTGAACTGCGTAGCTGGTTTTTCGCTTTTCCTTTCTGTGTGTGTATAATAAAGCCTGATACACTCGTTAAGTTTATTTCTTTTTAAATTTGTTATGTTTCCCCGACAGTTATTTTTTTTTAATTGGGTTCATTGGTATTATTTTTGTCTATCTCTCATTATGTGAGCTAATGTTGTTGTTTGAGCTTTGTTATCTTTTGGAAATCGTTTTCACCGCCATGTCCATTTTAATCAGTCTCACCGCCTCGATGGTCACACTGGGCTCAACGCACCAAAATTCAACCCAGAAATATCAGTTTATTTTTATATTTTTGTTTGTATTGTGTGTAAACAAGGCTTTAAATCTTTCTTAGGATGTGAAACGGGTGTGAGACACTCCATGGCTCAGTACAAATTGAATTGCAGCCATTTTCCATCCAGCAAATATTGTTTACGGTCAATAATCATGATGGCGCACTGGCTTTCACTGAGTGATACACGCATTTCCATTTCATATTAATTCATGAATGAAAAGACTAAACCATAACCTTATAACCTGTTCACTTCTTACACGTGAGATTACTGCTCACTGGCCATACTGACTTTGAGAAGCTGAGACAGAAACTTTTAAGTAACCTTGAATGCACACACACATTTATCATATATTAGGGTTTTGTTCTCAACTATAATTTTGTACATTTTAGTTTATTTTTATTTATTTTTTTATTCCCAGCACTAACAAACCCTCTTTAGCTTAAGCATTAGATTTAGTGTGTTGGAAGGAGGGAAACAGGTGGTTCTTCACTACTAGGTTTGGGAACCTGCTTCAACCAGGTGTAAATGCATGGAAGACATGAAAGTAATATCACCCATGAGCACTGGTGGTTCAATGGTAGGTTTCCCGCCCAATGCCTAAACCCGAGCCACTGTCGTTGTCGTGCAATGTCGATCTCAAGCCCGGGTAAAATAGGAGGGTTGTATCAGGAAGGGTATCTGGCATAAAACCTGTGCCAAGTTGTTGTGCAGATCAGACAGACCCCCTGGCGACTACTCGACGGGAGCATCCGAAGGACTAATAACATGGCCGCTGTAGCGACCCATCGAAGGAAGCAGCCTTCTACTGCTAAGGACTAACAACAACAACATGAAGGTAACATCACCAGATTCCCTCATGTCAAATTATCAATTAGTTTTCTTTTTGTGGAAAAAAAAGATAGCGGTGGTGCCTGGGACCTATCCCAGGAGACTTTGGGCATTAGTCAGAGTGCACCCTAGACAGGGTACCAGTCCATCAAAAGGCACACACACACACACACACACGTACACACACACAATACAGGCAATTTGGGAACACCAATTAGCCTAATCTGCATGTCTTTGGACTTTGGGAGGAAGCCCACAAAGCATGGGGGCAACACGCAAACTCCACACACACAGACCTGAGGCAGAAATCAAACCCTAGACCCTTGAGGTGCGAAGCCACAGTGCTAATCCTTATGCCATCATACTGCCATCTCAGGTCAAAAAGGGCCCCTCTAAAATACATTCATTCATCCATCTTTAGTAGCTGGTATTTCCTGTTATTGGGCTTGGTGGACCTGGAGCCTGTAGCAGCAAAACTGTATGGAACACCACATCCTACACAGGATATCATGCACACACTCACACTGATACATATGGACAATTTTAAACCACTTTTTTCAATCACTTACCAACATGTTTTTGACATGTTGTAGAAGGAAACTGAAGAAGCTAAAGGAAACACATGGGGATACAAGAAGAACAACTGAAAGAGCATGGTCAGTAAACACAGCTCAACCCTTGAGATTTGAGGTGGTAATTCTACCCAGTACACCACATTCTGCCTAAATGACCTTTGGAATATTAATATGAATCAGGGGTATGGTAGATGTACCCATAATTTTTTTTCATCAAGAAAGTAAGCCAAATCCAAACAATGTAATGTTGCAAAAAACTAATATTTTTTAGCTACTCCAAAATGTCAAGGAAAAAAATAAGGACAACTTTTGGTGGACTCTGGGACTTAAATTTATGTAAAAGTATAAATTACAGCGAATGTTGTGTATATGCTGGATGCATTAATGTTGAACTTTTTTTTAATGTATCAGAACCGATGTTACATGAATAGATGATTTTTCTACTTTAGTGCAACAGTTGTGATTGTTCTGGGTCGGTTCCAAAAGACTATTGACTTCAGATGACCCGAATAAAAAAATTAGAGTAGTTTAAGTCTGATTCTATTTGATGGTCTTTTGTTATTTAAAAGCCTTCTTAAGTATGAAACAAAATATAAAATATAAAATTTTATAAAAGGAAAAAAGCCTATTGATATAGACTTTTGGAACACTCTGTATATTGATCAACGAATGATGCTGCATATATTCCTTAATTAAATATCCCCTAAATAATTATGATGTAATTCATAATGTATTCTTTTCATAGTTTATATATATATATATATATATATATATATATATATATATTTATCACCTTAAATTATTACCACTTAATTATTTTCATATACTCGTTACACACAGACGTCTATACAACTAGGACAAGTAAAACTCATACACCCTTTTGTTCAGGATTTCATTTAATCATGAAGGCTATGCCCCCTAAAAATTGACTGGTTAGAAAAGGTAACTGAGGATGTGATTTCCTGATGCAGTTTCTCCTATTGGCCATAAGCAGACGAATCACAGAAATATCTTAGGTGGATTTGTGCCCAGCTGCAGCCTCCATCAACAGGATAATCCTCTTTATACATATTTCTACAGCTCTCCTAAATACTAGAATAAGAAGCACAGCTTTAAAAACATTATGCATTTTGCTTTTTTTCTGAAGTTTCTGAACTCTGTCAGTATGTATGTTTCAGATAAAAAAAAAAAAGTTTTTCCTTACTAACGTACATTTTTATTTACATCCCCATCTTGGTGACAGTTGTGTTCCAAGGAGATGCTTAAAGAGAATCTTGAATGCCGTCTAATCTGATTTAGATGCTGAACCCAGTGGTATTTGTTTCCATCGACAGAGACCTTTAGATTTTATTATTTAAAGGTCATCTATGAATAACATATATCACTGTAGCTTTTGTTGCTTGTAATTCAGCTTTGTAAAGGCCCACTTTCAAAGTTTATGGGGTATATTCCTAAAGCAAGCATTCAGGACTTTAATTAAGAGTTATACTGTACTTGTAATTTTTTATTTAAAAAAAGTGTAATAAGAAAAAAGTTTGCTGTTTGGTGAAGTTTTAACATCATGTAACCGATGAACCTTTTTAAACCACTGATTTAGGCTTCAACGTCAGTTACATAATTAGCACATGTAAAATATTTAATAATCATGTTACATCTTTCATGAACAGGTTATAAGCAGGGATCAGGTTGAGGTGCCTTGTAACAGTGCAAATTGTCCACAAGGGGGTGCAATATTCATTCATTCATTCATTCTTCTACTGTATACCACTCATCCTGTACAGGGTCGTGCTGGCCTAGAGCTTATCCCAGGAGACACAGGGCACGAGGGGGGATACCAATCCATCACAGGGCACACACACAGACAAATACACTATGGGCAATTTTGAAATGCCAATTAATCTGAATGTATTTGGACTGAGGGAGGAAACCCAAGAAGCACAGGGAGAACATGCAAACTCCCAGCACACAGACCCAACACGGTAATCAAACCCTCGGCCATGGAGGAGCGAGGCCACAGTGCTACTAATATTATCATTAGGATGAGTTGGTGTCCAAAAGAACAGAAATAATATTTTAAAGGTGATTGACATTTTTACCTTTCTTATGATTAAAAAAATGTGCAACTTGTGGTAATACAAAGTTGACAATGCAGAACATGATCCTGGAAATGAATGGAGACAAATAAAGAGACAAATTAGACAGATGCTTAAAAATATCCATAATTTTACCATATTATCTTCTTAAATATCAACCATCAAAAATGCCCATTTCATTTGCAGTTTTTTAACAAAATATTCCATAACAATTCATGTTCAAGGTTAAGAGGTCTTTTGTGTTTTAATTGTATATTTGTACTATAGTAGAACAATAGAGTCTGTGCTGTTTCAGGGTTAAGTGTGAGTTATTATTATTATTATTATTATTATTATTATTATTATAACTGGCCTGCCAGTTACTCCTTTGCAACCGGACACTAACAAAAGACAGCAGTTAAAGTTTTAAAAAGTTGACTTAGCGAATACAACCCATTGAACATTAACATGTTCATCCTACAGTTCATCTACACACACAAGGGCAGGTGTAAATAAAAAAAAAATTATAATGATAAAAAAAAAGACATGAAGTCATGAGATTAATTACTATAACTTTAAATGGTTTATACTGTATATATTATAAATCCAAAAGTATAAAAATAGCATTTTTCTAAGAAATATTCCCTATTATGTATAAAAACGTTGCTCTGAATCAGACATTACAGTGTTCTTCAGATCTATGAATGGCCACAATAAAATGAAGCAAAGGGAATTAATAGTACTATATTACATATCAGTTCATTATGTTTTTGGTGGTAGTAGCCTTTCTTCGGTTAGAATTTTTTGCCCTTAGTAGAAAGATGTTACTGATATCTCATGTCCTGGATCTTCAGGCACAAAAGGAGGTTTCCACAAAATCTGAGCAATCACACATAGCAGCCTTGCATACCAGTGAACCCCTACCTGTGTGCCATCTAGACAGTAATGTGTTTTAAATGATATGCTGTTCAATTTGTTCATTTTCTTGTGAACTACACCTGAACTGTTATATATTACATTCATATGTCCTCTGGAAAGAATTTGGTGAGATGGACGGATTGCGTGAACCTCTGCAGCATCTTGCTTCATCACTGTAAGTGGATTCATCTCCCTGAATACCTGTGACAGTCCAAACAGGAAGCGAAGGGGCCCGAATGCCCAGTGTGCCAGCCTATGATCGTCTATAGATGCATAACTGGATGCCAGCACACCGTCCACAAACAGGGTGCCATGTTCCGTCAATGGAGCATAAACCCCAATTCTTTCTTCTTGTGAGACAGAAACAATTCTGGAAGGATACACATGGCCATCCCTTCCACAAATTAGTACATAGACTCCCCTTGTGACGTGACTAGCAAAGCTAGCAGAGTACTCATGGTAGTACAACTTGAGGTTGGGAGCCATGAAGATGAGGTGATTAGATGTGATTGTGAGTCTATGTCCATTTTCTGTGCTGAGAACCAAGAAAGTGGACTTGTGCTCAGCATCCAAATGTAGGAACAGGAGGACGCGGCTAAAGATTACACCACCAGACTCAGACAAAGCAAGCACTGAGTCTCCAGGCTGCAGATGAGACATAGGCTTTTGCACTCCTTCTGCTAGAGTCACGAGTGAGGAAGCTGAGAAACAGCCTCCCTTTTCCACTGCAACAGAATGATCTGGGGAATCGAGAAACAGAGCAACAGCAAAGGTTAGACTAATTATCAGTGTTATCTACGTTATGGAATAATTTACAAAAAGGTGACAAATTAAAGTAAAAAACTGTTTCTGTTATGCTGTGGAAAGGCTTTTGCTTGCATCGTTTCAGTTCACTTATCCCCTTAGAGGAAAGTATCTCTGCAAATCAATGCAGTTCTTCTGATTGGCAAACTTTATTCTATGATGAAAGATTTGATGGGAATGGGCTTTTCCAGGATGACCCTGTCCCTTTCCTCAGGCCACACAGACACACTAAATAGTATGAATATTCTGTTAATCATAAGTTTTGGCCTTCACAGCCACCAGAACTCGGTCCAGTGAACAGATAAGGAAGGTTTTGGTGGCTCTTTAAAGGCATCTTCAAACCAGCAATTAAAGAAATAGCTCTTCTTAGTTCCAGAGATGTGTAAAGTCTAGGTCAAGATGCATTAAAGCTAATCTGACTGTCCCTAATGGCTTAACATATATGAAATGTAATGTCTTTCTTTTAATTTGTCACCATTGTATATGGGCACAGTAAATACATACATTTAAAAAGCCACATTCAAACTAAAAGAGATTTACCTGCTTTGACAGAACAGTGGACATGATACTTGGACTCATAGTATACCCAGTCGAAGCCGGCCTCAACAGCCAACTGGGCAAGGAGGCCATACTTTTTTATGTCCCTGTCTGAGGTGGTTATGTCCACAGCACGGCCCTCATAATGCAGAGAGCCAGTTGGATGATTATCATCCTCGTCCCAGGCCTCGGTCACTCTTAGCCGAACACCCGGCCATTGGTTCATAACTGCAATGGCCAGTTTATTTAGGCAATCCTTACACCGCTGCCAGGAGAAAAGAAAGTTGTTATTCAAAGGATCAGGTTAAATAATTATTGTTAAATAATACCACCATAGCACCACACCTAGGCATGATTCTTTATTCTCAGTAGATTCCACTTTCACATTGCCTTCAGCAACATGAGCAAGCTGAGCAAAGACTAAACACCACAGTATTGGGCTGTGTTTTGTCTCTCTGTCTTGGTTTTGTTCACTGGTTGACATCAGCAAATTTTGTCTGTACATTCAGCTCTGATAAAGGCCATCTACAGCCTCCTACAAAATACCCCTAACAATCAAAACAAAGTTACTGTAACTAATCTCCAACATTCTTTGGCCATCTTCAGCAATGTTAGAGAGTAAATTCAAGGTCACATTTTTTTCTCTCTCACAAGATAGTAATATTTTCACACAGCCTTTTATGCATGGTTAGTCAAATGGCAGCGTTATTACAGTATCTAGCTTCTGGCTTCTGTCTGCTGTAGAGGACCACTAAACTGTGGTTTAGTTTAACGTTTCAGAAAAAAAATGTGGTTTGTCGTGAGAAATTTAATGTTTTACAGTGGAGTATATTGAGACCATTCAGAAAGAGTGAGAAAGGTCAAGTGACAGAGACAGGAGGTCAAGAAAAGGCAAGCAGAGAAGAAAAGGCGAGACCCAGTCTGAGTGAGAGGGCAGATTGGTGGAATGTTTGGGCATGCATTTGTGAATGTGACAGAGAAAAGTGAGAAATTAAGCCAGGCGAAAAACAAACCGGGCCCATTTTTCTCGCAGTGAGGTTTGACAGAGGCGTTTCATTGTCAGAACTACAATAGAGGCTTTTCCGATGCTGACATTACTTCAGCAGGCGGGAATTCTGTACAGACAACCCCGCAGAACTACCAAAACATACACAAAGGACAGCTTTCAATGCTGGACAAGGAGCAAGCACATGCATACATACACATATGCCAACTTTCAGCTTTGGCATCAGAAAGGCACCTGTGACTCAGCACGACACACATAATGTGTAATCTAAGTAGGTTGTCCCAGTTACTGTATGACTCAAAGGACTCAAATAATGTTTATCAAATAAAAAGCCCAAATATTATTTTCCGATCTGTATTAAATGTTACGCTGAGGACGTGTGCAGTGGATTCCCCTAAAGTAAAACTCACAGGGTTCATTTACTCCCACTAAAACTTTGACAACCTATTTTACACATTAATGAAAAGCCATTACTGTTTCACCAAGTCACCTATTTGTTTAAGTTAGTAATGAGCTTGCACATTTTTAATCATTAAAGGAATTTGTTTCGGTTGTGGATTACGCAAACTTCATCTACTATTTTAATTACATGAACAAAGAAGGAAAACAAGAATTTAATAATTTCTTAGCACCAAAGACTTCGATTAAAGATTAATGAATGACTTCACACTGGGGATAGACTTGTTAATCCATTTTTTATGTGATTTAAAAAAAAAAAATTAAAAAAAAAACCTGGCTTGGTATATTCAAAATATTAAGCATGTAAATGCATGATTAAGATCCAAAATGCTTTGGAAATAACTGTGTAGATTGTCCTCAATCATTCAAAGGAAAGTGTCAGACCACTAACATGTATGGCATTTGGCAGACATCCTCATCCTTAGATTTATCTCATTACACATATGAATAGTTGCGGGTGAAGGACTTGCTCAAGGGCATATTGCATATTGGTGGTGCTACGGTTTGAACCTGGGACCTTCTGATCAGTAGTCCAAACCCCCTAACCACTGAGCCACCCCTGCCCTGACATGCTCTCTAACAGACCATTACGGTGTTTTGTAATAGGTTAGATTTGATGCATCACTGAACTTTTGTTGTTGTTATAGTTTTCAAAAAAAAAAAAACGTATACTTTATGCATTGATTAGAACATGAAGGACTAAACGTGCAATGAATTACTGCAGGGAAAGTTCATTAACCATTACCCAGCTTCCACATTACCTTGGTCATGAACCGGTCTGCTTTAGTGTGCTCCTCGTCTTTGAAGTCAATGTCAGGGTTGTAGTTGCACACCAGCTCGTTGAAGCGCTCAGAGTGGCGCGTTATCTTTCCTTCGGCCCTGCCGCTCGCACCCAGGTTGTTTTCGGAGACGTTGGGCACGTGCTGCTTGTAGGACAGCGGTGTGAGTCTGCGCGGCCTCGGACGCCCGCCGTATCCCGGACCGGGCCCGCAGCCGTGCACCAGCAGCCAGGCGCAGGTGCACGCCGCCGCCAGCAGCCCGAAGCGCGGAGCCGGCGTCATTTGATGTGCGCGCTCTGGACGGCCCCGGGACTCCGAGCGCAACGGCACTAAGCACCTGCTGGCATTTCAGCGCGAGTCAGGTTTTTTTTTTTTTCCACGACCGGACCGAGAGCTCAAATTAGCAGCAATGCGCGCTCTCCCGGGGACTGGAGACTGTCAATCATTAACCAGACTGAGCTTCCCGACGGATCAAACACATTGTTATAAAAATAAATAAATAAATAAAACGTCCTACAAAATGTTACAAGATCAAATAATTTAGTAAACAATTGTCCTTTTGTATTACGACTTGCTGGAATGGTATAGATACAGAGGACGATTCCTTCCATTTACATCTCAAGCTCACAGCAGCTCAGTTACCTGCTCCTCGATAGAGATGTGCACAGCCGCAGGTGTCTCATCCTAAATCCCATCGTTAGTGTTCTCCGCACCTTGGACAGCTCCGCACACACACACACACACACACACACACACACAAAAGTCTCTTCCAGATGTCCTCTATCAATGCAATGAAAGTGAAGACGGTGCTGAGGTGAGGAGGATTTGCCGGCGAGCGCTTTTAAACTGCTCCGATCTGACTGCACGCTTATGTGAGGGACAGGACGGGACGGGACGGGACAGGACAGGGCAAGACCGCCCCCTCCCTTCCTGCGCGCTGTCCGCACGCGCGCCTCGACTTCCCCGTCGCAGCCCAAAGACCTGTCTGTCGCATCTTAATAACTCACCATAAGAATACCTTTAACATCACAGATTCACTCCTCAGCACTATTTGCATGTATTTGAAAAAAACTCTCTCTCTCTCTCTCTCTGTCTATATATATATATATATTGTTACAACATCCCCTTAGCCTAGAAAATGCAAGCAAACTGTAAAGTAGATGATGTAACATGCTTGTTTAAAAAAAGGGCCATACAGTTGTTTCAGGCTACAACAAACCTGTAGACTGGGTTTTGCTCAAGGATCCATAGTAGTTTGATGGTGCACTGTGCACCAACCACTGGGGGTTGCCCAAGTACACATTCAGTGCCTGTCCCAAGCATAGACAAACGGGGAAGGGTTGCATCAGGAAGGGTATCCGACGTAAAACCTGTGCCAAATTAAATACTCAGACACGGTGATCCACTGTAGCGACCCCCCAATGGGAGCAGCCAAAATAATAGCAGATCTCTCTGAACTGTAACTCAAAGCCTTAAACACTGAGTCACTACAACTCAAATTAAAAACTGAACATCTGACTCAACTTACTTGCATTGATGTGATGCAAATAACCTAGGTTAGTTTTGCTGTGGAGATTGAATCAGTACTAGTTGAGGTGACTCAGTAGTTTAGGCTTTGAGTCACTCTGTTCAAGTAAATTACTGTATAATTACTGTATTACAGACATTCACAAGATTTATCCACATCCCGATGCATATTAAAGAAGCAAAAAAATACCACATCATTAGGTACATGTTAGTCATACACTTATCCACTTTATAGTTTAACCACTTAATCTGGAGTGTATCCCAGAAACACTGGGCACGAGATGAAGGATGACAGGAAACCAGTGACACACATGTACGCACTCATTCAGACATAGGGGCAATTGTGTGGATTTTCGGGATAGGGAAGGAAACCAGAGAACCCAGCAGAAACCCAAACAATCATTAACAGCTTGCAATATTAAACTGATTGAATTGATTCTTAGGGTTCACACTTTGAAAAGTATCTGTGTAATGCAGCTGTACACAAATAAGAATATATTAGATTACTAAAATCTGCAAATATTAATGTGCAAGCCTATACCTTAATCCTTTACATATGATTTTTTATGTATATGTTTACAACAACATGAATTAAGTGAGGAAAATATTTTAGACAGGTATAATTATATAAATATACACATATACAGTACAAATATTAATATTAATAAAATTTCCCTTTGGGATTAATAAAGTACTTTATCTATATACAGCTTATGATGTGAATTTTGACAGTGAATGGACACCCCCTGTTAAGTACTACATGGTCTACTCTGTAGTGCACTTGCAAAAACAACAGTAAAAATAAGATTAAATGTAAGTCTGACATTTAATAGACTTTTTTTCAAGGACTTTCTGCTTACAAGTATTAGCATTAGCTTGCATACACGATTTAGCTTTCCTTTCTTTTATCCGTCCAATTCAAAAAAGGTGCTAACTAATTGTGGTCCCTGTGCACTTAAGGTTTCTCAGTGGGGAACACCCATCAGTTCTAAAAACATCATTTATACTTTTGCTTTTCTAGAACAATAGATTGAGATGACCGCAGGACTGTTACTTTAACAATATGAGTAAGTGGGGGAAGAAAAATAAAGCAGAGCAAAATATTGCAGTGATTTCCATTGACCTCCAATATGCATCCAGAACTTTGGCAACTAAGATCATTTATTAGACACAAAATGACATACAGGACAAAGGTTAGGGATTGCCCTGAATATCTCCAGGAAAACTCTTCTTTACTGTCTATTCAGTGATTGTGTCTTTCCTTTCTGCTGAAATAGTGTCAGACACAGCACATTGTGTTGCAAGAGGGTAGAGAAAAAAACTGACTCCAGTTGCATAAAACAATATGCCTCTTTAAACAGGAACATTCATTCATTTTCAGCAACCACTCTGTCCTGGTCAGGGTCACAGCAGATCTGGAGTTCCTATTCCAGGAACCGTCGGTGTGAAGTAGGAATACGCCCTGTCGTGACATGCACACACACACACACACACACTATATATAGGCAATATAGCGTAACCAATCCATGTTCCAGTAAATTTGGGATGAGGGAAACCCATGCAGACATGGGGAGAGCATGCAACGTGACACATACACACACAGCTGGGAGCTGAGGCTGAGGTGGTCATGACATATTCTTCTTATATTACTTAATTTTGCAAATGTCCCGTTTTTGGGTAAAAATACTGTATAATAAAAATCATCTGATTGTAGCAGGTCTTAGTATTAGGCAAATACAACGTCAGACAAATAACAACACATAACTGTTTTCACCATGCCATTATTTATCTAACAAATAATCAAGCCAAAAATATATATGAGCAATCCATGATTCAAAGCTTATAGATCCACCTTTAGCAACAATAATTTTAAGTAATAATTTCCTGTATGATTTTATCAGTTTCTCACATCAATGTGGAGGAATTTTGCTTTTGCTTCAACATTACTCCAACTCATTAAGGTTTTTGAAGAGGTACATCTCTCTTAAGATTCCACCACAGCATTTCAATTGTGTTAAGGTCTGGTCTTTTTTAGCCATTCTGATCTATCTAGATTTACTAGTGTGCTTCAGATCATTTTCCTGTTGCAAGACCCAATTTCCAAGCTTTAGCTGTCAGAGAGATGCACTCACATTTGTCCCTATAATACTTTGGTATATAGAGGAATTCATGGCCAACTCACTGACTGCTAGGTGCCCAAGTCCTGTGGCTCCACCATGCTTGACAATGGATATGAGGTGTTCTGATGAAATGCTGTTTGGTTTTCACCACACATGCCCAGCTCCATGTTTGGTGAAAACCATGCACAATATTTCAGCAATAATTGTGCTGTCATGAACTCTAACATTTAACATGCTCAGTCAGGCCTGTAGGGTACAAGATGTAGCTCTTGTTTTTTTTTTTTTTTCATTTCTCTGATCATTGCACCGTATGACCTTGGAGTGAATGTGCTTGGACGCCCACTCTTGAGAAGATTGGCAACTATCTTTAATGCTTTTCACTTATGAATAATCTTTCTTATTGTAGAACATTGAACTCCAAGTTGTTTGGAATTGATTTTATAACCTTTTCCAGATTAATGTGCAGCAACAACTGCTTCTCTAAGACCACTGCTTACGTTTTTCCTTCAGGGCATTGTGTTAACACACACCTGAATGCTCCAGAGCAGCAAACTGCCAAAACTTCACACCTGCTGTTGATCACTTAGTCAAGGGCTGATGATTAGCAGCACCTGGCTGCAATTCACTCTTTTAAACCCTGTGGAAGCAGCAAGGGCGCACTTAGTGTAGTCCACATGTTTTTTTTTTTTCTTTTTGGCTTCATGTTTGTTAACTCAATAATGGCACAGTGAAAAAAGTTACATGTCTCACGTTGTATTTGCCCAATACTAATATCTGCTGTGATCATGATGATCATCAGGTAATTGTGTTGAACTTCTAAAAGAAAAGTAAGCTACAGATATCTCTATAAGCTATATAGCAGATATCTGTATATATCTAAATTAAGACAACTTGTCACATTGCCAAACAACAACAAACTACTATTAATATCACAAAGCACTTATATTGGAAATAATCAGCCTCACCACATCAAGAATAAGACACATTTTATTTGCTCATATGAAGCATCTGCCATACAATTCGCCGTGGAATATATTATAAGAAAAACAATAACATATTCAAACAATGACATTAATATAAACCTATAATGTAAATCATAGCTGGAACTACTGGTGGACCTGCAGTTTTATGAAACCAGAAATTTATCACCGTTTGTCTATGTTGTGGCCGGTCATTTTTTTCCCTTTATTTCTTTGGCTATGCTGTCAATCACAACAGCTCTATTAACATTATGTTAAATGTTTAGAAATTATATAATCCAAAATGTATACAATTTACATTAAAATATATCCAGAATTATTTGTATTTTTTTTTATTACGGAAATTAAGGGAACAATAAAACATTTAAATTGTAAATTACTGGAGAAATATAGGGTGGCATGGTGGTTTAGTGGTTAGCAATGTCACTTTGCATGTCAAGGGTCTGGGTTTGAATCCCACTGTGTGAATGGATTTGCATGTTCCTTTCTGTGCCTGGTGGGTTTTTTCCGGATATTTCAGTTTCCTTCCACAGTCCAAAGACATGCAGATCAGGCTAATTGGCATTCCCAAATTGCCTGTAGTGTGTGAATGAGCATGTGTGCATTTGTGCCATGAGATAGATTGGCACTCTGTCCGGGACTCTGAATGAGTGAGAATGGAAAAATATAGTCCATACATGGCACTGACTGTTATATAGGTATTACTTAATTATAAATAGAAATCAGGAAATAGCTACTACTATAAGAAGAATGGTAATGAAAACAAGCTTTTCATTCCCATTTTCAAATTTTCAACGAAGTTTAATTATTAATATTATTTGACCCCCTCACTTGATCTTGGCGTCCACCTTTTGGGTTTTACTAACCACACTTCCCTATTTCAGGATGGGAGTATGTGCCATGAATGGCCTTGTTTCCTGAGTTGCCGCAGCACAGAAACGAGATCTTTCCTGCCAGAGTTACTCCGGCTCGCTTTGTTCCCCATCACAGTGGGCTTGTGACTGCACCTGGGCTCAGAATAGTATGCTGCTGTTGAGCTCATGCCAGCATGCTCAGCTTCAGTAAAATTAGATGCTGAGTCATTTATAAAGCTCTTAGTTCCACTGGCTTCTAATCATCTGTCATGAGATGTCCATCAGATAAGGCTCATAGCTGAAATCGTAGCCATAACATACAAACTGTTGATATGTATGTGTATGTAACAAACACTTCAAACCGAGCCCAGGTCAGAGGATGTATGTGAGACTGGAAATGTAAAAAAAAAAAAAAGAAGAAGCTGATTAGACACTATGAAGGATCTTCATTTCCCGTCAGAGAAACTGATGGCAAGGGCGGTCAAGGAGCAGACTCTTCGCGCGAGCATTTCCATCAAGCTATTCTAAGCGGTTTCAACTCTGTTATCAGTGCAGGAAAAAGCAGGGTGTTGCATCCCAACAAGAGCACGGGTCTGGGGTCTGCGTAAGGTTTTAATAGCAACAGCACACAAACGCTCATGACCTTACATAACACCCTTGTCACAGCTTAACGCCACGGGACACAGGATGACAAAAGAGGATGATCTGTAAGTGTGTTTATGACAGTAAGCTGTGATATATGTTTCAATGTGATCGTGGCATCCTTTTAGCTCTTACATCATGCTTCTAATATATGGGGCCACTTTTCAACACGAGATTTAGATTTGCCTTCGTGTGACAGCCGTGATGCTGCAAAAGGCTAGACAATAGCTTACAAGGGTGGAACTTCCTGGCCCTGAGGCAAGCAGGTTAGAGGTCAAAAGAAAATATATATACTGTGTATATATATATATATATATATACACCTCATACTCCCTTTCATTTTTGCTACATATCTAAGAACAGCTGTTTTCTATGCAAACAATATATAGTATTTGTTTCTGTCATATCATATACATCGTAGGTTCTTCAGTATTCAGCACTTACGTGAAACAAACTGTGAGGGCCAGATTTAGAATTATTGGTGTTCTGTTCAAATCTTGTCAAGTTGTCTTTGTGGTTAGTACTGTCACTTGTATTGCACCTCCTAGTCCTGAGTTCGATTCCCCTGTCAGGCCTGAGTGCAGTCCAAATAAAAACCCCATCCTTGTCTTTGTTCCAATAATTATGGACTTGTCTGTATCTACAGTGCATCTTGAAAAAAAGTTAATATTTAGAATATTAAAATATATTTTGAGTAGACTTTCAATTTTTGAGCTGTATCTTGTTAATATTTCACTTTATATGGAATAAAGCTACAATATATATGAGAATTTCACTCTTGAAATAAAATTACAAAAAAATTGTTTTTTAGGTGTATGTGTGTATATATACACACACTAACCATGAAAAATATGCCAGAGTTCTTCTGGTAATTTTTTTTCTCACTACGTTTTATTTTCATGCAACACCTGAGTGCGTACATTGGTCCCTTGGTCCCTAGTGACCACACTAATCAGTATGATGGCATCACTTAAAATTAAGAACAAAGAATGAAAGAGCATCTCATTATCCTGAACAAATGTGGATGATATTATTTTGGATTATTCCAGATCCAGTTTTTAATAAAGCTGATTGTTCAACAGGGTTACATGCAATTTTTTCATATTGTGCACATACAGTTGAAGTTGTGCTTGCAATGAAACTTTTCAACTGGGCTTGTGCTGGGGCTAAATGCTTGTACAGCTTGCATCTTTAAAAGAAATAAACCCCTGGGATTTAGTGCACAAATTTAATTTTTTTCTGAAATGTCAAAATTATATATACCGTGCATGGACACTTACTCATTGTCTATACCGCTTTATCCTGTATTCCGGGTCATGGGGGCCTGGAGCCTACTTAGGGCACAAGGCGGGGTACACCTTGGACAGGGTGCCAATCCATCGCAGGGCACACATTCATTCACACACTACGGGCAATTTGGGAACGCCAATTAGCCTAATCGGCATGTCTTTGGACTGTGGGAGGAAACCGGAGCACCTGGAGGAAACCCACCAAGCACGGGGAGAACATGCAAACTCCATGCTCTATACAGGGACAAAATTAAGCAAACAGCACCCTTGATATTAGATTGAATTTTCACCTGTACCAGACTCTTTTGGTATCCACATATTTGGAAGTTGGATATTTGAAATTTTATCTAATTTGGTAGAATTAGTTGTTAAATTTGCTTTGAAACACAGTCTGCAAAGGTCAGTAGAGTTGTACAGAGCTCCAAAAACTTACTTAACCTGCTTTATCTATTTTACAGCCAGCTTTAATTGGATGAAACCTCACTCAAAGGTTTTAACTGTCTAGCTAATAATTTGAGGTAGTCTTTCCTCTTCATAATTAAATCCAATGCACTAAACAGCCCCAAAGCATGCCATCACAATCATGCTTGACAGTTGGCACAGTGTTCTTGAGGTTGAATGTCTTATCTTTACTTCTCCAAACATAACACTGGTCAAAAGTTTAATCCAGAAGTTCTTGTCCTGTGCCTTGGTGGTTCCTGGGTTGATCCTTATCATCTGATCCAATTTCCTTTCAGCTGAGGGTGATAGGTTGGGTCTTCCTTCAGACTTTGGCAAAGTTGCTACTCCTCCCAATAACTTGTACTTCTGTACAATTGTTTGAACGGATTTTGGAAACTGTAGTAGTTTAGAAATAGCTCCAAGTGACATTCCTGACTTAAATCTACCATCCGCTTTCTAAGGTCTGCATCGAGCTCCTTGGACTTCCCCATTGTACTGTGTTGGTCAATCCAATGAGTGTTCTCAAACAAATGCTTTTCATGTTGTAGTCAATCATGATCACTGATATGGAGTTCATAAGCATTGGGATTGGCAAAAGGGCATTTCAGGACTTCCATCATCACGGAATTAATAGTCATGTGTATGTATAGTCTGGGTGTATAATTTGGATATCAGAAAACCCGAAAGTATTTAAACACGTACCCTAAGTTTCTTGAATTAAAGAGGCACAATCATTTGTGACTAATTCACAAAAAACTTAAAAGTCCAATATTACCACAGCACGATGAATGTATGTAGACCTTTTACCACAATGGGAGGTTGTTGTGAAAAACACTGTGTGTAACAGACATATTTGAAATGCCTTATTGTCTAAAAATCTTAATTGCACATATTTGTTAATGCAAAACATAAAAAAAAAATTTAAAAAAAGGAATTTCCACAAAGATGGGCTTACACCCATAGATCTTATGAGAGCATAAATCTATCCTGAAGTGTGTGAAGTAAGTGTGCAGTGAGTGTGCAAGGAGGGTGTGGGTACACACTGGCAGGCGAACTGTATGGCCCGTTATCAGCTGATTAGCACGTAGTCTCGCCTTTTCCTGCCACCAGTTTTCTATTTGCCTGTAGGAATAATAACCCCTAGTGCACTTTGGCTCACGCTTCAAAAAGCTAGCTGTCAGGAAAGCTAATCTAAGTCTTTTCCCCCTCTCCATTCTTGTGTTTTGACAATAAAGATAGCCTATCGCATCCAACTAAAACCTGGCCGTCTCCCGCTTTGTGTTCGATAGGCTGAAGTAATTCCAGTTGAACGGTCTCAACTTATTCAAAAGCTGTGGTGTGTGTCCACCCTTCACACCACGGTCAGGAAAAGAAATACAATGAATTTGTGACAAGGACTTCTGTCCCCCCTACCAATAAGATAAGCTGATAAGAAAAGAACATATACAGAAAGAATAAGAGTTTCCATACTTTCCTTAAAACGCAAGCAGAATTCAACCTAGTGGCATCTTTTATATAAGAAAAAACAGGGCATGTATGTAGATTGTCTGCTGCAGCTGAGGTTTTTATCAGCATCTGTACAGAGGAAACTCCGAGAACAGAAACAGCTGAAATAACCAAAACTATCCTCAATTAAGACATCCAACAAGAAAAAACAATCAGAAGACCGGGGCTTCTTTTTTTCTGTCCCGAGTGATGGACAAAAAGGAAAGGGAAATGAACACTAGCCACAGAAAACGGATGCCAGGGAGGTAGGGGTGAAGGAGAGAGTGCACGTGGCAGGAGCACTGATGATGATGTTGTTGTTGTTGATGATGATGATGTAGAGGTTTAATGTGCCAGGGGCGTCTGCGTGGAGGAAGACAGAGGCTGGAGAAGCAGTGGCGTCCCTTTCTACAGGCGCGCTGACAGACCTTGGACACAAAGACGCTGCTGATTAAAGCCGCACAGCTCAGCACGGGGGGAGGGGGGGGGGCGTATAAAAAGACAAGCAAGATCAACAAAACAAGGATGCAATCAAAGAGGTGGCATTCACTTAGCATGACAGGAACTCCTGTCCTTTTACGTAACACTTCTAGAAAGATGTACTTCAACTGTTGCCCTTTACAGCCATTCAAGTAACTAACAATCTTCCTACACAAAAAGGACAAAGAGACAACTGTTTAGAAAAACAGATGAAAATACCTTTATTGTTCTTTTGTGTGATTCAAAAGTTCATTAACAGACAATGTAAACGGTGTGCAATTGCATCTGGCAAATTCATTACTATTTTTCTACCCTCGTCACTGTACAGATTTTTTTTTTTTGGTGACTTACTAAGAAAAACAAAAAAACAATAATAATTTAAGATACCTAGATACCTACATATGATTGGTTTTCTATGCCTCAGAATGTCTAATTAAGACAGCCGAAAATGTCTTTCAGCCTTTTTACCAGCTACATCAACCACATGCAATACAAATATGCATAACGTGGAAAAAGTGAGCTCATCATCGATAAGGTAGTGTACGAGAGCAAATAAAAATGCCATACCATATGAGGATAAATAAAGGACATATTCAACAAAACCTTGTAGAGTGACTGTCCCCTTCTGGCCACTACTTGTAGAACATTTGTGTAAAAACATGCTGATACAGCAAGTGAAGTAAAAACGATAGTTATAAATAATAAAAACTGGAAATAGTCCCAGTGAAGAAAAGCAGCATCACTGTCAGTTATGCAAGCCATTTCTCCTTATTTATCCATAATAAAAAAAGCATTTCACTGACTAGACGCTGCATGTCATGTATTTACACCTGGCATTAATGGAACATAATCTCATATCCAACACACACTCCTGAAATATTATTGCACATGGATATTTACCACATAATAAAAAAAAATTAAAAAAATTCACAGTTACAATGGTCCAGGACAGTTTTTAAAACCTGAATTCATCACAAAAACATCTTAAAGGCAAGTTTAAATTAAGGTGCACATGAATTGTATTGAAATGATTAATCGCTCTCTTGTCGAAGTCAGAGCTTTCTAAAACACAGAGACTTACTCTCTATTCATTCTAACAAGATTGTATCATCTAAACGTAAGGAGCATCCTGTATCCTCCCCTCTCTCATCAGACCGGGTTTCCTGCAACAGCCTTCCTCAAAAAAAGTGTCATTAAGACCCACTGAAAAACACCAGTGGGATGGATGCACACTAAAAATAGTGGTGGACGGGAGGAAGGCGTCTTGGCCGAGCTCTACTGTATAGAGTTCAACAAGAAAAAGACAGTCGGGGGTTTTGAGGTCAGTTTCCGAAATAGCTTCGGTTAACGTCTGTGTCAGAGTCGCACACCTCCGACAGCCGGCGCGCACTTTTCATTAAGGCATTTGTTCTGAAAATGTGTAAACACATGGCATTTAGAGAACATGAAGGCAGCATCGACAGCTCTTTAAGAACTTCACGAGGTCCTGTGATTATCACTTCACACACAGCTGCCTTGACCTTCACCAGGCTGCAAGAAGGGAAAAAAAAACTCATTCCTCCACCAGCCCTTCTGGTGATCTGTTCACTCGTAGGCTCGTCTGAAATCTTGCACTGGATTTAAAAAAAAAGAATCTCAACTGACTCCTCTACCAGGACTGTGGCATCACTGAATTTTCGAGAGTCCACTTGCCATCAAAAGCCTGAAATGGATTGCAGATCGGGACACAGTGACAGGCAGGCGATGGAGACCTGGACATGGATAGAAGAGAACATGGAGGAAATGTTAAATTACCCAATTAAATTATAGATCAGAAATGTACAAAATACTTAAACCAGCACATCCATATCACAAAGTCACAGAGATTTTTTTTTTTTATGTTTGAAGTGAATTAAGGCTTTTGACCTTCATCTGCACGATTTTATTGCTCGACCTGCTGCCACATGTCTGGCATAAATAAAAAAAACAAAAAACAATTCTAGAAATTCTTTTATTTCAGTTTGTAGTCTGCACTTTTCAAACGTAAAAGTTCTATGTGAAACCCTGCAAAATAAATAAATAAATGGATTTCACAACTGATTTCACCCAATTTTTTTATGCCCCATTTACAAAAACTGTATAACCACCCAGATCTTGAAAGTAACGTTTAAGGCCAAATAAAAACCAAAAGCACCCTCAACATAATTTCAGCTTGATAGTATTCTTAGACTCTGACCTATTTGTACTTGCGCGAGCAGCACTTCTATACAGCACTTTGTGTAAGGGTGTCTCCTAAACCATGTAAATGGAAATGCAAACCTGGTCAATGATACCATCTGTCTCGTGATTGGGTTTAAGGTGTGTTTTGCTAGGTCATTTGTATTTAGTGGAGGGCAGGTGGTGTTTGTGTGTCTTTGCACTGGAGAAGGGGTTTGACTTTTACTCTTCGGTCCTCTAGGGAACCTTAGTCCCTTGCTGTCCCCCTTCACTTTCCTGAGGGAATTGTCCTCTTTCTATCTGAGGAAAAGAGACCAACCCATAGGGAAACATGTTCTGCTCTGGAAACACCTAACCCAAAGGCCAAAAACACGCACGCACGCGCACACAGTGCAGCCCTACTTAACAGTACTGCTGGCCCTGTTGTACATTGCACACACAGCTGAATATCAATTGAAACAGATCGTCAGTTGTTGGTCAGATTAAGAAACAATTTCGCAGATTATTGACTATTAGACCTTACTCATATAGAAACCTGATTTTTTTTTTGCGAATAGGCATTACTAAGTATTCGTTTAGGGGTTAAAAAGTGGGCTACAACTGACAAGCAGCTAATGGCATCCTGACAAAACTGGTGATGTTAACAAGCCAAGGGATTAACATAACCGAGTATTGGAAAAGAAATACAAAGGGCATTCAAATCAAGCCGGGACTTTTGGTTGGGCAGAATAAAAGAACAGAGTAAAAACTTCCTTTATGTCTCTATATAATCCCCTGATACACCATTGCACTTATCCCAGTGTCTCATTAGTGCTTGGATATCTTTAAGAAAGAACGTTTTCTCAGTACATTCGAGCCATTATTGGACTGCCTGCTTTACGTCTGAAACACTGGTCTCCCAATGAGTTCCTTTATTGGCCCAAACGTGAAAAATGCTTGCAGCGAGGTCAGGACTGAACAGGGGATGTGGCAATAACTCCCAGCCGAGTTCCTGTAATGTGCAAGTGGTGTTGGAGAATGACAACTGTACTATGCATGAAGTCTTCTGGAATGCCAATGGGCCTTTCTGCCTTCGTTCATAAGAAATTCCATCACTTCGTCTTGAACGTCCCTCTTATAATGATTATTAACTTTATGTTATGTATAAATGTGATGAAAGCCGGCAAAGCAACTTTTGCACATAGTGAGTGAGTGAGTGAGTGGAAAACTACACAGAGGTGTCAGTAATGTCCTGAAAAGAAAGTCATAAAACTAACCAAAGGCACGGATGAGTTCCCTCTGCACGGCCCACGTGACTGTATTGATTAAACAGGCGGAGGTGAGACCCGCAAAGAGCACGTTATACAGGAAGACTATGTGGAAGTTTCCCAGCCAGTTGTATCTTCCAAAGTCCCCAAGCAGATCAAACCTTGTGATTCCTAAATTTAATCAAGATCAAGAAGAGGGGGAAAAAAAAAAAACACACATTATATATAGAATGAAAAGTAGAAATAAATTCATACTGTTTGTTAAAAAACAGTCGGTAGAAGACTTAAAACATGTAGACAAATTCAAAACTAGCTTACCAAGAGTACGAGAGAACACAGGCAGAGCCGAACTGAGCACCAAGAGAGACACACAGTTCCCTATGATCTGTTAAGACGAACACAAGCCCAAAATGAGAGGATGTATTAAAATGGAATATGTGAACTTTTCTGCACTGGTGGAATTAGGAGTGCGTGATTTGTTCGTACCTGCGTGAGGTTGGTGTCTTGAGCTCGAGGCCGAAGACTGCTGAAGAGAGGAGAGCTGTAGAAACCCACCACTGAAGACACCATTAGATAGCTAGCAATGCAATTAAGGACCAAAACCACATCTAATACAAAAGCATATGATCTTAGAATTAGATCGTGAAACTACAACCAGGCAAAAAAAAAAAAAAAAAAGGCAGCCTTGGTATCTCTAGTTGAAGCTCATCTAAACCTCTGATGGAAATCTGTGCACAGTGCCAATGAATCGAAACACAGTTGTTTCACAGCGCCGCCTTGTGGAGGATGTTTAGAGAGCGATTCAATTATTTCTCACATGTACCCTACAGCCTACCTTCCGCATATCCCACTTAGGACAAAAGATCTATGAAGTGATCACACCTTACACCAGAGCTGATGATAGACTTAATCATGGATTAAAAGCTTATTTTCACAGAATCTGCACTACATACGAATATAAGATAAGACTTCAAAGAAGCACATTTGGAACAAAATGAAGTAACCAAAAGAACCATATATGGGCAAAAGGATACAGGATAAGGACAACTTGCACCGTCGCCCCCAGTGAGCCAAACATGGAGAAGGAAGCTAAACCCAGATGAGGGTCCTGCGAATAAATATAACATATTAATTAGTTAGTTATAGTGCTGCACAATATGTTGATATCCCCAAACAGAACAACACAATGAGGGAAAGACATTAAGTAAAAATCATACTAAAGATGCTTATGATAAAATGCCTTTATGCAGAGAGGTTAAAAATGTGAAAACTGTCACTGCTGTTTGCTGCGTTTATAGCTAAACAGGAAAATGCATCATACTGCACATTGTGGAAAATCTAAAGGAAAAATCTGAACCTGATGGAAAATATTCACCCCCTGAGAGGTAGGAATTAGTGTATTATAAAATATACACGCATAACATATCGAACAGGGAAAGGGGGTGGGCTAGTATGGGGTTGTGAAATATTCATAGAAAGGGTTTTTTGTGTAATTTTAAGTAATTTAATATGATTTTATAGAATTATATATAGCTAAGTCAAGTCAGGTCTTATTGCCATTTCTCTTTATACTGTACTGTATAGTTGGAAGAATATATGAATGCAGCACAACAAACACAAATAAGTATACTGTATGCATGCACACATGCATCAATATATGCATGTACAGTACATATGCATGCATGCACACATGCATGTACAGTATTGTGCAAAAGTCTTGAGCCATGTAGTCCTAAGTAATAGTTCTTCAGGCTTCCTTTACATTGGGCAAGTTTCAGGCTCTTATTTTCAGTCCAGTCCCTTTAAAATGAATGTTTTGTTTGTTTGTTTGTTATAGTCACACAATGACCTATTAATCATTCAAGCAAAGAAAGAAGAATAAAAAAAGAAAAAAGATTAAAAAAAACACCAGAAAAAAAACTAGGCATAAATCATTGAGACACATGATGACAGATGATCAGGTCGGTGATTAGTATACTGAGGGGCTGGAACAGACGAGAGGGGAAATGAGGTTGCATTTGTGAGCTTTTAATAAATCTTACCTCCATTCCTTTTGGCATGGCAGACTCATCGATAAGCAATTCCAGCACATGGAAACACACCATCAGCACACACACCACCTTTAAAGTAATATGAACAAACCTCAGCATCATAACAGCATGAACTAATATTAAAATTTAAAAAGGTAAAATAATTATCCTTACAGTTAAAGCTAAGAGCAGCAACATGACCAGAGGGTAGCCCAGGTTCCGCTGCCATGCAGACGCCTTCCTCCGTGTCTCTGTGGGGGGGGGGAAATTAAAGCATTGTGTGAGATACAGGTCATCACCGAGTGTAAATCTACAGGCCTATATGCAAGTTGCGGGTTCTCACCCAAAGCCAAACGCTTAGCCTGTATGCTCAGAAACTGCTTCTTCATTGCCTCAATATTCAGGTTCAGCCAGCAGGAGGCGCTGTGACCTAAAAGAGTGTGCACATGTTAGTAATTAATAGAGGTTACAGAGGTGCATGCCACATACAGTCCCATACTCACTGTAGAGTTTTCTAGAGAGAGAAGCCTCTTCAAACACAGCACAGTTCATGGTCTCCTCCACATCTTCCAACAGCTGTCCAAAGAAGAGACACTCATTAGCGTCATCACTATAACTTTGGTCTCCTTTTTATATTCATTTATATTACAAAGTAGTATTAGAAATATCTCCAGCCAAGCCACATAAGCACTGCCTTACAAATCACACACTTCTGTACTATTCTGTACTATTCTGTTTTCCCATCAAGGTAAAATCAAATACCTCCCATGTTCCATTCATACCTATTGAAAGGTTGTTTTAAGTGCCAGGTTTCTAAAATTTCTTTGAATGTTTTGTTAGAAGCTTCAATCTGAGACAAAAGGGTATGATGCGGGCAGTCAAGCCAATGACGGAAGGAGAAACGGAATTCGTGGAAACCTGATAGACAGGGATGGTTTGGCTGCGACATGCCTCGTCATGAATGTCTCGTTTAATCCTACAGATGTTAAAGTACACAAGCAAGTATGTGAACAATCCTGCTCACGTTGCTGCCACTGCTGTCGTGCGTCAGGTATAAACCAGGCCCATTTCTTTCACATTAGACCGAATCAATCAGGATTATTAGGCTCTAACAGCACACCACATAGACTTTTATTTATTATGCACCACTTAAATTTTGAAGTGATGGCAAAAAGATTTACCCTTTCAAACATTTTTTTTATTTAGAAAAATTGACAACATTTTGAAACCTAGAAATGAAGAGTGGTCATGACTTAGGATCATAATGTCCATTTTGGTTCACTTGGCAAAAAATGTTTGGGAACCCCTAAAATTGCATGCTTACCCGTGGTTTAACCAATAAGCTTCCAGTGATGCTGAACATGCGGGACATTCCAAAGGGAGTGCACACTGTGGAATATAAGAGGGGGGGGGGGCGTCAGCACATTCTGAGCAAAAAATTTAATAAATAAAAGGATTTTTTTTTTCTCCACTGCATAGCTTAAAATAAGAACTAATCCAAGCAGAAACTAAGACTAGTTCATTTGAAAGACAATTGCACATACACACTGACACCATATGTAAAATATCCATACCATAATAAAATAAATGACCCAAAATACACTTACATAATAGCATCAGCACTCCAAACAGTGAGATGCAAGAATAGAGATAGGGCAGGTAATACTCCCACAGGTCTGTAATAATATACAAGAAAACGGAGATTAGCAGCTGGAGACAAGAAAGCACAAAGAACTTCACACATTACGCAAACACTGGAAGCTTCGTTTCCTAAATTTCTCTCCACAGTAAATAACGTAACTAAAGAAAAAGTAATACTGTACAAATGGTGTTTCTGGCAGAGCTTTATCAGTATGATCCAGTGGCACTGCTTTGTAAATCATGAACAAGTCTTTATGATAATGGGCTTTGCGGCCTCTATACATCATAACAAGATGCATTTGCAGTCTTATTAACTTCAAGACAGAGGGAATATATGGACTCATGAGGTTATGATGTAATGTTTTTAAATTTTCTACACAACATACCTGCACACTAATTAATAATAAATAAATAAAAAGTTGTATAAGATTAAAAATCGTCAGATGATAGTCATTGTCAGGATGTTTCGCAATGTTTATTAATTTCTTATAAACATGCTGTATTTTAATTTATACACAAAATTAAATGCATGGTGTTCAAGTCAAACCAGGACATTTGTTGTGCAGAATAACAGCACACAGTTATGAGAGTAAATACTCCCTTTATTTCTCTATATAAACCCCTATATAACCTTTCTGCACTTATTCCAGAGTTTCACTAGTGCTGGGATAC
>JAQMYJ010000015.1:6864792-6874808 GCA_030014305.1 Clarias laeviceps
CATTGTCAGGATGTTTCGCAATGTTTATTAATTTCTTATAAACATGCTGTATTTTAATTTATACACAAAATTAAATGACATTTGTTGTGCAGAATAACAGCACACAGTTATGAGAGTAAAAACTCCCTTTATTTCTCTATATAAACCCCTATATAACCTTTCTGCACTTATTCCAGAGTTTCACTAGTGCTGGGATACCATCAAGGTAGAAGGTTTTCTCAGTATGCTGAAGCCATGATTTAACATCCTGCTTCACATCTAAAAAACGACTGTAATGGGCTCATTCCATGGGCTCATGGAATCAACTGATTATATGCCTCTATTGGTTATACATCTTATTTCAGAGGTCCTGGTTTGACTTGAACACCCTTTTCAGCCTGTGCATCAGAAAGAATCAGAACACACACATACCGTAGAGACTTTCCCTGGCTACGTTATCGTGGAGAAGCGCTGATGCCACCCACACAATACCGAGCACTAGCAGACTGAGCAGAAGCAGCATCACCGCGGTCTCGTACACCCGGGCCATGACACCCTGGAACATAAACACCGGCTTTTCACTGCATGCAGGCATGCTGACTCAATGCACTAATTTTCCATAAGATCACAAATCAATGGGCAAATCGATCAGTGCATTCACGATTTATAGCCTAACTGAGGTACAAAGTTAGAAACACTGATTACCTTTTTGGAACCAACAAAGCCTTCTGACTCGGTAAAGAAGTAAGTGAAGGGCATGAAGAAGCCCAACGAGAGGTTGGAAAAGAGAAAGACCAAGTTCCAGAGACCTGCATAACAAAGGAATGCATAAAAGTGATGAATAATTCAGCAGCACCATTTAAGAAATTATAAAGTTTCTTTCTGTAAGTATATGAACTGGTTGCATTGTCTTTAGACAGGTTGGCAGAAATCTTTTGAGCCATGGTGAGGTACCAGAAAATTACTTTGCACATGCTGTCTGAATTTCCCATGTAACACTGAAGTACTACTACAAATACCTTGGCCATGGTGGGTCGTGCCAGTGCTTGCAAGTAAAAGTGAATTAAAATGTACATGAGCAACGTTCTGGCCTGATACCAAAAACAACTGCACTATAATTTTCTATCCTCACTGTTCATGTTCTTGTTCATATTTTGGCTTGTATATCGGAGGGCACATGCTTAAGAGAACATGTTTGTGTGTGTTTTGTGTACCATGGATAAGCGAGCCGTTGAGCCACTGCATGTAGTAGCTTTGTGGAAAAGTGAGCAGGACTTCATTGGACAGGATGGAGAGGGGCAGGAGGAGAACCGCACCCACGGCTACAGAGAGAGTGAACGTGCACAACCACAGCCTAGAACAAGCACAAATCAAAAATATGAAAAATTGTGTGTTGGTGTGGTGTATTCTCGCTGACACAAGTCTAGCTATAAAACGAGATGTAAAACACCACGGTGGAGGCCAAAGGGCAAACCATGTGGTTTGTAACAATCAGAACACAGAGATAATCAGAGGAATCATGCATCAAGTCTTTTTATTACTTAAACACAACAGTTCAATAGTCCACATTGAGAGTGGTATATTACTTACGCAATTTTATTCACAGTTGCATCCTCAACATCGTCTGTAGAGAGAGAGAGACATTGATGTCACCATGTTTCAGTAAGCATTTACTAAAAAGCATTATGACTAAATTTTTTACAGACAGACAAATATAGATAGCAACAGACAGAAAGGCAGAAATAGAGAAAACAAAGATAAAGACAGAAAACAGGACACAAACAGCAAGACAGACAAGGACAGAAGGACAGACAGAACAACATACAGCAAACAAGACATGCCGGAGGTAAAGAGCAAGACAGAGAGTGACATGCAATGACACAAAGGAAAAAAACAACAACACATAACGACAAGAGGCTTTCACTAACAGAAAAGCGTTTCAAGTACTGCTTGTGCAATTCAATTTAGCCTCAAGGCAAACTGTATTATGAGAACAAACAGAAAAACTAACTTGTAAAGCAGATCTCTTGATAATCCCCTGCCAAAACACTAATCAATCTGAAAACAAATTGGAAACTCTCCAGCCAATCCAACAAACAGCTAATGAACCTGCTCCAAAATAACCTTCGCAAAATAGTCAACAAGTTCTGAACCAACATTCAGAACAGATGAAAAACCGAACCGTTTTTAATAAAGAAGCAAACAAATAGTGGCGTTTAGATAAATCAGAATAAATGGTTTAAGGGTAAGGATCTGTGTGTTTATTATCTTTCAGAAAGATTTCTCACAACCCCCAACCCCATCATGCTGACAGGGACATTGCATAAAGCCCTTCCACTGGCATCTGCAACACTGATCCTGGCATATCATCTTAACATCCCCGGAGTTACAAACGTTCACATGCATAAAACTCAAGCAAGTCTACAAGCAAGGCAAACAGGTCTGCAATGTCAGATGCAAGTAAGGTATCAATTATCTTAATGTAAACAATGTGTTTTTATGGTTTCGTTACTGCTTTGCACTACAAATCCCTTGTGCTGCATCGTGAAATCAAAGTTGTAATCCAGGTGCAATTGAGAAAACAGGATTTATGGTGAGAAAGTGCTTAGGGCGACTATGCTTACCCGTCACAAACTCCGCATTCTTCTTGAAATGCGTCAAAATGAGGTAGGACAAGATGTACAGGCAGCCGAAAAGATGAACGCAAATCTATGAGAAAGAATATCACAAAGAATAATTATAATGTCTGCAAAACATTCACATAAATCTGCCACTGAAATGAAGATTAACTATATTGACATGTTGATTACACCTGGTAAATTCCAAATATGATCTAAATTAGACTAAATATACTGTATATGTGTAAATAAATAAATAAATAAATACGCCACCACACTATGCAATCAAACAGACTGTAAAATGTTTACTTAAAATTTAAAACAGTTCTCAATTAACTTTAATTAAACAGCCAATAAATATATGGCAGGCAATTATGATAATTAAGGAAGGAAGCAAGAAATGATTGCAATTAAAATCTGATTAATTATGCAGCTCTTAGGAAAAATGGTCAGTTATGACAATTAGTTCAGTAACGAACCTCACACTTTTTAATGTAAAAATACGTCCTTTGAGATGAGCTCCAGTACATTATCAGCTTTAGAAATGAGCTCCACAACCATCCAGAGTACAAAGTAGTTCCTGGAACCTCTCCCATCACAATGTACCCACACCCTTATAATCGCACGCTTATCACTCCCGCACCATGCTGTGCTCATTCGGAGCTGACCATATACACGGACAGCTTATCAAAAGAAAATGTGCGTAAACGGGCAGCTATTAAAGGACTGAGTGAGTCTGTAAAGGCATCTGGGTGTGAGTGTGAGGAACACAATACGGGCATGATGACACAAAGTTAGATTGAAATACAGTACACAGCATACCCAGGGCACAAGATGGAAAAATAGATAGCATTGTGTAACTGTGTATTGTCTACCAACACATACTTTGTATAGGTGATAGAGCAAAAATACTGCATATCAATATAATCACACAAAGACATTTTCTTATTCGTGATATACTTCCTGAGGTTTGTTTAATAGATAACCAACTATTTCTGGTGAAAATAAGAGAATATACAACAATATTTGAGCCTGGTTTAGCCATTGCTAATTCCCACCCATTTTAGCACTACACTAAAGCTACAGACAATCAACAAGGCTAACAAATGCTAATATGTAAAATAATAAAACTCATAAAATATATACATACACAATGAATAAAAAAATTATAAAAACTTGCCTACTAATTTTAATAGCACAGAATAATTCTGATTATGGCAGTTTTTTTTTGTTTTAATTAGCTATAATGCTAGGTAGTCTAATATTAGCTATTAGTTTGATGGATAGTTTGAAGTTCAAAATAATTAATGAAGTTAGTATAATGTTTACTTCTTTGCTAGTGCTGGGTTAAAATGACATTAGTGTAATGTAATATGAGCCAGTTAGCTAATGCTAGGTGTAAATCCTATAATGTCAGCTAGCTTACTTCATGACTTGGGTACAATTTCAACTGCAAAACACGACACCTGGCTATTATTAGCTGTTTCACAGACTTTGCTAACAACGTCAATACTTAATTAGCTTAAATATAGCTGATGTACAAGTCATTGGTGAGCTATTTTTTCACTAACCTAATTAGCTAGCTTAGCATTTTCAAACCTTATCAGGGTGTGACAATTCTGTTTCACACTCACACACACTCCCTCATTGTGTTTAAAAGTGCAAACATATTTGCAGTGTGGCTCATACAGGTTTCATTCATATTCAAAAATAAGCATTTAACAACTCTGTGGATTTGTATGGGTTTTACAGGTGTAGTTGACTACTTAAGGACTAAATTATTTATTATTCCACAAGGCCATAGAGCAAAAAGTAATCAAGAAAAATGTGATAAAATGTTTTACTTTCCAAGATAAAAACCTACATAACTGTTAGTACTCATCACTGTCCTGACACGGGTCAAACTGACACAGGTCAAAATGCCCCACACAAATCTGTCTAGCTCATTTAGAAAATAATAATAATAATAATCTCATTCATTTCATGTAAATGTTGCAGAGATAAATGTGCATTTTGGAAATGTCAGGAATCTGCCCTAAGTCTATATGAAGGACAACTAGAAAATGAAAAAGCGGCGACAGATGGAGGAAGAGGATTGTGGTTCAAATCCCAGTGGAGATGAAAAACAGATGAAAGCGGCTGACCGTGATTAGAAAAGAGAGTGCATGAACATAAAATCAGCTTGACCAAATGTCTATTTGTCTGGCGACCTGTGACATTTAATCCAATGTTGACCAACATGTTGGAGTATAAATACATTAAGTGTTTAAACCTTGCGAGAGAACCTGAGGTAATACAGCTTGTCAATGTAGTATTTTTAGCCAGCAATGCATGTTTCAACACATTTATCTACAGCGCAGTGTCAAAGGAGGAACTGCTTAAAGCAACATCCTTTAACCCTTTGACAAGAGAATGGTGCCATGATTAACATTAAGCCTCTTACAGATTTAATTTTCTCATCAACCTCAGTATCGAATACATGTTAGGATTTAAAATCTGGTTTTTCGTTTTTGGGGTGTGTTATCAAGCAACACAAAGACATTCAATGCATAATACAAATGCATCCTGCCACTCCAGGTAACAGCGGATAAAGGGTGCAGAGAAAGGAAAAGGAAAGGAAAACAGGAAATTTAACCCCAAAGTGCAAACGTCAGAAAAAAAAAAAAAAAGCACATCACTGTGCAAGATACCAATGGGATGGTAAAGCATACTTTCAGAAAAGAGTAATGAGTCAGGTAATTAGATCTAGCTCTCATTACCCGACATACTTCTGTCAGTAAAGAACATACCCTTCTGCCCTGTAGTAACCCATGTTGTTTTTAAGAGACACAATAAAGCACAACAAACGTCACTCATCCACCGTCATTTCACTGGTATTGTGACAAAGACTTTAAGGAGGAACACCTTAGGTATTCTACGAGGCATTTACACTAGAGAAGCAGCTTAGAAACCAAACAAAAGACTTTTTTCTTCCATTACTGCTTCTTTTGAGGCAACACAGCAATACAGACTCTTTGACGCAACAGCTGCAGTAAACTGTGAAACAAAAAAAAGGGTTGAATTTTTTTGGTAATGCAGTCAACTTGTTTGGATGAAATGGAGCGATAGAAAGCAACAACACTCAGACTGACTATTAAATATAGATTAATACATTATAATATTTTCCTTTGTAATACTGATCTCAATGCATTAAAAAAAAAAAAGATGTACATGAGCATTTTTATATATTATGGAATTACTGCATTCTTAAACAATGGGGCGTTGTCTAATTAACCCTGATCATTAGGGTGATCTACTGTTTACAAAATATAGTAGTGAGCCTGGGAGCACGGTGGCTGAGTGGTTAGCACTGTTGACTTGCACCTCCAGGGTCCGGGACACATTGGGTCTGTGTGCATGGAGTTTGCATGTTCTCCATGTGCTTGGTGGGTTTCCTCCGGGTACTCCGGCTTTCTCCGACTGTCCAAAGACATACAGTTTAGGCTAATTGGTGTTCCCAAATTACCAGTAGCAAGTGAATGAACGTGAGAGTGTATATGCCCTGCGATGCATTGGCCATCTATACAGGAGAAAGCAGTATTGACTCACTGAGTGAGTGATGAGCCTATTATATGTCACAATTACTTAAAAATTACACAATAGTTGACTTTATGATGCTTGGTTTACTTGTAATCTAATACAATAAATATGCTAATAGCTTTTTATGTAACCGTTACATTAAATCTACTTTTCATTATTATTAAAGTCACATATCTACTGATAGAGAGATAATATTACCCAAGGCCACCACATTGAGGTATGGTGGTATAGCAGGTTAACTTGCCAAAATCACAGCTCCAGGGTCCCTAGCTCACATTACTGTTTGTGTGGGGTTTATGATGTTGTCCTTGGGCTCTCAGTTTTCTTCCCCCATCCCAAAATATGCTGGCTGATAAACTATCCACTCCTAATAACAACTAGGTGTGAATTTGTCTGCGTGTCTCCTTGCAGTAGACTAGAGAACAATCCAATGTTTTTGAGCTAGTTTCTAAATCCACACTGACCAGAATAAAATCAGTTGCTGCAATATAATCTCCATAAGATATTGTTGTTTCCATGTTGAGGTCACCTTTCCCTTAAATATTTCATCATTCTGGAATTGTTTAAAAAGTAAAAGACCACCATGTTGTCACCAAGACAAATGGAACGAATGTAAAACTTACAACCATGCCAAACAAAGAAAGGTCAGAGATTTTGGTCATTCCTAAACCTTATGATGTTTCTCACCAACTACGACCCCAAACATGCAAAGTCTTTTTTTTACTGAAGTTTGTTGCTGTAGAAAAAACTCTCCAAAAAAAAAAAAAAGAACCTGGAACAAGTTATTCAGGCTGGATCACACAACTGTACACTATGCAGAGTGCAGAGCAATGCGTTCTTAGAAAGCACTACAAAGTACATAATGTACATTAACAAACACCCAATATAATGGGGACAATATTACCCGACTCCTTTACACCATCCCATCTCAAGTGTTCTTTTTCCACAAATTCCACTAACTTGCACATCTGATTTATCACACTGTAAGCAGGGTATGTAAGAGAGCCAACAGGATGCTAGCCAAAGTTTGTGTCATTTCAGTATCCACAGAAGTCAAACACATTTACAATATTTCTATAACTACAGCATAAACGTGTAGGTTGTACTTTATATAATCTGCTCATGTTTATTTCATCAGTGTTTCTAAGATAGACTCAAGATTAGTAGAACATATTCAACATATCGTCTAGATCCACTGACATTGTGGGGGTGAGATTTTTTTTTATTCTTTGAATTAAATAGGTTTATTCTAAATCACAATAATTTGAAAATGCCCATAACTAATTTCACCTTGGGTGTCTGTAAATTGTTTATAAATAAAAAGCTCTAATAAATAGAAAGCCAATTATTAGGCTTCCAAGGCTGTCGCCTTGCACCTCCAGGATTCGGGTTTGATTCCCACCTCGGGCTCTGTGTGCATGGAGTTTGCATGTTCCCCACACGTTTGGTTGGTTTTCTCCCACAGTCCAAAGACATACAGATTAGGCTAATCGGTGTCCCCAAATTGCCTGTAGTCTGTAAATGCGTGTGTGAACGTTGACCGGAGAATCTACCACGGTCATAAAAACAATGCTAATAATCACTGGCCTTCACAGTACCTAGTTGAATTGTTGGAAGACTCTATTAATTAGAAGATACTGTATATTACTTTACACATTCAAATAACATGCAGAGTAAATAAATAGAAATTGGGTCTATGGAATTTATGTCAAAACTTAAAAACTAGTTTCCAAGTAAAAACTATTTAAGAAATCCTGGTCTAAATGTAGGAGTCCAGTTCTTACAGACGTATTGCAGGTTATAACACACAACAATTTCAGTCCAGACATTACGAGGTTAAATGGTTATGGAAAAAGTATTCCACATCCATCAGGAATGTGACTCAGGAGAGCAGGGGAAAGTGTTTGCATAGAAACTGCGCGCTAGCAAAATCAAATACTGCTCAGTTTTACATATCCACACAGGTCAGGTTGTGATTATAACGCCAACAGCTGTTCTAATCGCAGATCTGCCGAGTCATCATAAAGGCTGATTTTCCTAGCCCTATTCAAAAGCAATGAAATTTTATTTTTGCCAGATTTGTTTTTGATATGATGTCTCAAGTCAGATTACTCTCTATAGTTCTCAGCAAGTTGTGAGTGACAGATTTGTGCGGGTTGGCTTAGTGGCTGGCACTGTCGCCTTGCACTTCCAAGTTTCGGGTTCGATTCCTGCCCCGGGGTCTGTGTGCATGGAGTTTGCATGTTCTCCCAGTGCTTGGTGGGTTTCCCCCGCGTACTACGCTTTCCTCCCACAGTCCAAAGACATGCAGATTAGGGTAATTGGCGTTCCCAAATCGCCCATAGTGTGTGAATGAGCGGATGTATGTGCCCTGCGATGGATTGTCACCCCATTCAGGGTATACCCTGCCTTTTGCCCTAGGTCTCCTGGGAGAGGCTCCAGGCTGCCCAAGACCGGGTATACAGGATAAAGCGGTATAGGCGATGAGTGAGTGAGACTTGTGCGGTCAAAGTGTAAAGGTGAGCATCATTGCCTTGTTGTAAGTTTCTTCAAGACTGAAGTTCACTTCACGTTATACAAGTACAACACAGGTTTATGATTATCTTGAACCTGAATCTGCAAGAGTTATCTTTTTTCTCCCTTTTGGAAATTCGAATGGCTAAGCATAAAAAATCATTTTAATTTATAAAGATATACTAAGTATTTGCTCCCAACTGCTGGAATAAATACAGGTTCAATTGAGATAAGTGCAGAGTTCAAAAGTTGATCACAGCATTTCATGTTCATATTAAACATACTGAAATGTTTCATGTTTACAGTTTTAAATCATCAATGAAGCAAACAAACAAACAAGCCTCAGCAAATAATGTCCTAAAAATACAACTGCCTATCTAGATCCATCGCTCCCCTTATTTATTTTTCTTGCATTTCACAATCTCTGGGCTCAGACATCAATCAATCAACAAGCAGGCAACATCCTCTTTTTAGTGTTGTCTTTGTTGGTTAATGTTACCCAGGAGCTCTGACTACCTTACGTATCCGAGATCAGAGTTACAAAACATTTTATACAGGCAGACTTACTATGATCTCTCGGACCCGGTCGTGGAAGAGCTGCTCTCTAACCGACACGTCGTCGATTGTTTCCATCCTACGGAATCATATCCTGAGAAGCTGAAATTAAGCTACAGGCACTTTAACTAAAGCAGCAGAAGGAAACTTTGTTACAATAGTACAGACGCTCGCTTTGATCGCAGTCATACGTGCAGCCTTTGATCCGGATATGTTACAAGCGAAATGAATCTTGAACTACATTTCTCCAGCTTTAAAAACCTTAAACAAAAACAAAAAACAAAAACGAATGCATTACTCGTGAGGAACCACGAACCGACTGCAAACATTTTGAGCCACGCTCTCAGACGACTTGTGTGGGGGTTGCGTTAGAAGGGGGCGGAGAAGGGCGGGTAAATGGGCGGGGTTTAGAGGGTTTAAAAATAAAACAGGCGTGGTTCACCCTGAGACAAAGGTTTTTGTTTCCTAAAGACTTACTGTACCTTTTACCTTTTCATTTCACAGCACACTGGGTTCTGTTAGTTTAGATTTCATTTATTCGACGTACTGGTGTTTATTTATAGATGTATTTATTTATTTATTTGGAGCAGAAAAAAACTCATCAGTGTACAAGACCCTAATTATATACAAAAATAAAAGAAACATGAAAGATGTGGCATATATATATATACAGTATATATATATATATATATATATATATATATACTATATATACAGTGTATATATATATATACTATATATACAGTGTATATATATATACTATATATACAG
>JAQMYJ010000015.1:6892999-6934543 GCA_030014305.1 Clarias laeviceps
AAATATATAAATAAAAGTGACAGAGGCCACACTTCAAATACTGAAAGGTATAATTAGGGCTGTCAATATTAACGCGTTAACCCACATGATAATTCTACAAATTTTTTGTTTAACACATCATGTTTTGTATAACATATTTTGTTTAACATATAAAAATTAAACATATAACCAGTTTGACTCGAATGGCTTCTCATAATCACAGCCCGCTTACCCTACAGTACTGTATGAGATAATGGCACATTTAACACGGCTAATAAGATGACTGAGGAAACATCACCAGGTGTGCTGAACAGCAAGTTTGATTATAAAATGATTGTAGAACTGTGTGTGCACAAGCTACCTTCAAGGGGAACTATTTTTACAAGAATACATTAGATGTATGATGTGGGAGTGGTGGCTCAGCCAGTTATGGCTCAAGACTATTGATTTTTAGAACTGAATTCGAGAGATTTTAATTTAACATTGATAATATATTAAACAAACATTTAACAAAACTGCATGATCTGGATCCTCTTACCAGTTTGTCATGGATTTCTTTATTCCAGCATTGCACATTTATAATACAACTAAATCTGAGTATTTTGACCTTTTGATTAATCGTGACCAATCACAGACTGTTACTAAATGAAAAAAATTTATCTATTGATAATCAAATCCGTTTTGCTTCTACTAAGACAGGGACAGCAGATTGATTTGGTGAACCTTCAAATGCCTAATTGTAGCCATGTTGGTGTCTGCACAGGAGAAAAGCACATGCGACTGAACATGTCCGATGCACCTTACGAGATCAACTCCAGCCCTGAGAAAGAGCGGGATGCGATGGGTCCCAATGCTGGAAGTGACCCTGCTACTTTAGCTGTTATGGGAAGCCGCTACCTCCGCACCGCCCGAGGAGGAAGCGAAGAGGTTGAGCCTCCTCGCTCCCTGCGTCTGCCTCCTCCTCACCCAACTTGTGTGTCTGAGTTTACCCCTGTCATCAGCTCCGTCTATGGCCACATCACCCCGCTGGGTCAGCGGCTAAACTGTGCAGGGGGCATCAACATGGTACTGCCTGGCAGAGAGGCAGGTGAGGGCCACGAAGACGTGCCCTCAGGGCGCAGCCATGCTGACTCGCCAAGCAATGGTTGCCAGGACTCCACTGATAACGAGAGCACCACAGAGGAGCAAGGCATCGGTCTTGGTGCTGTCAACCACCGAGGACGCGAGCGCCACAGTCCTAGTCACGCCAAAGAAATAGAAGTGGAAGGGGAGCGAGACAGAGGGGGCGTACCGGCCAAAGGGAGCCCTCGTTCTCCGCCCTCGTCCAGTTTGGCCGTGCAGGTGGTGGACGGCGAGGGGCGGCCGGTGCGCTCATTCCGATGCGAGCACTGTCGCATCTTCTTCCTGGACCACGTCATGTTCACCATCCACATGGGCTGCCATGGCTTCCGCCAGCCTTTTGAATGCAACATCTGCGGCCACCGCAGCCAGGACCGCTACGAGTTCTCCTCGCACATCGTCCGAGGAGAGCACCAAGTGGGCTGAACCACGTGGTAGTGGGGGTGGGAGGGTTGGCACGCAGGCAGGACGGGTATTTCAAAGTGGGAAAAAAGAAGGTAAGGAGGGACGCATGCTGCTTTCAGATGATACGGAGTCCAGTTTGGTCTGCACCAGATCAGGAGCGGGGGGGACATACTGAGCACTTGCTTTTAGTATTAGTGAACAGCAGGCTTTCAATTTCCGAAGGCTAAGAGGCATGGGCACTCTGGGAGTATTGCCTGTGCTTAAAGAAATAAAATTTAGAGGAGTTTGATTAGAACCATCGGGACTGAATCCCACTCTCCGGTTGAACTCCCTAATCAATTAATTTGGCAAGACGCAGCTGTTTTGCTTTAGAAGTGCCTTTCTCCAGTGGGGTTTACCTTTTCTGGGTTAGATAGAGAATCTTGGTGCTCGAGCATGCTGCAGCAGGAGGCAAGGGTTAGCAAAATCTTGCCAGCAGCATTTCCGTACTGCATTTTCGAGGTTGTGAGGAGTGTATGGGTTTGTGTGAGTGACGAGAGCGAATGAAACGAGATCCACAGCTGTAGTATAGTCTAAAGTGTACAGACGTTGTGTTCGTACTCCTTTTATGGTCATTTTAAGAGTCTGTGGAATTCAGAGGACTCAGGGAGGACACAGGGGACTGAAGGAAAAAACTATGAAGTAGCAGCTTGAGCTGCAGCCCTCTATAAGACTCAGAGACAAAGAGAGAGACAGGAGATCTGTGTGTTAGCCATATAAACGGAGCACACACACACATTGCCTTAAGTAGTTGCTTTATATTAACCCTGAGTTATCTAGTTGAATGGAGTATACTGTTTAATGTTGCGGTTTCAGGAGGCACCGTAAAACCCGTCTTTAATCCTGAGATGGCACAGCGTTCATTAGAGGGTTTTAAAAATTAGGCCAGGTCTAATATATCTAAAAATGCTCATGCTAAATGTTTTATTTAAATAGAAACTAACTTGAAGAAAAAAAACTAAAAAAACATGCCTTAGTATTGGAGTGTACCATAGCAGATAACCTTGGTCCTGCTCAATTCTCGGATTTGCTGGTTTCCTTTGTGCCTCAGAACTCGATTGTTGTTTTTACCTAGATAGACCTCACCTCAGTGGCGATGATAAAAGTTCATTGCAATCACTCCTCAGGACTAGAGGAGTGCATTGCATCGTTCTTGCAGTACGAAAGTCCCCCTTATATCCAGCCTGTGCAACAAACCTGTTGATGAAACGTTTTCCTAGCTTTAGTTAATGAGGTACGTTTGTTTAATTTTTTTTTTTAACAAAAAAATGGGCTAAATGCTGCATACTAGGCGATTTGCAAACGGGTGTAACAAACCACAGCGCAGCAAATGGAGCCTTAACGTGCTGGTGCAGATCAAACGAAGACCCATATTGCATTCTGTGACTCTGATGAACGATGAAGAGGGGTTGATACCTCGGGGGAGGTTTGCACTTTTCTAACTCTCTGCTTAAATGTGAGTGTTTCTGCTGGGGCTGTCGGGTTGGGCAGGCATTTGGGGATGGGGTGGTGTGGGGCGGGATTTGGGTTCTCGGGTTTGGTGGAGATCTTCTTAAAGCCTTTAGAAGATCCTACCCAACTCAATGGTAACTGAGCTTTGGAACATATTCTTTTGCTTTCTGAAATTGCTCGATTGCACTGATTTCTGATAAAAATGCTATTTGGGGAAAATAAGTACAAATTTGATACTATGTAGGTTATAAAGACAAACAGTGTGTTGTTTTTAAAGTTCTATAAATACTATTTTCCTAATGAAAGGAATTGTCACAAAGGGTTTCAGAGCAGAAAAATCTCCGTGTGTTGTAAAATCAGTGCTTGGTTGTTCGTGTGGCTTCTGCCCTTAATATTGGCCTTGTATCCTGTACGCTTGTCCTGTGTGATCATGTCGCTTACAAATTAACGTTATCACGGTACATTTCACTCCCGAAGGCGTCAGGAGTCAAACTATTACTGCAGAATTTTGTACCGTCCTACCAAGATATCATGACCCTGTTTTAGTCCTTTCTTGCACAAAGTGAGACAAAGCACCAATGAACAAATTTCGAGAATATCAAAGAGTGTCGTTTGAGGTCCATTTCGGTACCGCCTTTTCAGTCGTGGACAGTGCTTAAGGATACTTGGATGTCGTAGCATGTTTGTCACTCGGCGTTTGTGAAGATGGTCAGCTATTTCCCAAACCTGCTTATGTGTGATCCCCTTATCTAGTGTTAGACTTCCTGCTAGCTGAAATGCATCCGGAGACCTCGTAATCTTAACGTGTGTTTGGATCCATGCCAGTGAAAGCCTCCAGTGAGAATGAGTTCAGAAGTAGACTCTAAACAAGACCAAAACCAGTATTTCCTCTACAAACTTAAGTTGATAGCTTTGCACCCTTCATAGCTGAAGAGAATTCATCCTCCTCCTACCAAACATAAAAATGTACTTGAAGATATTTAAGAAACAAAATATCAAATATATGATACTTAACAATGCACTTAACGGTTGAAATGAATTTATGTAAATAAGTACATGGTATGTGTGAGTGAGAAGGTAGCATGTGTGCTTATTTGTTTTTGCTGGAAATCTGGAACTGTTCAGCTTGTATATCAGCTGCAAAGTTTCCCAAACACCTCCCTCCCACCATGGCCTTCTCTGTTCGTTTTTCTCCCCGAAAAGTATCTTTTTCCCAACCCTTATGTGTGATAAATAAATATTTTTAAATGAACTGTGAAGCAACCATCACAAGCAAGTGTGAGTGTGAGCATTTTCATGAGGCAGGGATTACACTCCCTTTCATACTTACAGGCTTTCTCCTGGGCTCAATGTTTTTAAAGGCTTTGTGAAAAAAAAAATGTATATGACAAAGAAAAAACTCTTTACCTCAAATTTGTTAAAATAAAAAACTGCCTCATGTTCTTTAAAAAAAAAAGGTGTGTTGGTTTCAAGAGCTGTTGTTTGGTTTTGTTTTTAAGGAGTGACCCAGCATTGAGTTGAAGTAATTTTTCATGTCCAATAAAGTAATGTTTGTCGTATCTCCTGTCCACTTAAACATCTCAGCTATTGTTTTCCACTCCATCTCTCGTAGCGTTGTAATTTTGTCCGTTGCAGTGGTTCTCAACCCTGTTCTTGGAGGATTACCTGTCCTGCACATTTTCAAGATTGTCATTTTCAAGACTGTTAAATATTATTAAAAATAACCATAATATAAAAATCGTTAGATGACTGATCATGTGCTGGGAACTCAGAAAACAAAAATGCACAGGACAGGTGGTCCTCCATAACCAGGGTTGAAAACCACTGGTCAACTTGATATATGGGAAAGTATGATTTGCAAAATAGCCAACATCTGGAAATGAAACTCTTAAATCAGACATGGGCCGATTAAATAATATTCAAACAATTAGTGCAGCCAGACAAGTAATTAGTAGTCATGTTCATACGACACAGATTGTATCGAGCAGAAGGGGGCGTATCCAAATTGTGTCTCGGTTCCCTGAGTCTCACGTGATCAAACAAAGCCCCGCGTTTGCCGGAATCACGTGCCTGAATCATTATATTAGGGATTTTTGTTCTTAAATTCATGTCAAGATTCAGGAAAACTTTTTTTGCATTTTACAATTAAATTTACGTCTATAATATATAAAGAAATTTGGTACACAACACGTCACTAGATGGCAGTACAATGAACAGTTGAATAAAACTTCATGAAATGAACGTTTTGGTGAAACTATTGGCTGGGAAGCCTCGACACCTAAATAAGGCTTCACCTCAAAATCACTAGTGCTTTTCTTTATTATAATTGTCAGGCTTGGGATGGGATGAGAATCACAAAGGATCAATATCACAATACCCAGATGCCAATTCGATTTGTATTGCAATTCTGCATGCATCATTCACTCCTACCACACAGGACTACGTGCCAGTGTGTGAATAGTTTTGAACACCCCCTATTGGATTATAAATGCAAACAAAAATAAGACAATCATTTGAAAAAAATCAATTCATAGCACTACATAAGTGAATCGATTTTCTTTAAAAAATTATTTTTTTAAAAATCCACATGGTCATAAGTTTGTAATATTTATTTAAGCACAAACATCAGCAAAATGCTCCAATTTTTTTTACATGGGCTTAGCAGGAGGTCTTGGAGCAGCACCCTAAAAAAAAAACAAGCAAAGTATGATAATGATCAGTGCACGTATTACCACATGAGTAGCGACATTAATATTAATGGAACCAGTTAATGTTAAGCAAGATACAAATTCTCAGACTTCTCTTCAGTGTGTTAAGACTTACAGCAGGTCTGAAGCGAGGAGGTGGCGTGCGGTCCTTCCTGGCCTCACGTGATCGGTTCCTCACCACTTTGCTGTGGATGGCACAGCTCACGCAGTAATGAAGCTTAACGTACAGCTTTGGCAACACGTAAGCTAGAGAGAGAGAGAGAGAGAATGATCGCTTGCTTGATTTCAAATCATTTATCTATTCAATACCCAAGATCTTTATATTTGGTTTGGCAAAAATCGATAATGATAACACATAACCCATATAATGTAATGCCTTGCTTCCCGTGATGTTTCATTAGTGAGGAGGCACTAGGTACGTTATGCCTGAGTAGTCTATAACTACAGAAGCTATTTCTTAAAAAATAAAACTTTAAAGCAAAACAATACAAATCAAATTTTTTAAGAGGTTTTTCTTTAGTAATTTTAAAGTGAAACTTGCTCTAGATCCATTATAGTTAAAATGAAATATTTTAAGCCTTTGCTTTAAATTTTTTTCTATTATTATGGCTAACAGCTCATGAATATTAAAATTCCAGTATCTCAAATAATACAATTTTAAGGGGAAAAAAAATAAATAAATAAAATACAATATAGAAAGGTCCAACTTCTGAAAAATATGTTCATTTATACACTCAATACCAAGTCAGGGATCCTTTAGCACAAATAGAATGGAGGTGATCAGCTTGTGGCACTACTGAAGACCGGGTTGTTTTGATATCAGCTCATCTGTATTCCTTCCTCTTGACAATAGCCCATATTCTCTATGAGGTTCAGGTCAGGTGACTTGGCTGACCAATCTAACACAGTAATATGGTCAGCAAACCAGTTAGTGGTAGTTTTGGCACTGTGCTAACTCCTGCTGGAAAAGAAAATCGGCATCTCTGTAGAGCTCACCAGCAGACAGGAGAATGAAGTGCTCCAACTTCTCCTGGTAGACGACTGTTTTGACTTTGGACTTGATAGATCACAGTGGACCAACACCAGCAGAGGACATGGCACCCCAAACCATCAACTGTAGAAACTTCACACTGGATTTCAAGCAACTTGTTGGATTATGTGCCTCTTTAATCTTCCTCTAGACACTGATGTCCAAATTAAATGCAATTTTAAAAAATAATAATAAATGACGATCTTTGGGCCATGTCATCCTGCTTTAGAATGAAGTCTTAGGTAGTCTTAGGTAATGCGTGTTTCAGACACACTTTAATCACCCAATCAGCTGTTGCTTCAAAAATCTCATTATAAATTGTATACAAGTCTACCAACATCCCTTACAGTGTCTTATTGACCAGCCTCACACTTAAGAGACATGGCTAAATCATGTTAAGTGTATACTCAAAAAGCAAAAACAATTAGTCATTAGCTTTAGGTCTGCAGATGAGAAACTCCTTTCAGCTGTGTGTTTTAAGCATTCTACATTCAAAGAAACGTGCAGCAGCTCTGGGCTAGGATATACTACAACTTTACACACCATCGAACACGCTGGCCTCAGAGATGTCCCTCACAGCTGCTGCCTCGACAATGTTCCTGATGACAAACTTCTTGATAGCCTTGTCTTTAGGCACACAGCGGGCACAGTTGGTGCAGCGGATGGGCTGGACGTGGCCACGGCCCTTCTTGGCACGGCCGTTGTTCCTCCTTTTCTTCGTCTGAGAAAACAGATTGACTGTTAATCATGCAAGAGGATGAAGCTTGTGGACACAATAGATGCACAAAGGAGGAATAAGAAACTTGACATAAGGGAAAAGTTGTTCCCATGTTATGTTGTTACTTTGCACTGGGCTGCATCACACACTAAAATAATCATTGGGCCTGTCAGGACTTCCAGTAATTATTACTTGGGCGATAGATAGCAATCTCCATGGCATTACCACCTCGTCATAAACTGAAGCGAAACTAAACAAAATCATTTTTATACTACAACTCCGCACATTTTGTTCTCATTACAGAAAAAGCGCTAGCTTAGCTTAGTGTTATTAATCATAACACCTACATCATACGAACCAGTTCCAGACATAACTTCCATCTACTGCTAAATACATGATTTTAAAACTTGATATTATCATCCGGCCTCGCAATCAAGCCCAAAAATACATTAAATCAGTTCAGAAATGCCCATAATGCGCCTGAAGGAAAAAATTACACTCACCATCTTGACTTAACTGGCACGCGAGAGACCCGGAAGCGGAAATACGTAGCTTATAAAGCCGGTGTGACGTTTTCTATTGTATACCGTGTACATCCTGTATCCCAAGGACCTTTTAGTATCCGTCGTGTCCGCCTGACTAAATATCATACAAACTATTTGGAATGTTTTATATATAATAAAGCTTTGTATCGAATCAACTTTGAATAAGAATCAGTCTGATCAAAATCAGAATCTGAATCAGTCAACGTTCCCCTTATTCATCCAATATGGTTCGGTACCGGAAGCTAAGGGCTATACAGTGCTCTTTTGAATTCGAATCTGATTTATCAAAATAAACTGAATGAACAGCAGCTGGATAAAATATCTATCTATATCTGTCTATCTATCTATTTTAAAAATCCTCTTAATTTTATATATATATATATATATTATATATTCCTAACAAACGCAGTTACCAAACAACGCCACTAGATGTCAGTCGATGACTTTTTAGTGAAAAGAAAGGGCTCTGCAGTGAGTATATGCAATAACTACAGAACATATATTGCTTTGAAGTGGCAAAGGGATATAATCGAGAATATAAAGAGGTAATGTCCATAACAATTATATAATTATATGTGATATGTGTGTATACATAAATGTATATATAATGAATATATAATGAATTAATGAATATATAAAAAGACACAACATTGCACAAAAAAGAGCAGCAAGGAATTGTTGTCCAGTATAGATAGAGATAAATTGTAAACAGGGCCTTGCAAAAGTATTCATACCTCTTGAACTTTTCCACATTTTGTCATGTTAAAAGTATTTCATTGGGATTTTATGTGATAGACCAACACGAAGTGACACATAACTGTAGTGGACATAAGGAAAATGATAAAAGTTTTTTTAATTTTTATTTTACAAATCATAATTTGAAAAGTGTGGTGTGCACTTGTGTAGTTCGCCCCCTTTACTCTGATAACCCTAACTAAAATCCAGTGGAACCAAGTCACCTAATTAGTAAATAATTACCACAGGTGTGTATTTTAATCTCAGTAGAAATACAGCTGTTATGTGAAGCCCTGAGAACATTTTGTTAGAGAACATCAGTGAACAAACAGCATCATGAAGCCCAAAACACATCAGAGAGGTCAGGGATAAAGTTGTGGTTTAAAGCAGGGTTGGGTTATAAAAAAAATATCCCAAGCTTTGAATATCTCATGGAGCACTGTTCAATCCATCATCTGAAAATGAAAAGAGTATGGCACAACTGCAAACCTACCATTGCATGGCCATCCACCTAAACTGCCAGGCCAGACAAGGACAGCATTAATGCAGAGACCCACAGCTTAGATGGGAATGTCTGTCCACAGAATAACTATTAGTCATGCACTCCACAAATCTGATCTTTATGGAAGAGTGGCAATAAGAAAGCCATTGTTGAAAGAAAGCCATAAATAGTCCCATTTGCAGTTTGCAGCAAGCCATGTGGGGAAAACAGCAAACATGTGGAAGAAGTAGTTCTGGTCAGATGAGACCAAAATTGAACTTTTTTTGTCTGAAATGCAAATCGCTATGTGTGGCTGAAAACTAACACTGTGTATGTTGGTGGCAGCATCCCCATGTTGTGGGGATGCTTTTCTTCAGCAGGGACAGGTGGTCAGCTGGTCAGAGTTGATGGGAAGATAGATGGATCTAATAACAGGGCAACAGTTTGGAGAAGTCTCTTTTCTATTCCACCATGACTGTACTTCATTGCACAAAGCAAGGACTATAAAGAGATGTTTGATGAGTTTGGTGTGATAAAACCTGACTAGCCCACACAGAGCCCTGACCTCAAGCCCATCGAACACCTTTGAGATGAACTGGAACAGAGATTGCGAGCCAGGCCTTCGCATTCAACATCAGTACCTGACCTCATAAATGCTCTACAGAATGAATGGACATGAATTTCCACAGAAACACTCCACAATCTTGTGAACAGTGTTACAAGAAGAGTGGATTTGGCCAAATACTTTTTTCCATATAGTGTATATAAAACAGAAATTGTTCGTGTGTTTGTGTAGATACTGTGAGACTCCTCACCGCTGTTTGTATTTCGCCATAGACGACGTAGCCAAGGTTGTCTATGGTGAAAATGGGTACGTCAGGCTGAGCTCATAGCTACTGAAACCCTGGACCAGACTACAGACCAACTACAGCGATGGCGCATAGGACAGACAGAATTAAGGGCTGCTGAAACATTGGAGCAGCGTGAGTAACGGCAGCGAGCTGACACACTCCATTCGCATGTGTCAGGATCTGCCCACAGACGGAGCTGTGGGCAGATCCTGTAGTAACTTTAGTTACCTATAGTGACTTACATTATCTAACTTTATGTAGCATTCATTTATTCATTGGTTCTCCATATATGGAGCAAATATACTGTGTAGGATCACCAAGTGTAAAAAGACGGAGTGGACGGAAAGTGTTGTACCCAGAGGAAAACTCACAAAGCCATCATCACACACATACTGGACCCATTTCGCCTCACAGACTCGCCCTCAGTTTGTCTGAAGTAGGTCTTTTGCACTCAAGACTCTTTAAGACGGCTTTGGGTTATCTTAGTCCTGAAGATGTCTGGTATGTTTTAGAGCTTTTATCCTTAATCCCGAAGACGTCCCCAATAGGTCTCTAGTTCTATAGAGGTTCTGCAATCCATCATAAAAGATAAAGAAATAAAATAATCAGCACTGAGGTGATAATCTCTAACAGGATCTCTGTATCACATAGAGCTACATTGCACTGCACTCTTTTTGGTTTAATTTAATAGGGCAATGCCTAATATTTTATTCAGTGCATAACTGCAAGTCAGGTTTGACATGACCTACTATACACAGCATGGTTGCACAATATTGACAAAATAAAAATATGAAAATATATACTGCCTGGAAAAAAAAGATTTATATGACCGCCTTTAGCTTCTATCATGGTGCGCAATGTGGTGGCCAGTTCATGTGTGAAAATGATTCCTCAGGCTCCAGAGCCACTCGTTCACTATTTGAGTCCTGGAATATGCCTGTCCCATCAGGGAGGAAGAAATGCGCTCTGTACATTCAGGTCATCAGCTGACTTCATTTTATTGCCATATAACATTGCTGAGTCTAGACCTGAGAAACTGAAGTAACCCCAGATCATAACACTGCCTCCAGAGACTTGTGGCCCCTATTCATGGTGGATGCAGCGCTTCATGCGTTCCCTTCTTACTCTGACGCACCCATCGCTGAACTAGAGCTCATCAGACTACATGACCTTTTTCCATTGCTCCAAAGTCCAATATTTATGCTCCCTAGCAAACTGCAGATTTTTTTCTTATTAGTCTGACTAACAAGTGGTTTTCTTATGGCCACACAGCTATTTAGTCACAGTCCTGTTAGTTCTCGTCACACTGAACTAATTTGTGGGAATCTATCTATCTATCTATCTGTCTGTCTGTCTGTCTGTCAAACTTAGCTGTGATTTCTACTGATGATTTTTTTTTACTATTCAACTTCACCAAATGTTTAAATGATCTTAAATTCTTCTGTGAAGTTGACAATTCAGCACTATTCTTCCAGGTTGGTTCACATATTGCATCTTTTGCTAGCTACATTTTCTCATTTTAAATGTAGATCCATGACAAGTGGAGTGACACCGTGGCGATGCCCGGGTATTTTCCATGAACGTCCAGATCATATTTTCTTTGTGCGTGAAGGGTGATGGGAAGCACCATGGCAGACACCATGGGAGCACAAGCTCCAGAGCGCCAATGGACAAGAAAGCAGCGTGTCTGGCATTTTCCACACATTTTTAGACATGACCTGTGAACGGTCCTTTAGGGCATCATGGAACTTTCACTTCAAAATAATTTTGTTATTACAGTGTCTTGTATTGTCCTTTTAATGGCAGTTTGTTTAATTGATTTATTCAGCCATTTTTTAAATATATTTTGCTTATATACTTTATTTATGCATGAAAATCATTAAAAAAAATGTTCTTAAATAAATCATTCAGGCATAAAAAACATCTAACTCAAGGCAAGAAACAGTGAAAAACAGGTGCAGAAGATAACAGATGATCAGGCCGGTGATTAGTGTACTGGTGATGCTGAAAGCTGAATGGTACAGTAAAATTAATGTAGTTGCAGTCTCATTTCAGAGTGAGCCACAGATGGCAGATATTTGCATAGAATTGCCCAGAATTATTGCCAGGCAAATCAAGTCTATAAGAAGCCTGGAAATGATATGCTATGTGAAATGAGCACAATGTTGAATCTGGCAATCGGTACACTCTGTGATGAGTAAGAAGGTGACCCGGACAGACTGACGTATGTCTGTCGTATTTGTCCACCCACAGGGGAGAAGGATCTTTTTTTTAGCGCGGAGTTCCCTAAAGGATTCTTTTCCTTGACTGCACTGGTTCGGCTTCCAGATGCTGGATAGTTCATGGTTGGGACACCACATGGAGAAAAGATACTTGCAATCAAATTCTCATCCACTCATGTACTACTCATGCAGAGTTAATGTGTATTTGTGGTACCAATCCTTCCGCCCCCTGCAGTCGTCAGCTCGTTCCCATCGAGGTTAGTCACTTCACCGGGGATGAAACGTGTAATTGCTTCAAGCCGCATGATTACAATGTCAGTGTCATTTCAGCTCATAATGTGTCAGGCAGTAGCACTGCAGTGAAAGATGTGGCCTGAGAAACACACTCACACGCATGCAGAGAAAGAGAAAGAGAGCGATGGTGACATAGGAATGTGTCAGTGTTCCTGTAAGCCACTCTGCTCCAAAACTGCAGCAAATAAACATTCTTCTGCTTGTGTGTCACAGTTGAGAACTCGCCCACTGTGCTGTTAAAACAGGCAGTAATTAAAACCAAAACACACGGCCCTGTTTTCCCTTGTGTTCAACTTTGCTTGAATTGCATTTAGTCAAAGGCGACGTATCCTCATCTTCAGCTCATGACTGTGCACAGAATATCAGTTGTCCATGTACAGTCGGGTCTGGGATCATTTGTCATGTTTCATCGTGTTTGCTCATGCAACAGCCAGGTTTTGTAAAGTCAGCAAGCTGTGCTGGGAATAACATTGTGCCTAATGATCTAGATGATTTAGATAAATTACTAAAGGGCCTAGATGGCAGACATGGGCTTTTCTGAGTGGCACAGCAAAAAGGCCCTATTATTGGGTTTGGATCCTGATAATGCCATAGCCATCCACGAATACAAGAGAGTAAAACACTCTCCCATGCTCTATGGCAGGGCTTCTCAAATTCCAGGCTCCTATCCAGATCAGGTCCGCACTCCAAATCAATCTGAAACCGGGCACACACCTCAAATTAGCAATACAATAATACCATGTAATAAAGTTTATGTTTCCTACCTTAAATAAAAATGTGTTATGCTGTTCAGTAAATTGTCAGCTTCATAGAGATTGTTATGACAATCCTGACTAAACGTAATAATTTCCCTGTTTGACATTGTGGTCATGGCAACGTTAATGGAAAAGAGCAGGACTGTTAGGTGAGAATGTCATGATCCAAATATGCAAAGAACTGGTCAGTGTCTCCGTCTAGCAACCACACCTTTTTCTGTGCCGAGGTTTAGGCAGCTTATTGAAGTCAGACTGTGCCATTTCTTACATGGAGTCTTTGGCATGCTCAATTTTGTCATTTTAAATCACAATAGAGAGCGACACCACCACAATGCTCGGGCGTTTTCCATGTGCATCCATGCAACTTTTCAGAATGCGACAAGTGCATCGCAGGTCCTAAGACAAGAACCAACAAACCAATCACTCTTTCAGTCCTCCTGGATCAGCTGGTGAAATTCTCTGTGTTTTCTTCATGCACTACGGCAGACGTCACCGGAGTACAAGCTCAAGAGCACTTTGGAAAGGAGAAGAAAGTGGTGTGGTTAGTGTTTTCCACACGTTTTTAGATGTGACCTGTGAACAGCTCCTTAGGACATCATGTAATTTTTACTTCAAAATTATTTGGTTATTACAGTGTCTTGTGTTGTCCTTTAATGCCAGTTTGTTTAATTGGTTTATTCAGGCATTTAAAAAATACATTTTGCTTATATAGTTTGTTTATGCATGAAAATCAGTCAATAAAGATATTTTTCTCTTCTACTTAATAATTTTTTCCAAACACCTGTAAACTTAATTTAATCCTATGGAGCTGTTTATGTTCACAAGCAACAATATGCAGGCAAACAGTGCATTAACCTGGAACATAATTTGAATCTTTCTGACGCTTGAATGCATGTTGCTTTAAAATGAGATTTGCTTTGGTTTAAGCATCTGATTGCATTCAAACAGTGGCATTTTTATTAAACACCTACCACGAAATGGTTTCTTTAAGTGATGGAAGTGGAAAAAGTCACTGTGTGCGAGGTTGGGGGGAGTAGGGGGGGATGAGACAGAATTAAGGTACACCATTTTGGTTTTGACTCTTTAACGGTATCGTGAGGAACTGATTTTTTAAATAAGAAGAAATCCGAAGACATAATTTGGGCAAATATTTAAATTCTTTCATATGATAATACGAATTATATGACCGCCCCTCGTATTATGTCTCAGACTGCCTTAAATGTGCCTTAAATGTATGTTGCTTGTAAGTTATAAGCAAGTTTAATAAAAGTCATTTGCTTATCACCAATCGCTTAAATAAAGAAAAACCTTTAGAATAAATAGAAAAGAATGCTTAAAGTTATATGAGTTGATTATAATTAATCGTTGTGACTTGGAAAGATGAAAATTGGCTTTGGGGAAAAGGTTGCAAACAGTTGTTTCTTATCTCAAGTTCAACACACTAAGATTGTTTGCTAATTGTTAAGTCTTCAGTGTTTACCTTTGTAGAATTTGTCAGATTTCCTTTTCTAGAGAAGTGCTTTGTGGTCTTCATCAAATATAGATCCTTATGTAAATATGAATAGTCACATTAAAGCAACTAATGTGGATTAATACATGTATATAAAAAAAAAGAAAAGTACATGTCTGTGTTCTTTAATTAAATTTGAATAGCTGTTTTATCTGATTGTCAAGAATCTTGCCACATGTCTTTCTTGTATCTTAAAGGATACATTTCGACGTTGATTAAGATTTATAATCACAGCACAGTTTACACAGCAATAAAGGTAGAAAAGGCAGTAAGTAAAGTACAGTACTGTGCAAAACCTTTGAGCCACCCCACATTTCTTCACATTAAAATAAATTAAATGATGTAGATTAAATGAAAGAATTGGGAACAAAAGTTTTAATGTAACGGGCTGCAGAGGGCCTAAATATACAGCAGCAATCTCATTTCCCCCACTCAGCATTCAGCATCACCAGTATACTAATCACCAGCCTGATCATCTGTCCTCATCTGCACCTGTTTCTCTCTGGTTTATACCGTAAGTTAGATGTTTTTTTTTTTTTAAATGCTTGAATGATTCATAGGTCACTGTGTGGCTTAACAAAAAGAACATTCCTCTGAAACTGGTCAGGTACAGGGAGTAGACTGAAAATGAGAGGCAAAAAAGTCCTTCAGAAAGCTTGGAGAATTATTCCTCAAAAATACATTAAAAATACAAGAAGATCTGGTTCTTTGAAAGCAAAATATGAAGAAATGAGGAGTAGCACAGTATTGTACTAAGTGCAGACTTTACACTGTATGAGAAATTGTCTCAAGTCAGAAGCCTGAAATGAATATAGTGCAGAACAGGCTTTAATAAGTAAACAACCTCATTTTTTTAATCATCTGCTCTGATTTAAAGATGTCAGCATTGTAAGACATCGCCCCCTCTTGGTGATGGTTTAGGGGAATCAGTCTGCCCACTCTCACCATGTGATGAGCAGATTGAGTTCAAGTTCCCTTCAAGCTACTTTTTCTGCTGTGATTAATAATGACATAACCTACTTTTGGGGTTTGTTTAGCTGCTGAAACAACTTAGTACAATCAGTGACTGAATAAATATTTAAAGTTGTCTAAAGCTATAAAAAGATCAAAGATAACTGTTGCTACGATGTGTGTGTGAGAGAGAGATTTGGATAAAAAAATAGGAAGAGAGAGAGGGAGAGAGAGAGAGAGAGAGATCCAGTACCAAGTAATTTTTTTCAAAACTGTTCACACATCACTCTGCAGAAACCCAGCACTCACATCAGTTTATTTCATGCTCGAAATGCGCAACATTTACCAACAGATTGACAGATTACATTATATAATCTTCTCCCAACAAGAATGCTTTATCAATCAAGGCCAAAACGATAAATAACATTTATTTGTAACTTCATTGTGTTTATTTATTGTTTTTATGCTCTGTCACATATTTAGTTTATAAAATGAGCCATTGTATACGCACAAGGAAAATCGATTACAAAAGAAATCGCCAGAGCTCTAATCCGGAACAAATTACACAGTTTACTGTAAACCTGGTCTACTACGTTTGCTTAGGTTTGAAACTCTTATGAACATGGTGTCCTTTCTCTCTGTACACCACAGAACAACAGACCGCCCTATCTTCAACTGAACACATGGATCTGAAGAACGCTAATTTGCTTTTTTTTAACCCATAAAAGATGTGGAATGTGTATCAGGTAATTGGTGCCCCAATTACATCAAGCATGCAAGGCTTTTAAAACCCAAGGGAGAAAATGTTTTTTGACATGGCGGAGGTTTTTAAGAACTTATTATGTAATGTTTACTGTCAGTGCTTTGTAAACGGTCATGAGAGGATTTTTAATTTTCTGTAGTTTATCTGTAAAATCATGTGTGTTTATTTTTTTTGTCTTATTAAAAAGAGAAAATAAACAGCGGCTGTTTAAAGCTGGCCAAATTTAAGAGGGTAGCATAGTGGCTTAGTGCTCTGTGCACATGGAGTTTGCACAGACCCCGAGGCAGGTACCCTACAGGTGCCAGGCGACATGCCAGGTGCGTGATCTCCCTGTGCTTGGTGAGTTTCCTCCAGGTACTCTGGTTTTCTCCAACAGTTCAAAAGTCATGCAGGTTTGGCTAATTGGCATTCCCAAATTTCCCGAAGTGTGTGAATGACAATCGGCCATCGAGGTGGCAACACAACCCCTTAAGTAACTGTCACGGAAATGACAGATATATTTCCATGGTAGGGAGTATCCATTGCTCCTTTTTGTCCCAGATGGCATCTGGATTAACCAAAATACAAAAATAAAAAAAGAACCAAATTGCCTTTTTTATTAAAGTCAAATTTGCCTGTTCTTCCGGTGATTTTTGCTTTTTTTCTGGTTTCCTCTGGTTTTCTCCCACAGTCCAAGGACTGATTAGGCTAATTGGCGTTCCCAAATTGCCTGTGTCAGTATGTGTATATGTGTGTGCCATATGATGGACTGGCATCCGGTCCAGGTTATAACCTGCCTTGTGCCCTATTTCTCTTGGGACAAGCTCCAGGCTACAGGCTCCCGTGACCGTGCATACAGGACAAAGTGGTATAGATGACGATGATGATGTAAATTGCCTCATGGATGTTACATCAACATAACATCAAATATAACTATCAATGGTCTAAAAACCCAATGTTGTCCACAGACACCTTCACACACACTCACACAAGAAGACCATGCTCTGGTCTTTACACTGTGTTTATTCAGGGAAACTGGACTGTAGTTTGGATAGTGTTTTATCCAGTGGTCCTCAGGGTGTTGAGGCTTAACCACAGACGTCAGCACGGTCACTCGGTGTGGTCCAGCGGTCTGTCCACATCCCCCACTCATTCCCTAAACACAGCAAGAACATCCACGGGAAAGCAACAGTTTGAGTTTTTTGGTCTCGTATACTGAATGAGAATTCTCCTTCCCTGTCTCTCTCACACTGATATTTAAATCTCTTTTATTATCATTAAACAGAAACATGCAGCAAAACAATAAATTATCATTTGTGAAATTGATCTCTGATGTCTTATGGATATGGAAAATGTTTTATGACTTTTTTTCTAGCTTCAGATTCTGGGATGGTCACCATGCACATTAAAACAACACTCGTTTGCCACAATTATGCATGGGATTTTTCTCATCTGCTCATTCTTCCAATTATCAACAAATCTCTGTGTTATTTCAAGGATAAAGGGCTACCATTATGGAGATTGAAATGCTAAATTGATTTCTCTGTTGATTTATTAATTTGGTTTGTTAACGACAAGAACAACAAAAAAGATGACGTGCATTTATCACTTGAGACTTATTATTATTGAATGGCGTTTTAAATACATTGTCATGCCTGCTAAGGATCCTGGGTGTTCCTCGGCAGCCTGGCGGAGAGTCTGAGAGAATGATGGAGATGTTACAAGGGCAAAGCCATTGTGTTGTGTGGTGGCAGTTTCTTTGGAGCCACCATCTGCTGAGAGGGTCAGGCAGTCTGTAGAGTTCAGCTCTCCTGGACCCGGCCTATTGCCCAGCTGCTGTGCCTGGGCACGCCCCAACCCACGCACCACAGCACTTCCACACCTCCCAATTATCACTGCCTCACAAATTATACCTAACATAATCCAGAGTGCACTGTGCCACAGAAACCCCTCTCTTCAGAGGGGTGAAACCACAGAGCGTCAGGATTTTGCGTCTCACTGCCTCCAGGCTTTTCCTTTTCCCCGCAGGCCTTGGGAGGAAACACCAGCTCTGCTAAAACCGACTTCGCCACACTTCTGATCAGCCCTCTCCGACCGCTGCACAGCGTGTGTTATTCAGTGTGGTGACACAAAATGTGGTCACATTCCACACACCCTGTTAGGCCCATTTCTCCCCAGCAGCCCCTCAACTCCAGCAACGACCTAGTGCTTCACCAGGGAAAACAATCTTTCAGGGTTTTTAAGGAATTTTAATTAGGAGTCTTGGAATGGTCATTGTGATTGCATTTTAGAAAAATCAATATGTCTAACTCATGTCTGCACACATACCTATAATAACTGATGGGTTTTCTCCCTTGGGACCGCTCATAGAATCACCAGTGGAAACTCTGAAGAAACGTGGTCTTCTGAAATATGTTCAGTCAACATCTATTCAGTCCAGAGTAATGTGGTTTTGTCTTTTGGCCCCTATGAATTAATTTAATTTATGCAATTATTCAATTAGCACCAAACCACTGCTGCCTGTTTTTGGTTAAGTTGCTTCTCAAGTCAAAGGCTCCTTTGGAACCTGTATTAAATCGGGGTTTTATTGTTTTTTGAAGTCAAAAAAAGAAATTGAGTTTGCACTGAACTGACTGGATAGATAATAAATCTTTGCCTTCATTCCAACAAATATGCATGCACAAAACTACCTTTTTTTTTTTTTTACATCCTCTTACTTCGCATCTCTTATGTCTTAATCTAAACTTCTTTTGACTTTTTTTTTTTTTTTCTTCATTTGTCCCATCATTTGTCTCCAGCATACACCGATAGAAATGATAAATTTATGCTTTTTTTGAAGACTTGAAGGTTTTTTTATGCTTCAATTCAACACATCTCTCTTTCCCAGCCTCTCTCCCTGCTTGCCGCCTGGCAGGCCTACGTGTCAAAGGTGGCTGCAGGAGAGCAGACTGTGGGAACAGCCGGTCAGCCTCGCTCGCTCCCCTGCTCCCCAAGCAGAGGGGCAGCCATCAATCCCAGCCTACGTGAACCCCCTTGTCTCCCCTCCTTTTCCCCTGCAACCCACACACTTGCTCCCCAATAATCCGCGGAAGCAATTTCATCTCGACTCGGGTGGCGGCCCATTGTCGCCAGCCCCTTCAATCTTTCCTAATTAACTCTCGCTTTGTCCCGTATCCGAGCTTCTGGACTCATCTCTCTGACATTCCGATCGGGGCTGGTCTCCACACTCCCAGGCAACCCTCGGACCCTAATCCCACCAAGAACCCAACCCCTCCCTCTTTCCAAGAAACTTTCCATTTTTTTCCTCCCAACCTGCCGATCACCTACTTACGGAGTTAGGTAGGGGCATTAACTCCTTGGGTTTTTTGTGAAAGGAGAAAACGAAGGAGGGGGTAAGAAGAAGAGGGCCAGAAAGCGACTCCAACCCAGACAATTAGAACAATGGTCGAAGCCGGTAGGGGGCTAACTCGCAGCGTCACGCCTGGACGGTGGGGTATTTTGTCGGTTTAATGAATTGTCCATCAGTCCCTGGCTGCATCACAAACCGTGCAGCGAGAGGACAGCAGGGACCCAGACACTAAGTCGGTATTTATTACACTGCCTTTGTCACTAATTGAGCTAATTATCACTGACTCCTCAGCACTCCCACAATGACAGTACCCCTCCACTGCCTCCCTCATCCCTCCAGTGCCTGGGAATGCCGCCTTATTTAGTTTCTTTATCCCTTTTCCCAATCATCTCTTTTCCTCACACTCATGGTTAATGCTCTGTATTTGTGCACGTTCAGCCTTCCAAAGCATATCTGTGTACCCATCAACCTCTTAGGCTGAGGCTCTTAGGATGAAAAAAAAAGAAAGAAATTTGGCTAGGGTGCCCCTGATTCTTGCTAGCTCACAGTTCATTTTTTCCCCTTTCAAGCAAGGCTATTAGGATGTACTTAACGGCACATCTTTGGTTAACTGAATAATAAATTTCAGCCCTGGCGCACTTTTAAAAAATATATAAATATAATTATAGAGCCAGAGGATATGTCTGTCATTAGTCTTATATCTTCTAGGCTTTTCATCTCTCCATCACTCCAGCCCTCAGTCATCTGACCGCTGGTTTTACGCTTTGTGCAGTCTGATTTGAGATACTTCTTGCTTTTTAAACTACCTCTGTATCAATCTGCTACTGATGTCTGGCTTCCTATGCCTAATTCAGTCCTTTAAAGGCATACCTGTATCTCGTATGGTTTGTGCCACTTTTTTTTTCTACATCATGTCTGTCTGTCACCTCTGTTTTTCCCTCTGACACTCTGCTTCTGTTTGTTTCTGTGTTCGGGTGTGTGAGTTGTTGGATAAGCATGGCTGTGTGGTTCTCTGGCTGGCTGACCCTCGGCGATCTGAAAGAGGATTCTCTCCCTGCATCCAAACTCCTGTGGTCACACTCTCCCGCCAGTCGGAAGGGGGAAAAATGTCCTGTCATTATTTCTTTATTTTTACCGACATTAAGTAAATGAAGCACAACCGTTGGTGTTGTAAAAACATATAGAATTGATGCTGTGTTTTGGCACTGGTCACTTTATCTCTGTGGTTTGGTGTGTATTCTGGGTGGAGCGGCCTACTCGTGCTTTCAGCAGCGACTCCAGGTTTTAGGAATCTCATCGACTTGTGCACTTGCATTGTGGATTAGTCTTAAAGAAAGAGTGTTGCTGTGGTTTTATAACATGATTGACGTGAGTGACAGTTAAGCAAGTAAATCTTCTTCATGTTGAACTGAATAAATGAATGTAATGTTCAAAGCAAAGGAGACTTTTTACCTGAAAATATAAACTTTATTTAACTATTACACTATTTCACAACAACATGAACATCTTCCTAAATTGTCAAGTTCTAACACTAGAATACTTTGTTTCTTACTGCCCTTCTCTATAATTTTTAGCATACAACAATAAATATTTTCATTCAAACACACACAAACACACATGAAAAAAAAACAAAAAAACATAATGTTCAGTGCATATAAAACATTTTGTTTTCAGAGGGCAGTGCCGGAGTTTTGAAATATCAGTTTGGTGGTTTTGCACACAATTCAAAAACTTGATGAATCAAAATACACATGAAAAATATTGATAGCTTTTTTTTTAACTCTGCTTTTGGATTATAACATGTTGGGATTTTTTTATAATCAGCATAAATATATATTTATCTATGTTTAATATTTACAACATTTTGGTTTTGCCAGCTGATATACAAAACAGTTGCCGTGGTTTCACACTCCACACTCCACTGTAAACTAGGTAGCAGGTCATTTAAAAGGTTATCTCATATCATCGTTTTATTTTACATAATCGTACAGGTGCCCTTTTTTTTTTCTTGTGCGTGGTCTGCTCTAAGTTGTCTGGAAAACTTTCAATTGTTAAACACTTGCTAAATTTTTAGTGCTACTCCTTACACCCACAAGAAGAGGATTGATACAGAAGTGTCATTCAGTGTTTGGTCACTACATTCATTAATTTTATGAGAAACTTCTGGTGTTTTTGTTTGTTTGTTTGCAGTCATTCTTTATCAGTACCACGGTGTGGTATACCACATCATAGTGAGTATGAATACAAAATGACAAGACATCGTTATCCAGGCCGGGAAGTACGTTGACTTTGAGTGGGAAATCTTAAGAATTTGGATGATGTCCAACATTCCTCCACTATACAGAAATCGAGTAACAGCACATGCTCGAGATGTACTTCACATGAAATTATTTTTCTTGTAAGAAAAGTTGTGCTGCAGCTAAAGAAAACAACACACTGATATTTTAAAGTACTAGCCTGCAGTAGGAGTTTTTCACCGTTTATGAGAGAACATGCTTGTGGTTCCTTGGCCACAGAAACATCTGTCAGAGTTTGTGTCCAGTTCCTGCTTCCCAGTTTCTCGCTCCCTGCAGAATCAGAAAGCAAGAGAGGGAGGAGACTGGTGGTTCTGGCCTCAAAATCCGTACGTATTTTTGAACTGTATCCTTCTCAGTAATTGGCCGGCTTCTCTGTGTGCCACACTGGATAGCAGTGCATAGTAGTCTCCATTACATTTCATTCATTTAATTTGATGCACTTGCTCTATATATACCATTATAATGTATTGAGTAAATGTTTAAACATAGGGTTTGTGACCAAGCACTTTAGAAATGCACAGCTTTTAGGAATGTCTCTCACAGTACAATGTCAATGACAACAGCTTTGTTTGATGTAGAAAAATAATACGAAGGAAATGGTTGATTATCATATGTATTGCTGTAGTCATTTCATATGTTTTTCTGTTGTTGTTTGTTTGTTTAAATCCCCCAATTAAGCAACATGTCTGTCAGTTCTCAATTTTTTTGCACCCTCTTCCATGCCCTTAATATATGATGATCTCTGAAACAAAGCCATCTGTTGCATCTGTTATAAGCACTGATGTAGAGTCTGCGTACTGGTGCAGTTGAGGCAGCTCACATGGCAGCACCAGTGGAAAGTGCAGTGACATCTCTCAGTGACCTTCTCAGTCTTGGTCTTATACCCTCTCCCACAGCATAGCAACTCACAGCCGTCCAACGCCGGTGAAGAACTGTTGCAGGTCCGCCCGGATGTGCCAAGCGTACCCGTTTTGCTGTTGTAGGAACAGAAGTTGGGTGATTTTTCAAAATAGACAAGGTCTTTCGTTGAAGGGAGTTTGTGAGCAGGGTTCTCTGGCTGGAGGTGCCGGGGGTCGGCTCGATGAGAAGCCCGGTTGCTGCCTTTATTGGCATACACCACCCTGGAAGCACCATCAAAACGATCTTTTAGTAAGTCTCCAACTGTCCTGAAGTTGGGTAGATGCATCCAGCAGGTGCGAATAGTGCAGGAGCCCGACATCCCGTGACACTTACACTCCTGACGCATCTCTGAGGAAACCGTCTAGGGGAAGAAAGGATAGAACGATAGATAGAAAAAATGGTTAGACTCCTAGCTGATTTATATAGAAACTATAACAAATTTTTAATAACTGATTAAGGGTTTCTTACAATTCTCCCAGCCTCATTATTGTGTACATTAATGAGGTATCGCAAGTCTCTGCCCCTCTCGCTGGAGTCCACAAACTCCCGCGTAAACATCCTGCCAAAGTCAATATTATCGCTACAGCCTCCCCAGTGCCAATCTGGACCCCCAGGGCCTCGTCTCCGGTAGTCACAGGTGCACGACTCAATAGAGCCTTCAGAGCAGGACCGCGCCACTGCATGGGTAACTCCAGCACTAGTGATGGCAAACACAAATGCAGTCTCTCGGCAGCCTGGAAAAACAAGAGTCATAGCATTATTTAGGAACTTCCTGTGTAAATTTACAGCTAGATAAGTTATTTAGTCAAAGCGATTCTTGCAATTAAATTCCACAATACAGCAGCCATGTGAAACAAAATCTTATGATTGTGGAGGAAAACATTCAGTATGTAAGAGTGGAGAATGAGATACAAGGTTATCTTACCTCTGTTTATGATTTTGCCAAACACTGTAGGGGTTTGGGATGTTGGACAGTTCCAACGGCGGTTACGGAATTGCCACTTGCACTCCTTGATGGCTGTGTGAAGCCCGGCGGCGATGGCATGGAGGATGCCAGGGTTTTGACGAATCAGCCTCCGCTGCCGACGGCTTAGCAAAGCAAGGCTAGGGTCTAGGGCTAATTGCACATTCTTGCTATTGGTGAGAAGGTTGGTGGATGATGCTACATTCACAATCCCCCTGGAAGAGGAGATAAAACAGTAAGCTTTACAAGGGAATACTCCTCATTGTCACAAGTGTTGTTTACTTCTGTCAGGAAAATTTAAAACAACAAGGAAACCTAAAATAATTTCTCCGTATTCATTTTTTCACATTTTCACTCTAGTAGCATCCTCTATTCAGGGTGCACAATTAAATGTGTAGAAAAAGTCATGAATTATTTGTGGTTATGTTTAAATTACAGAGCAACCAAGAAGGCCAGCAATAAGGTTTCTAAGATCCTCCACATAAAACAGGAAATATTTTCTTAACCTTGACCTAATAAATAAACGCTGCTATAACAGTAGGCTATAATTATATAGAACACAAACTATTACGTTAGACTTGATTGGAGATGGGCCACTGCTATACCGAGTCTATAAATAATGTCAAGTGACACTAAATATTAATCAAAAATTTGCTGATTAAAGGCTTTTGACCACCAAAGCTGCTTTTAGTTTTCCTCACACAATATTTAAACCAAATTCATTGGTGGTTAAAAAAAAGAGCTGTGTGTGCTTTTAATGTGAGTAAAACAGCAATAAGAATTGTTGCTAAAACTTTTTCATTTTTCATTTAACTTTAAATTTTATATTTGTATTAAACCAATTTTCTAATATGAATTTATTTATTTATTTATTTTAACCAATCATTTTCAGGTCCAGTGCATCGTTGCTAGTGCTTCCACAGAGTAAAACGATTTTTAGACGATGTGATCAATCTGTTCAAGAATGGTCATGAAATGCTCTTCCTACATACAGGGAGTGATGTGTAAGAAGCAAGCACAATAATGCACAAAAAAGTAAGGAATAAAATAAAGTGTGCTGTTATAAGTATGATACATGATGTTTGTTCTTCCTCTTATACTGCAGTTGATTTCCTATAGATTACTATTTTAATGTATTAATAAATAATATATTTTTTACCATTAATTTACCATACATTTAATATTGTGAATGTCCACATCATCATGCTCTCTCTACGAAAATTTTCATCAAAAAAGTAATGCAACTTCCCGAAAAACCAAAGTCTTTAACATTTTCCCATGGCAAAAAGAAATCAAATTAAATTAAATAAATTATAGAGGACTGACACTGGAAACTGCTTTTAAGTTATTATATAAATGTCTGCATAGATAAGGGCCCACCACATCAACCTTTTTTTCAAAGCAGATTTTGTAGTTTATAGTTTATTTAATGTCTGATTATATATTAGTTGTTAATACAGAAACAGGAGCGCATTCATATAACACAGTGGCAGCTGGCATTAAATGTCAAAGCTGCTGTTCTAGAAAATTAACCAACACCTTCTCAATAGTTCCATTACAAAACCTACATTTTAACAATATAGGCAGCGGTTATACCATATGCAGGAATTTCCAGCACCTTACAAAAGTCAGAGAATACGCGCACGAATCGGATTTGGAAGGGAACTGATCAGATTTATCACTCATCATATAAATCCGCATTTAATTTAATCCATATTGGAGAGAAATTGTTGTCTCGCGTTCAACCCGCACTGTCAAAATGACAAGAAGAGAAACTGAGAAAGAGAGAGAGAGAGAGATGTTTAGCAGATTAACCAGTCCACAGCACGAACAGAAAACGAATACAATTTCAAATTGCTACGAAAGGCCCTAAATGATCATTTTTATGGCATTTCAGATGTTTTGTATTTGTATTGTTATAGTCTTTTTTTCTTATTTTATTTCTGAGCACACTTCTGAAGTGTGGGATTTAATTAGCCTAGAGAAATACCATGTGGCTCGCTCATGTACGATGCACCAGTACGTGTAAAGTACTTCAGTAATGAATTATTGTGTTTGATGTTCATGCTATCCAGTTTAGACAAAAGTGAATTCAACCTTGGAGTACTGTATTTAAAAATTCACTGAAGTGAAAAAAATATTTAGGAACCATACTCTGCATCATCATCATCATCGTCATCATAAGAAAGAGTTGTGGAAAGAGAGAGATATTATGGAGAGAGACTCACCACCACCGGCCGCTGCTGTTGGCTGCCGCGGAGCTGGAGATGCGCGAGGAGAGCAGCAGTACGCACGCGGCTTTCAGTGCGGTGATCAGCGCAAGGAACTGCATGGCACCTTTAAGAGAGAAGAGTGTTAAACCACACATGTTCCGTTTGTTCATAGAAAGTATATACAACGTTTATTCTAATGTAAATATATGTAAGCTTTATAATATTTTAATTGCATGCACTCACCGCTCCGCATTCCCCAGAGACAAAGTCACGTGTTTAAAAAAAAAATCCTTCTTCTTCAGCACCGTTTTTGTCGGTTAATGATGCAGGACACGCTAGAAGCTGCTGCTGCTGCTAATGATGATGACGATGATGATGGTGATGATGATGATGATGAGTGATGCTGCTCCGCTCAGCTCCTCTCAGTGTGTTGCTCTCAGTCCCGCACACTTGATCCCCTCGGTGAGTGATAGACGACACATTCTTTACTTATTGAGCGCTATGAGATGAACAAAAAAGGGGGATTTGCTGCACTCATCTCCCTCAGTTTTCCTCCTCCCACCCTCCTTTGAAAAAAGGACTGAAAAGATGGATCTCTTCATAGGCACCAATGAATGAAGCAAAAAAAAAAAACGATTGAGTAGAGGACGGATAAAAAAAACATGCACGTTTAGCAAATAGCATATCATTCGAGAAAGAGAGAGATCCAGATTCGAGAAATCTGTTAGATCCAATTAAGGGTTAGCTGATGCGTTTTATTTCCCTCTTTGTCTTTGCGTCCATTTGTAAATTAGCAGGATTTATTCCATGAGCAGAGTAAAAAGCTATGTGTGCAGAGTGAGGAGGGTGTGCAGCATCTCTCTCTCTCTCTCTCTCTCTCTCAGGACAGTACAGAGAGAGCGCAATATGAACCATCTAATCTGGCCCGTTTTTGCCCACAGTGTTTGGATTACTCCCTTTAACCGCGTCTCCTCCCTCTCTCACACCCAGAAAATAAAGTTTTCATGAAGCCTTCATGAACTCCAACTAATGCTCATCAGCCCTTCTTTTATTTTTCCACATGAGTTATGGATACTAGGGCTACTCCAGTTATAATTCCAAAACCCAGTCCCTTGTGGAAATTCATATTTTGTTTTTGGTAACAGATTTTAGGTGAGCGAGAGGTAAATTATCCAGGATCTGGGAGAAATACCTATTACAGATCCAGTTTATCAGCCTAACAGTATTTTTCTAAACATTTATCGAAAGTTTCGGAGAACGTTTTTATGGGTTGTTTCAAGGGGTACGGATGAAAGGGCAGTTGTTTTAGAAGGATTAATAACTCTTTCGATTAAAAAACGTTTTAGGGGTGACACGAACTAGAGAAGGGAACTGAGTGGAGATATGGCTTCCAACATCTGGACGGCAGACGTTCATTTACGCAGCGCATGGCCACTGAAGCCGTGGCAGCAGTCAGACAGAGCTGGATATATCAAAAATCTTTTGCACTCAGAACAACCCCTGGGGAAACTTTGTGCCGTCTTGCTTTTGTTTAACTTTTTTTTTTTTAGGGTGTTGACAAAAATGGGCGGTGTCCTCCTACATTCTTCCGAGTTCATCCTCATCCATCCACTGGCGCGCAGTGGTTCTTTTTATCTCGATTCTGATATTGATTTGCAAATGCTCTGAATAATAATAATAATAATAATTATAATAATAAAAATAATAATAATAAAGATCAGAAAAATATATAATAATAATAATAATAATAATAATAACAACTTAAATGTTTTATTATGTGCTGTGATCAGTGTGGCCACCATCAGACACTCTGCATTTAAACCACAGCATGCACATGGAAATAATTTTGTTCCAAATAAATACAATATTTATCCATGGTCAGATCAATTGCTTTTATTGCAAGCAAACTTCAGCTAAGTATATAGTTTATAGTTTAGTGTCATGGGAATTTGGCATTTCATTCACATCGTCCAGTCCCATAGGCTCTCTCTCTCTCTCTCTCTCTCTTTTCTTGATGGGTTTGCACCAAATGGCCAACTGAAGGAAATGCTCTTTTTTGTTTGCGGGTGTTTCATTCTGCTCTTCACTCTTAGCTCTTGAAGGCGCTTAGACTGGTTTCCTGGTGCACTCATGCGACTCGGAGCAGATTAGCGACAATCCGGTTAAAGGGATATATGCCTTTTATACACAAATCAACTTCAAATCACTTTTTAAAGCCACTTAGAATTTACACGCCATAGCAACAAAAATGCTAATGCACTTTTTATTGCTTAAGATTAAGGAATGAAACAGAGGAGATTAGAGGGGGGAATTGTCAGTGTCTCTTGTTACTTAGTGGTTATAGATAGGCTTTAACTTAATTTTATTAAATTAATCCGACTAGTTTGGGGCTTAGGTTTTACATCAAGGAAATAATCCGATTCTAAGATATGTCGTGACCTTTAGACGCGTAAAAACGTGTAGAGTCCTTACTAGAGGTTATAAAGGCTTTCACAATATAACAGAGTGCAAATGTGTTTTATTTCTTAAATATGATCTAAATTATATAAATACCTTAAGTGTGCATAAGCTCTTTTAGTACCTTTATTTCGGCATTCTGTTTTTTATAGTGTTTAAGCAAAAAATCATACTCCACAGAATATGACCTATATGAGATGAAGTCGCGTCTTTTTCGTTCTTTTTTTATTTAAAGAATGCATTACATGCACTGAAGATATTGGGGGTAATTATTAACAGATTCATTGTTTTATATGTGCATTTGATTGTAAAGTAATCTGAAATGTCCATTGACTTTTTCAGCTTGCTTTACATGCAAATTCCATCCAAAAATTTACACAACTAAAGGCACGAATAACAATCTTTATTCCTGTTACAAAATAGTATAATAAGTGGAAGAGTGCGAGTCGCGCGCTGAGAGAAGTGTCTGTGGGTGGTTGGACTGGTGCATCAGCCGCTTATTGTTCACAGAAGTGCACGCCTGCCTGCTGCTGCTGTTCGGATTAATGCGCACGTATCCACTCACACTGCACAAAAATATTATTATGAATAATAATAATAATAATAATAATAATAATAATTCCATATAAAACAGGCAAATAAATGCATTATTACCGTAGCCTACATGTTTTTTATTATTATTATTGTTGTTGTTGTTGTTATTATGATTATTTTCACATGTAAAGCATATGGTTTTATTTTTCACACTGGATATATTACACGATTCATTATTCTCACATTTAAATGTTTAGTGTAGGCTATATGTTTTATTTTCACTTTTTTATTTGCAGGGCATGTGTTTTATATTTCCCTCCCATTTGATATATCATACGATTAATTTATTTTCACATGTTGGACATGTGATTTTTTTTAGGGGGGGGGGTGATTGAGTGGGGGGTTCCACATATGATAACACATGGTTTCCATGATGCCACATGTGTTTACATGCTCAGTGTCAGGGTCCACCATATTCATTTGTACTATGCATGTTTTCCACAGGTGATCGAATATGTTTTTTATCTAACCACGTGGAAAAACTTGTACCTGAATGGCATTGTTAATGTCCGGCCTCATGGTGTTAGAGCAGAAAAAACTATTTTGTGTGTTCAGTTTTGTTGCATTTTCTTCTTTAATTGTTTATTTAATCGGTTATGACATATGGTACATTTCGTCAATAAAACGTAAAAGAATCGACATGTAGGCTATTAACGTGTGGCTTTGTGCATTCTGCAGGAGAAATAAAACATGCGTCACAACTCTTCATGCTTTATGATACACAGTCTGCCTAGATCATATTTAACAACAACAACGAAAAAACATAATGGCATTCAGACTCGTTTTTAAAACCATTAATGCATTTAAATTCCACTCTTAATAGTGTAACCGGATCTTTTCAATAGTTCCGTGGAAATCTGGTGAAACAGCCGCCCACCCGTGCATGGCCCCCTCCTCCTGCAGCTTCTCCTCCTCCTCCTCCTCAGTCCAATGCGCTCCTTGAGCTCACCACTCAACTCCGCACTGTAGTATCGAGCTCTGCTCCTCTCATATAATTCCCCGTAATTGCTAATTACCGCCCAGGCGTTTTAATGTCCCGTCCGGAAAAGCGCTTCCTGCGATGGCCGCGTCACATAAAGCTGCTCTGGGCCGAACGCTGATGCTGGCGCTCGCGCTCCTCTCACCTGCCTTCACGTAAGTGTGAGTGTGTGTGTGTGTGTTTGCTTTGATATCTTAGTGCGGACCAGATCTGACAATTTTGACCTTGTGGGGACATTTGGCTGGTCCCCACATTTGTATAATAATTGCAGCTTTTATTTAAAAGAAATAGATAAACAATACAAAATGGTCAAGTGTATAAAATATTTTATTATATGCATTAGATAGATAGATAGATAGATAGATAGATAGATAGATAGATATTCAGCAGCAATAGAGACAGTGACACAAAGACAGGTTGTGCATGTGATTGCACTGTATATCTTACATACCAGTCAGTAGACACAGGGTAATGTGAGAGCTGACCAGAAGGTACTAGCGCAATGCTAAGAACAAAAAAACAAAATATATATAAGAAGCATATAAATCACAAGTTTTTAAAAAATCTGCAGTTGATGATCATGAAAATGATTAATCCCTCCTTTGATCTTGTTTTCCGATTGGTTATATATATTGGTATATATATAAAGCGTGTAAAGTCATAGTAATTTCACCAGTCCAATGTGAGCATATATTCATTGCAAATCAGACAGACAGACAGACAGGCAGACATACACACACACACACACACACACATACACACACATTTATACTAATCAAAACCAGTAATGCACATGCTAAGGAAAACTGCACCAAAATATCCTTTGTAATGCCATAGCCTTGACGTGATCTGAGGGTCTGAAGTGAGAGGAAACACAAGTTAAAGGTCATTAATAATTGCTTTTGAATGGTTCCAGTTTTGTGCAGAATTAATGGAGTAATGTGGTCCAAGTCCATGTCCAGATAGGATTCCCATGTGCTGTGTACACCCTGAAAGTATTTTGTTAATATTTTTATGTTTACCCATCACCTTTTGATTTAAAAGAAAATGGCTTGACCAAACAGATAATCCAAAAATTACATGGGAATAGCAAATATACTTTCCATATAAATTTTAGCAAACTTACAGTATTTCTTTATTTCTGTAAAATAAAGAAATGTGCATTCTGTGCAACAACAAGATTCACAATCAGTGTGATTGCTTTAAGTCCATTAAAAGCGCAAGAATGGCAGCTGAATAGCAGCATCACAGTTTTCCATTCACTGGACATCTGTTGAATACTGTAGTCTTTTTTCATCTTAGAATGAATAAAAGTACCTTTTGTGGGTCATCTAATCTGAATGCTTTGTATTAAGTCTATAAGAAGCATGTGGGTTTTAAGCAGTTATTTGAGCCATTCCATCCATTAACCAGACAAAGCAGTAATCATTTTTGAAACAGAAAATATGGAGCTTTTCATTAATGCCATACATCACAGTCAGAAATTATAGTGGTTTACCCCTGGAAGCGCTCCCATGTTGCTCTATTGGTGAGTGTGATTAATTACTTGCCCTCTTTCTCAGTGTGCTGTGCAACGACATCCTTGGCCTGAAGGTGGCAGGAGATCCGGTTCTGACCCCCAATGCAGTGTGTTTACGACTGGCAGGCTTGAGTAAGCGACAGATGAGGTTGTGTGTCCGTAATCCCGATGTGACGGCTTCAGCTCTACAGGGCATACAGGTGGCCATTCATGAATGCCAACATCAGCTCAAACACCAACGCTGGAACTGCTCTACACTGGAGAACCATGGCAAGGTTCCACACCAGAGCACCATCCTCAACAGGGGTATGTGTGGGCTCAGTACTCCAAACCTGAAGATCACTTGCTGAAGTTAGAGATCTTGTCACCTTCCAGGGTAGAAAAGTATCAGAAATCAGAAAATCCATGTAGAGTGTTTCCAGCAGAACTTGCATAAGGAGGGTCATCATGTTTTCAGCTAGCGTCTAGAATAAATATCCTTCCTCTGTTTCAATAATAGGTTTCAGAGAGAGTGCCTTCTCCCTGGCTCTGCTGGCAGCTGGTGTGGCTCATTCGGTGGCTTCAGCCTGCAGCATGGGCAAGCTACGTGGCTGTGGTTGCGATGCTAAGCGCCGGATAGACGACGACAAAATCCGCCTCAAGCTAACTCAGCTGCAGCTGCAGACCCTGCAGAGGAATGGATTTAGGAACACACCTGAGTTTAAAACAAACCACAGCAAGCTGCCCTCTTACCTGCGCTCCTCCCATCCTGGCACACTCCTCAAACCAGAGGAGCTCACATCACTGCAGGAGACCTGGGAGTGGGGAGGGTGCAGCCACGACCTTCGCTTTGGTGTTCGCTTTTCCAGGGACTGGCTAGACTCCAGGGGTTCGTCTCGTGATATCCATGCCCGCATGAAGATGCACAACAATCGAGTTGGCAGACAGGTATGGCGACAGAAAGAAAACAACGTTACACCTATGTTTAACTTGTGCACAGTTTAATTATAACTAAATCGTGGGTTCACTATTTGCAAAAAAAGACCCAACTTACAATTCAACTATTCAACTTATAGGAAAGGTTAAAAACTAGACCCTTGCCCCCCACTCTCTTTTCTAATAAATTTCCCAATTTGTATAGGAGTTACTAAATAATATGCTTTAAAGTGAATAACTAAACTACAATTATAACCTTAAGCCTTTACGCCATAAGGTTCATTAGATTTTACCTGATCAATCAATAAATTAAGGCTTGCTTTTTTATTTTTAACTAATAACTAATTTTCAAACAACCACATTACATTTTTATAACAGTCATTGTACATTTTTTTTTTATTATTACTGTGTCTTGATATTGTAACAAGAATCACTAGATTGTAACAACAACTCTGATGCAGATATCACTTTTTATTTAAACAGATCGTGACAGACAACATGAAAAGGAAGTGCAAATGTCATGGCACCTCAGGAAGTTGCCAGTTCAAGACCTGCTGGTATGTGTCTCCTGAGTTCCGACTGGTGGGCTCCCTGCTGAGAGAAAAGTTCCAATCTGCTGTCTTCATCAACTCCCAGAACAAGAACAGTGGTGTGTTTAACCCACGCGTGGCAGCAGGGGCAGCCGGGTCGGAGAATGGCAGGCCTCGACGGCGCAGCCTCTCCAGGGAGCTGGTTTACTTCGAGAAGTCCCCTGACTTCTGTGAGCGTGATGCGTCCGTGGACTCGCCTGGCACTCAGGGCCGCATCTGCAATAAGAGTAGTCCAGGGATGGACGCATGCGACTCACTGTGCTGCGGCCGCGGACACAACATTCTGAGGCAGACGCGCAGCGAGCGCTGCCACTGTCGCTTCCACTGGTGCTGCTACGTGCTGTGTGATGAGTGCAGGGTCACAGAGTGGGTCAATGTGTGTAAATGAACAGCCCTCTCCCTTATTGGCCTAAGCTTTGGCTGGAAACATTGGACAAGTGGGGGCAAAAGGCATAAGCCTATATCTCTCACACCAAGTGTGTGTTCAACAGTATCAATTTAGCCACTTTTCCATTCAGCCCTCTCATCTGGGTTCCATTTGTTTTGTGTGGCTGTTGTTATTCTCCAAATGCCAAGTCAAAAGACTGAGGAGAGGAGTGACTCATGTCATTTGTCTTTGTTTCCCCTGTTTGGACTCTTCAGCCATGAAAATGCCCCGAACGCCATCTGTGTTCTTCACAATAACGAGGCACAACAGCAGGAATGCATTACTGCTGAAATGGAAAGGCAATGCCACCATATACAGTTATATGTATATTTGGAAATGTGCGCTTAATGAAATGATCTCCGCCATGACAAATCTGTGCAAGTTGTGCTTATGTTCTTTTAGATGTCAAAACTGGTACCATACGCCAGGCAGTTTTAGAGAGAACAGAAAACGTGCATTTTTTTTTTTTTTGCCTACTTGTTTGACTTAACGTAAACCAGGATAACCTGTACATAACCTGTACCAATGGAGGTTTGACAGTAATAACGTTAATAGCAAGGTTTGCCCTCAATCTGATTAAAAACTAATATGTAATCTTTCTTCAGATCTGCTTTACTGTCTTTGAGACCAAAAGTCAAGATACTGCAATGAATAAATAGGTTGGATTAGTCTGTTTGTGGAAAATTTCAGAAATGATAATCATTGTACAGTGACACTGAGATGTATTTTTCATTTTTAACTTTTATATAAATGATGTTTAGTAAAATTTATTATAATATGATATGTATTGTCTCTTTGTCCCCTTCGGAAAACTGTCTTGTTTTCACATTTACTTCAGAAAGCTATTGTTTTTGGCAGGAGATTTCATGCTGGAAGTTTTGTTCTTGTACAGTGGCTTCAGAACCAAGAATGTGTCTAGAGAACTGAGATGAATGATAAATACGGGAATTAATCAGTATCTTGCAGAGCGTGGCTCTAAGCGGGCACCCTGGTTTCCTTTGAGGCTGACGAGTATAAGAGTGAACAAGATTAAGGAGGAGAATGACACCAGATCAGCTGTATGAACTTAACAGCTACTTGACACTGCAACATGTGACTCTGGGGACAGTTGGTGCTCGTTTTGCATCTGTCACTGAAAAAGCCTGGAAGGAGCACTGTACTTTAACTCAACACAGACCAGGCTAATGTCAGTGCTGAGACTTTGGACAGTGCACGCTTCATATTTTGTAAAAATGTGAATAAACTATATCTTATTTTATAACATTTATCACTTGTGGTTTATACCACTGCTGGGTTGGCTGATCAAAGTAAACTGTTTTCATGTGCCTATGACTCTGACAAGCTGACCTTGTGTGGTATTTAGCATCACAGACACAGAGACAGGGTGGTGTGGAATGATAAAGTGCTGGATCTCTGGTTTGCATTTCTTCATTCCTTTATCATTTCACCCTGGAGCTGCAGCAAAAGGGAATTTCCTGTCGCTGTTTCTCCCATGTGTGAGACAGAGAGGCTCAATAGCTTTGGACCCCCCTCCCACCCTGGCAGCACTGTGCAGCCACTTACACACACAAAGCAGCATACTGACAGCATCTAAAATAATGACAACCAGATACTCCGAAATCACAAGGAGAAAGGGGAAAGCACAGGGCACATATCTGAATTCTGGGTAAGAATGTTGTTCAATTTGCCACCAAAGAAGATGTATGTAAGGGCAGATAGGCACACAGATAGGTAGATATGCTGTTAAGTGCGTTCACGTTGCCTATATACGGTACATCAAAAGCGAGAGCTGCAAACATCTGCTTTTGGGCTCTGTGTCCAGCCTACCCTTATGCCTTTTTGATGTGGGACAAGGATAAAGAGAGAAAAGCAGAGAAAAAAAACAAGGAGCCAGCTACCCAGAACATCAAAGTGATCGCCTCAACGTGCAAGTCCTCATTAGTTCTGCAAGCCTAACCAACCCGACTTGTGATTGTGTTTGCCGGGGTTCACTTTGGCAAACACTTCAGAGGAAAGGTTCCTTTAAATTATAACTCCCACCCCCACCACAAGCCGTATGCACTGTAAGTCCCCTGCCATAACCCCCACAAACTCCCAGCGCCCAGAATCTCCACGTGCTCCCCCACTCACCACTCCACCCCATAATCTGGTGTGCAGCTGCAAACATCTGCTCCGGGCTCTCTCTCCTCTCTGAAACCACCAAACTGATAAACACATCTATCACAGAGCCTCTGACATACAGTGCGGGATGTGAAACGACACTGGAAAAGACACTTTTGATTACATCAGAGCCATGTTTATGCAGGCACTGATGATTCTCATTCAGTAATGTGCCACTGTGAGATCAGACACAGGCTACAGGTTTTTCAGTAGCCTATAAATATATATGGAAATAAATCAATTAATTAATTAAAACTGGGGTAAATGTATTTAATTATAAAATTATCAAAAATTGTTTCTAGATTTCTTGCATGGAATATCCTACACATAATACTTTCCCATATTAAAATTGAATGTACTTTAAAATATAAAATGTAAATACATTGAAATGTAATTTTTTTTTTAATATATTGTTACTAAATATATAGACAAATCGATTTAGTAGATTACAGTTTTCATAAACAGGTTGTTTAAGGTTTCACAGCAAATCTTTAGCAACTCACAATTCACACAAAGAGGCTCTTTTGCTCGCTTTCTAATGACTGTAAACACATCAGCCTGCCAAGTGCTGTCATTATTTATTTATTCAGTTCAGACTTGGCTGAATAATTAAACACAGTGGATATGTCTGAATCTATTTGCCTCAGTAATGACCTACTGCATAGCTTTGATTCCTTAAAATCCACTATAGACTATTCCAAGATACTAAAAATACAAGCTTCACCGAAATCAAAGGCACCCAGATGATATCATATATTATTACTTTTACTTTTCTTTAAAAAAAAAAAATTAAAAACACATTTCCATTTCCACAAACCATCAAATGTCCTTTTATAACAGCATCCCGTGCATGGAATTAACATCACGGAGGCTGAAGCGTCACTCGAATGGTACCCTGGTGCCTTGGGTAATCTCGCGAGATCATAACACCACGAGGCTCTAACGCTGCATTGTGTGCGTGTGCGTGTGGATTATCGCGAGACTTGCGACAGAAGCTTGGACTTGTCCGGCGTCGCTGCCAGAGGTGAGTAGATCAAAGGATGTGTTGAATTTAAACGAATTTGAATTTCGGTTTGAAATGAGACGCTGCTCGTTTTTATGGTTCTATATTTTATGCGTTAGGATAATAAATAGCAAAGGGAAACAGAGGATGTATTTGCATCTTGCCGGTCGGCTGTTTAGGCCACTGGAGCTGTCACAGCACGGTGTGTGAAATGTTTTTCCGATTTATAATTTAAAAATAGGGTATGAACATGTCAGTATGTTAAATTATCTACTACCGACTCTACCCCGATTTCTACAAATAACAAGGTCTTATCGAGCTTTGTAGCTCAATTTGTGTTCTGCTTGGTGTTAATAAAGCAATTGCTCCAGATAGCTCTTAAATGTAATAGTTAAAATCTCAAAAACAAAGTCTCATCGGGCTGATGATAATAATCCACTGATCAGCCATTATCAACATTATGACCACCTGCCTAACATTGAGTACTTCCCCTTCTTTTGCCAACCTAACAGTGATGCACTGTGTGTTCTGACACCTTTTTAGGACAACCAGCATTAACATTATTTTTCACCAATTTGAGCTACAGTAGTTCTTCCGTTGGATCGGACCGTGTGTGTCAGTGAGCCTTGGCCACCCATGACCCTGTCACCAGTTCACTGGTTTTCCTTCCTTGGATTACTTATGGCATGTCCTGACCGCTGCAGACCAGCAACATCCCACATGAGCTGTGGTTTTGGACTTGCTCTGACCCAGTCCTCTAGCCATCACAATTTGGCCCTTTGTCAAAGTCACTCAAATCCTTACGCATGCCCTTTTTTTCTGCTTCCAACACCTCATCTTCAGGAAAAAATGGTTCACTTGCTCCCTAATATATCCCACCCACTTCCAGCCACCATTTAAACTAAATATTGAAAATGTAGCTACTGTGAGAAGGGACAAATGGTAATGGCTAGACAACTTGGTCAGAGCAAATCCAAAACTGCAGCTCTTGTGGGATATTTGTGGGCTGCATTGGTCAGGATATACCAAAAGTGATCCAAGGAAGGAAAACCGGTGAACTGGTGACAGGGTCGTGGGTGGCCAAGGCTCACTGATGCAGATGAGGATTGAAAGCTGGCCCATGTAATCCGATCCAATGGAAGAGCTACTGTAGCTCAAATTGAGGAAAGGTTTAATGCTGGTTACAATAGAAAGGTGTCAGGATGAAACCTAGAGGTGGTCATAATGTTACTGCTGAACGGTGTATTGTAAATGTAAAATGATTTAAGCTGCATAAATGGTGTTGGACATGATGAACAGCATTTAGTTCAAGGTCCTTTTTTCAGCATCAGGCCTTAGGCTGGTCTCCCTGGAGCTGGAGTTTGTGCTGTCCATCATGTCCAAAACCAGTCACCCTCTGTATGCAACTTTTGCCAAGCAGAAAAGCGTGTTCAGTGGTCTTCTATCACATAGCTGCTCTTCTGACAGAACCAGGAAATGTTCTGTTCCTAGGGCCATACGCTGTTTTAACACCTCTTTACGGTGCCTGGGGACGTGATTGTAATTCTTGATCAGATGGTCTCTCAGCAACCACTACTCATCCTTAGTTATACATGTTGCTCTCCTTCATAACAGGCTCACTGTTCACAGTCATCATTTTTTATCTGCTCATCATGTACATCTTATCTGCATTGACTCTCATTACCTCAGTCTTGCATCATTCACTTTTGCACTGCTGTCAGTTTCAATGGTTATAACTCGTTGCATATCTCCATTTCTTTTTAACTACTCTGTAATTGCAACCACATGTCTATTGTCTATTTTGTTGTTATTCTTTTTAGTGGATCTTGTAAATTTTCTCCGGGATCAATAAAGTATCTATCTATCTGCCTGTTTTTAGTATTTTTAGTGTAAAGCTTTAAAGGGACCCTACATCACTGGACCCTCAAATTAGGGTCCAATAGTATCCGGCCTTGAAGATTGTTTTACATTTTGCTATAATGGAAATCATCATGAAGTGATGTTTTTTATTAGCAGCTAAGTGATTATCACTGTCACCTTGCATCTCCAGGGGAATTTGAACCTCATCTCCCGTCTGTGTGAGTGGAGTTTTACTTGGTCTCTACATGCCCTGAGGTGGATTTCGTCTGCGTACTCTCGGTTTTCTACCACAGTCCAAAGACATGGCGGATTGGCATTTCCAAATTGCCCTTAGTGTGGGTTGCAAGAAGGTTGGGATCCTCAGTGACGTAACTTTCCCTTTGGTGTGACGTGAAGTCATGGGTCATTTGACCCAACCATGATGATGACGGGTTGGGTGGATGGATATTTTTAGTGTCATGTTCATACTTGAATTGAATGAGTTTAAACCAAAGCTCACTGACTTATCAAAAATAAAAAGTCACCTATAAATGTTCAGCTTGGACTACGCTCTCTAACCTCCATGTCTTCAGCAAATATTACTGTAAATATTTAAATAATCAGCCTAATATTCATATAGAGGTCAGACTTTTTTCTTATTTTCCTTTTTTTCCACATACCTTATAATTTAAAGACCCCCCTCCTGTTCATATAAACATCCTCCATATTTTCCATTCTAGTAACACACCAGCCTATCTAGTTACTGTCCGTCCTATTAGAAGCGAATTCGAAGTAAAACCACAGCAATTCAGTTTTGTCAGCGTATAATTCAATGCAAGCGAATGTACTCCGGTGTTCTTTAGTTTAAAGAAATAGCCTCAGAGCACAGGCTCATCATGGTGACACTCTTATGAGTCATATGAGGCTCACATTTTGGGTCATTTCTTACTGTAAAGATTAAGACTGCGAGTAACAATGTTTCAGTAAATCATTCCAGATGAGCTCACTGCTCTTTCCTTGCTCTTCTGTTGCTATAGTGATCAGTAATGCTGCTCGAAAGGACCGAGACTTGAAATGATTTGTGGACTTACTTTATTGTTTTTAGCATATTTACCCAGCCATATAGTCTCATCAGATGTATGTGTCTTGTCATACTTACGAGTCTTTTGGTGAAACATTATCATGCAGGGCTGTGTTTTTTTTAAGGGGTTCTGAAGCATATTTCCAATTCCAATTTTAAACACATCCTTTTTGTACTTTTAGTTGCATTACATCGCTTGCACGTGGATTGTTAAGCGTGCCGTCTTAGTTTTTTCTTCCTTTAGCAGGTTATTAATGGCAGTGTAGCGGGTCATCTATGTCCGGCTTGCACTCATGGCTAACTTTGCCATTAAAGCTCTCTAACTGCAAACCAAGCTGTAGAGCTGACATGAGGAAAATTGATGCCCAGTACACCGCATTATAAAGTGTGGTCATCCCAGAGCAAGAAATAAAAGGACCAACAAATGTAACTTTCTAAACGGTCTTTATTCCGTGTTGTCATTTTTGTGTTGTGTGCAGTAAAATTTCTTTTGGTTTTCAGTTAAAAATTCCTGCATAATGAGAAACAAGCTTCAGTTTAAAATATTAGGACCGTTGAGCAGTTTACATAGTTTCGTGATTTGCTCATTTTCAAAATCCATGTGGGGGAAAAATGTTTTGCCTGGAGCTTCATGGTGTGAAGATCCACAGTGGTGTAAGATAATTGGCAGTTAAAGTTCTGAGCTAGTCCATGGATATTTATGGGTTCCAATCCCAAGACTGATATATTGTCTGGGAAAAAGAAACATGTTCTCTGTTTGACAGATGGGAGAAATTGCAACATCAACACAATTTTAATTATTTTATTTTATTTATTTATTTATTTTTTATCTCTTCAAGGTGCAGTCTTGTAATTGTACCATTAAGACAAAAATGCAGCCTGTCGTGTTACTGAGTGACTACAAAACGGTTCAAACATTTTAATTTACAGCTTTTCCCTGTGCGTGTTGCTATTAGAATGAGCAAGCATCTGTGTGGCGAGGTGCCTAAGTGGTTAGGACTTTCCATGTTTCAACCTTCAAACCTTGGTGGGTTTCCTTCATGCACTCCGGTTTCCTCCTACATTACAAAATCTTACATTATATGGTGATTGGCATTTCAACTTTATGATTGTGGGTGTGTTTTTGTTTTTGCTTGTCCTACGGTGGGTTAGCACCATATCTAGGGTGTACCCAGCCTTGTACCCTAAGTTACCTGGGATAGACTCCCTGGATAAGCTGTATAGATGATGGATGAATGATGAACTTTTGTATTTTAATCATGCAACCAAAAAGCATTTATATCAGTGAGAACAGTGGGATTTGTGGGATGTGCTGAAAGCATAAATCCACTATGAATGCTATTATGAATCTTTGTGATTTCAAATTATTTTCTACAATATTTGATAAGACTTCAAACACAGTACGGTGATGACGTTCTTGGAACATCACTTGCATGTTACAGGAACTCGCCTGGGATTTATTGCCCCGTATATACCCCGTACCTTTCCACATGTTGGGCCATTAAAGGAGTTCCTGGGAGGCCAGCGTTTCTGATGTGAAGCTGGCAATCCGATCATGGCTCCGGTGTACTGAGAAAACTTTTTAACTTGATGGTGTCCAGTCACTAGTGTAATGCTGAGATAAGTGCATTAGTGTAGCAGGCGATTATATACTCAGCAAAAAAAGAAACGTCCTCTGACTTTCAACTGTTTTTACTTTCAGTAAACTTAATGTGTAAATA
>JAQMYJ010000015.1:6934643-6944880 GCA_030014305.1 Clarias laeviceps
GTGCATGTTAATTAATTGATTATGGTTAATTGAACATGCATGGAAAACATTGTTTAAACCTTTTACAATGAAGATCTATAAAGTTATTTGGATTTTTAACATTATTGTTGAAATACACAGTCCTGAAAAAGGGACGTTTCTTTTTTTGCTGAGTATATTAAGAAATATAGGTCGTTGTTACTCTCATAACTGTGTTCTGTTATTCTGCACAATCAAAAGTCCCAGTTTGACTTGAACGCACTTCATATGTAGACCTTTCATGTGTCTGAAAACAGACCTTTCATGTGTCTGAAAACAGATCTTTATAAAAATAAGTACTGCGTGGTAGGTCTCTCTGTAATAAGGACAGCAGTTGACATCTTATTTTAGCAGGACTGTGGCTCTATAAATGAATATTCGACATAAGCTTATGATTGCTATTTAGTAACTCTTCATCCGATATCCTCTTTTTTTTTTTTAAGGAAAGGCCAACCAGCTACCATGGGGAACATTTTTGGCAACCTTTTAAAGAGTCTTATAGGAAAAAAAGAGATGCGGATTTTGATGGTCGGCCTGGATGCAGCTGGGAAAACCACGATCCTGTACAAACTCAAGCTTGGAGAGATAGTCACAACGATTCCCACTATTGGTTTGTCCACTTTTCAGTCAACATAATTAAGATCGATATTAGTTACACACATCTGATTCATTCAAAATTGTTCAGGAATGTGTGTGTGTGTTGTTTTTTTTTAAACCTTGTTATCTGACTGCAGAGATCTGCTTTGATGTTTTTAGGGTTTAATGTGGAGACAGTGGAGTACAAGAACATCAGTTTTACAGTGTGGGATGTTGGCGGTCAGGACAAAATCAGGCCTTTGTGGCGACACTACTTTCAGAACACGCAGGGTGAGTTCAATGTACATGCACACCTCTCATCATCTCTATATGATGTATATTCCCATTTTCTGTCCTCGGGTTCCCAATCATATTATATAACCAGTACTTGTGGGTATCCTTTTCCATTTTAATTTAAAAGCACATATGACATACCTAATATCTGTGTGTATAATAATGTTAATGGAGTATGGAAGATAGGTATTAGGGATTAGTAGTTGGGCTAATTTTAATTACTGCACAGCTGAAAATGTTGATCTGTGACTCTGGGAACCAACAGCATTGTTTTACACTGGTACTATTTTTGTGTTTTGTTACTGAAGAAACACATTTCCTCTTCAGTATAATTATACATTATAATAATAAATAATAATGACAAATAAATAATAGTGACAATGTATTGAAACTTATAGAGTATAATGTCAGTGGCATTTTAACAGATTCTCTCTGTGTATTTGGTCAGGCCTGATATTCGTGGTGGACAGTAATGACCGAGAGAGGGTGAATGAGGCCAGAGAAGAGCTGATGAGGATGCTAGCTGAAGATGAACTGAGAGATGCAGTGCTGCTGGTGTTTGCTAACAAGCAGGCAAGAAACTTTTTCATCGTGTGGGCACTGCTGGAAATGGTTCAATCCCAGACAAGATTTTGGGGGGCTGTTGAAGTTTCCCTAGACATGTTTTTCTGATATTTGCTCATCCTGGACATTAGGGATGTGTTCAAAACACATACAGATACAATTAGGAAGCACATTTAAAAAAATAAAATAAAAAAGTTTACCAGGAAATGTATCTGTATAAATGAGACTAGATTATTAGTTGTGCATTGGGAAAAAAAGAGCAAAAGAGCTGCCCAAGTGTGGGAGCCTTTACTTTTATCCACGTGAGTAAGCAGTCAGGTATGAAATAACAACTTTTAGGCTTTAGGTCATGCTCTCTTTTGGCTTAGATATGAATATAGGGGATTGATTGTAACGTAATTTCAATTCTCTATATGTATGCACTGTACATGTAGTAGAATCAACAATAAAGGTGTCTTTGACTTTTGACTTTGATAATTAATTTGGAGTGCAAGACAGGTATAGATATTATGCTTCACCAATAAAGTACATAATCCGATCAGCCACAACAGTAAAATCACTGCCAGGTGAATGGAATGACATTTACTCTCAACTTTATGCCAGTAAACTGATGACCGGATCATGGGCAACTAAGGCTCATCTATGCCTGTTTGGATCAAAGGCTAGCCCATGAGGTCCGATCCCACAAAAAAGCCAATGGAGCACAAATTGGTTAAAAAAGTCAACATTGACGACGATAGAAAGGTATCAGTACATCCAGTGCATCACAACCTGTCACAGCAGGCAAAAAGCTCAACGTTGTTGATCCAGCCTCTAAACTCCTCAGAACTCAATCTCTGCTCGAGCCTCCACGTAATGCGCGATCAGATTGAGTTTGAAGGAGTTTGGAAGCTCAATCAGATTGAGATCCGAGATCCGAGGCAGGATCGACAACCTTGAACTCAATCTGATCGCGTCTGGACAAATGCGTCTGATCCATGGAGGCCCCATCCCACAACCTACAGCACCTAAAGGATCTGCCACTAACGTCCCAGTCCCAACTAAGCATAATGTTTTTAGTTTTATTCTTATGACTGATCAGTGTATCCATAACCGAGATTGATTCAATTATATGAATTGAGATTTGTCCATACAGTTTAGTTCTGATAATCTCTTATATCTTCTTTGTTTCTAATATCAACTACTCCCTGGCATTTAAGATATTCCTTTCTGTCTTACCCTGGTATGTAGGATCTGCCAAACGCCATGAACGCTGCAGAGATCACTGACAAGCTGGGTCTTCACTCACTCCGCCACCGTAACTGGTATATTCAGGCCACCTGCGCCACCAGCGGCGATGGCCTGTACGAGGGTCTTGACTGGCTGGCCAACCAGCTCAAGAACAAAAAGTGAGGCGAATCTGCGGACAGCTGAGCTGCAGCTCATCAGGGAGCACCAGTGGGTTTCTTTTATTGTGTTTACAAGATGAGAGTGGAAAGAGCAGGCCGGCTCAGAGTCCAGCTGCGTAGCCTGTACTGTTCTCACTTTGTAAAAATGTCACTTTGAACTGTTCTGATCAATCTATAACGATATATAATGATAGAAAATCTCCATATCATGTGTTTCTCTTTCGGTAGTGTAAAGAAACGGGGTTGAAGGGTGTGAACTGGTTCAGTAATCCATAATATAGAGTCCGTAGTGTTAAATGCAGGTCATTTAAACTATTATAATGAGCTGCCCTGTTTAAACTGTGTTAAAATGGCTCAGAGGTCTTAGGTATCGGAAATAAACGTAAGGGAATTCTCACATGCAGAACGATCCAAGAGTACTAGACGTGTTTCTGTTCTATATGTTTTTGCTATAGTAATGCTGTTGAAGTTTTACTGTAACACTCTATGATTATTAGCATTTAAATCTGTGTTGAAACAGTATTACGCTTTGAACGCTTGCATATATTGCCCTGTTTTGAGCAGGCCGCTGTAAGATGTGAGTTGCACAGATGGATGACATAATCACTACTCGCCTTTTTTCTTTTGCATGTAGACACTGACTTGACAGAATGATACAGTGGCTGCACATTTCTTAGATCCTCAATTACACCTCTTGTCAAAACGATTTACTGTTTTTGCATGTTGCCTCTCTATGGTCAGATAGTGTGTAGCTCTCTGTCGCTCCACGAGTGGTCTAGCTGTTCTTTGGATCCTTTAGATGGTTAGAAGCCACTGTGTTCATATCACTCATCATACTGTATATTGCAGAATGAGAACAATGAGTTTGGATATTTGAAAAGAAATTGGTATTAAGTCATGTACTACTGATCAAAGCATGTTTTTTTTAAAGCATCGTCCATCATCTCTATAGTGATGCTAAGATTTTGGTGGTTGAATCAAATGGTTCACTCAACAAAGCTGTGTTAGAACACAGCATCCCACGATACCTCGGCCTGTCTCTCTGCTTAACTGTTTACTTCCTCAGTGAACTGCCCACAAAAAATGGGTGCTTCTTAACTTTATCGTACTGCTGCTGCCACATGAACAATCGTTATACATCATGGTTTAAACAAATGGTTTCCACTATACAAACACCACAAAAAGTGTTTTTTTTTTTTGTCTTTGTTCATTTATGTCATTTATGTTATGAATTTTAAATTAGTGCAAGATTATACATAATCAGCAGCTGAACCATTATTTATTTGTACCAAATCAGATTAGAGCCACTTACCAGTTAACATATTGATTACTGACTGCCATCAATAACGTGTGAATATACCCAATAAATTATTGAACAAAATGTCCAATAAACTCTTTGTGACAAAAATAAGCACTTCTTGCATACAATATAGATTGCAATATTTTATTTATATATATATATATATATATATATATATATATATATATATAATTTACGGTTTTGTTGTTTTGTTGAGACCAACAACAAATACCATTAGAAACTAGATTCTAAATGCCATTTTGATTTATTGTTGCAAAAGCATATAAACTATCGGAAATGTTAATTGGTTTCATTTATCATACTGATATAAAATGTATTATACAGCTATAAGGTTAACATTGCTGTGTTCATTATTACTCTTTGTTACCATGCATTTCATCCTTCTTATGGTTTAGTATTTAATTATAAATTGTGCCTGTTTAACTTGATAAGATTGTGTGACACCATGGAAGGCTATAAATCTTTTCTTCAAGTATGCTGCCATGGAGACAGAAAGAGTAGCTATATACCTGCACTTCTCACACTTCTCATTTCTTTTTAAACCTTTTTAAACTACCCTCTCTGCCAACATTAATCACTAACTCAGAAAATTCTAGCAGTGGGAATTGTGAAAATCCTCTCACCAAGGTGCCCAGTGTCTCGCCTTTTCTGTTTTCTCGGGCTTATCCCATACACAGACACACACACACACATAGACACACACACACACCTCCTTGCTTGCCCTCACAGAGTGTCTCCAGGGGTGTGACAGCAGTATGTGGGTCAGGGCAGCTCTCTCCAGGCTGCCAGCCCCCAATGCCCCCTGCAGGCGGCCTACAATAGCGGCACCACGGCGGGTGCCATTGCTGGGATTCCCTCTCGTAACCGAGGCGCTCTCGCCCAGGGCACAGACACACTGGCAGCAGTGCAGCAATCAATTCATCAATGCATGATGGGAGCGCCGGGTGCTGAAGTCCAGCCAGCCCACCCCCATAGCCAGACCCTGGCCACCAGCGCTGAGCCTGCGCTACTGACCTGGAGAGGGTTTTATTGCATGGAAATGCAGATTGTTTAGGGGGCAAAGGGGGGGCCAGCATGGAGCTGATTGCTCTAATAATACTGCAATATTCCACTTTAACGATCATTTAAGGGTTAAAGAAGCAGGCAGAATTACCAGACCTGGGGGGAAATGTGGTGGAAAGAACAAAAATACACATGTATATCATGTTGAAAAGACTTTTTTTTTTTAAATGACCATTAATAACATTACCTTTTAAATGCCCAACACCCCCCCCCCCCCAGTTCAACCATGACTATAAATTGCACTTAAGGACCATGCAGTGTGTATTACATATAATATGTATGCATGGTGTAAACCATGCTCAAGTTAATACTGTGATGGATAGATATTTTGATGGAGAGCTCTTCACTTACAGTAAGTACTATGTGCTCAGTGGGCTGCTTTATCTTATTGCACTTCATCTACTAGTGACAGTACTACAGTGCTTATACCTCCCTCTAGTGGACAGATTAGGACAAGGCATCTCAATCACATTTATAGATAGATAGATAGATAGATAGATAGATAGATAGAATTTTAGGGAAACTGCCTATAATTGATTTATTTGTTTTATTTGTTTTTTTGTTTGTTTGTTTTGATGATCGAAATAGAAATCTGTAGTATAGTAGCTACATTTTTCATAAGGACAGTATTTCTTGAAGTTATATTTATTATATATTACAAACAGAATTTCTGTTTTATACTGTATGTGTTTTTAACTAATTTTCTTATGAAAATATCTAATTTAAAACAAATTAACAAAACATTTGATTTTTACACATTTACACTTTAAGTCTAAAAATATAAATATATAACACTATTTTTAAAAGGTACGGATTATACTACATAAGTAGGACACTGACAGATTTTCGTAACTAAAGAAAAAAACTATAATAATAAAAATAATAATATAGTAGGAATATGTTGTTATATTAAATAGACAAAATAGATTCGTTTTTAAAGAACAAGTCCATTCTTGTTAAAATAATAAATTAGATTTCTTTTTTTTTTTTTGCTACGAAACGACGTCATAGTAAAGCTGAAAGCAAAGCGTACATCATTTGTGTTAAAGAAATCTGTCCCGTTCAGTCAGGGATGAAGAACAGACAGGGCCCGGTATCAAATCCGAAATGAAGCTAAACCGATTCTGTTTCTTCTACCACAGACAGGGGTCGCTGCACGGACAGTGTTGACATGGATACCTCTGTGGCGCCAATGTTTATGCAGTAAATTGGATATAAATGCTATTTTTACACTTCGTGTCTCACATTTAGGTACAGTTTTGCTTTAAATATTCACAAACCTCAAATCTTTAATTAGCAAAAAGTGCAAATATTACGAATACTAAAGCATAGTAATATCTATAAACTAGGCCTCGCGACGCCTCGGGTTTTCCCACGGACTCCAACCGGCATGATGTTCCAGGGCCTCGGTCACTATCCATACTCCACACTCGGTAAGACCTGACCGTGCCTGCGCTTTCTGCGCGCTTTGTCTTTTGCTTTTGCGACATGTTTGCTTACTTATTTTCATCCAATGTATAAAACACCAGCACACACTCTTGTATTCAGTGGTTTTAGTTGCACATTTAACTTTAATACAAAGCAAAGTTAGCCTGAGCGGCTAATTAATTAGCTTAGCTGACGTCAGTCCGCAGTACTAGCCTGCTAGCTATGTCAGTTAATTCGTTGTGAGTAACTTAGTTAGCTAACTAGGAAAATGTTTTAATGGTTAAACTACACATTTAGACCAAATAAAGACGTATAGTTCAAATGCACGTGTTTTTTCTTTTAAACCATATAGTTAGTGTATACTATTAGCGAGTGTCAAATGCTACAGTGCTAGCTAGCTAGGGTCACTGTATTTATTGTTTACAGTTTTGTTAAGGCTTCAGCTAAGCTATGCGGGTTAACTACTAAGGTTTATTAGTAGGTTAGAGAAACACGCACCTGTTTCCAATGTAAATGTCTAACTGTTTTTTTATTATTATTATATGCTTGTTACTGTGTGTTTTAACTGATTGGTCGATAGTTACCATCACACATGGTCTTGTTATCATTCAGTTATCAATGAACACATAGCTGACTGCTCGCTAGCGCATGAACAGAAGTTGCAGCTTTGTAAAACTTTTTCATTGAAAAAAGAAAAGAATAAAAAGTATTAAGTTCGTTCCGTTTTTGTGGGATTAAATAATGCTTACAACACTGATCCTGAATGATTATTACCCTGCACATTTTACTGTATTTTTCTGCTCCTAGAACACCTGATTTAACTAATCAACTAATTGACCACCTTTTCTGAATAGGGAGAATTGTGCATACATAACATCGTAATGATGTTTCATTACTGTCTCAACAGGTGCTCAATAGTGGCACGTACTAGGAGCTGAGTTTGTGGTGACAGAAGCCCAGGTTTTATGGCCGGCCTTTGTTTGTGCAACATATTGCACTGTATGTGACTCATCAAAGAATATAGACTGACTGAACGTGGTAGAAAATTGAAAGGAACTGGGTACGCTGTAGTGCCACCTTTTGAAAATATTAAATCTAAGGCTTCGGATGCTGAAATAGACTTTGCATCTTCATCATGGCCTCCGTTCCGGTTTATTGCTTGTGCCGACTTCCTTACGATGTCACACGCTTCATGATCGAGTGTGATGTTTGCCAGGACTGGTTTCACGGAAGGTAGGTGACCTTGTGTAGTTCTGTTTAACACTTAGCATTTGATCAGGCATGTTAATCTCTATTAAGAGTGCCTTATAATAGTATTGCTGTTTCCATAGCTGTGTTGGCGTGGAAGAAGATAAAGCAGCAGACATTGACCTGTACCATTGCCCTAACTGCCAAGTGACACATGGACCGTCTGTCAGTAAGTAGATAGTTTTCTTTTTTTATTCCATTTGCTCTGTGTAACTCAAAATCTGATTATTTTTGTTTTTTAGCCTCATGTGGAAGGCCTGGCTCTAAAAAGGAGGCAAACACTAGTTCATCATCCCTGTTTCTATTTTTCTTGTAGTGCGTAAGCGGCGGGGGAGTTCTAAGCAGACTGACGGTTCAGGAAGCAGGAGAGACTCGGGGCGACCTGTGAAGACCGGGACCGCTCAGTTTGTTCGTGAATTACGCAGCCGCACTTTTCCCAGGTAATTTGTATTCATTTGCCGTCCCTAGCCTCAATCCTGAGAAAGCAAACTATGGATGTGCAAAAGTACATGTTTTTAAAATAAATTAGTATCTGTATGATTAGACTGGTTTAAGGATACCTGATTTCGATCTAATGTCATATCCGTGTATACGTGAACACATCTGTGCAGTGTGTGCAGACAGTTATAACATGAACATTAGGGATGTGAATCACCAGGGACCTGCCATTACGATATTATCCCGATACCTAGGTATTTTATAAATATCTCAATTTTATATATACTTATTTTTTTGCTACAAATCTAAACGAACTTAAAGGATGCTGTGCTGCCTGCCAGTGTGTGAATAGTTTAAAGCACACCACCTATAGGATTATATGCGAATGGCAACATTTTACCACTTCAAATCTAAAAATCCATTTAGCAGTCAGCGTGGCGATGTATGCCACACATAAGAATCACAATCCGTAACTAAATTGATTTGATTATTATTTTTATTTTCCCATCCCATATACTTCCATCACCAATGAACATGTAGACTTGTCAGCAAAATGTATGAAAAACAAAATGTCTTATGTTTTATTGCAGATTGGATGAAAGAAATGGTAGAAGGAATTATCTAGGTTCTGAATTTAGAATTACTGATACATTTACAGAATTTCTTCACAGAAGTAGTTTACAGCTCAGCCATTCTCTCTTATGTCGCTGTATACTAGCACAATAACGCTGCAAAGCATAGTTCTCAGTTCAGGAAATGGCTTTTGTACAGTGTGTTCAGTTAAGCTGAAATATGTCTGATCAAAGAGCAGAAGTAGGTCATAATACTTTTGTTTTGAGTACACATTTAATGAATGCAATTTAGTCTAGCTCAGTGAGGAATAAGACACAAAATTTTTCAAAGTTTTCAAAGTAGTGCAGTTGACTTCAAGTGTAACTGTGGTTGAACTTGTATTAGAAGACTATCCAAATAAAAGTCACATGAATTAAGCACTTTTTTTATCTTGTGTGTTTTAGTGCTGATGAGGTCCTGCTGAAGCCAACAGGAGCCCAGCTCACAGTCGACTTTCTGGAGGAGCGCTCCTTCAGTGTCCCAGTCTTGGTCTTGAGGAGGGATGGGTTAGGCATGAGTCTGCCCCCTGCTTCTTTCTCTGTGTCCGATGTCGAGCACCTCGTTGGTAATTAGCTCAGAAGCAGTCCAGTGCTGTTTGCTGATGATAGTCATGCTACATAGACATTTTATTAAATGTTGTTGTGGTTTGTTTTGTTATAGGAAGCGATAAAGAAATTGATGTGATTGACGTGATACGTCAGGCAGACATGAAGATGAAACTTGGGGACTTTGTAGAGTACTATAATAGTCCCAACCGAGACAGAGTGCTTAATGTGATAAGCCTGGAGTTTTCAGACACGAGGTATGTAGATTCATTTTGTGTCTGATCAACTTCTTGATTTATTTCTTCAGCTGAGCAGTCCAACACCCAAGACTGGGCAACAGATCCTAGTAATTCCTGTGAGTGTATGTGCATGTGCCTTGCCCATCACATAACTTGCTTATCAAAGTATAAAATGGTTCGCTGCAGGTTGGTTTATTCAGGAAGTTTATAGACGCATTGAAAATACAAAAAATACAAATGAAATAAATCTGAAATAAATCCAAGGGGGTCTCATTTGATGCTAACGTTCTTATGTGACCACAAGATACAATTAATTAGTTTTAATGGAAGTTACCAGTAAATAAAAATAAATAAATAAGGGCGCTCCAATCGATCGGCTGCTAATGCGCTACTTGCACACCTACTTCCGCGTTCTTTTCAATAGGGCTCAGTCAGTTCCGGTTTAGCAATGGCTACGTTCTACACCCGCTGTCTCCAGGATCTCCCACGGATTAACGTTACTGA